>CM077156.1:136065721-136573883 GCA_039583875.1 Platanthera guangdongensis | reverse complement strand
TTCAGGAGAGGAAAACTCCTGAAAGATACATAGTATTTGACACAACATGGTCATGACTCTTGATTGAAATTTGTTGTCATGGTCACTTCTGATTTTAGCAATAGAACAACTTATTTCATTATGGATTTGTCCAACAAAATTGGTGAATTTTTCTAGAGTATTTGAGTTTTAAGAAAGAACACCCCATATAAACCTAGATAAATCATCAAGAATCACAAAATTGTAGATTTTTCACCTAAGTTTTGAATTGGCATAGGACCAAAGAGATATATGTGTAGTTAGTGTAAGCATCTAGTGGAGTCCTTAATCCCAAATAGTTTGAATGAAGCCTTTGTTTGCTTGCCTATTTGGAACACATGACAAGGACTTTCCTGGACACACTTCTACATAGGGCCAGCTATAACCAAATTTTCTAATAAGTGTTTATTGATAGTATTATAGTTGATGTGAGCAAATCTCTTTTCATTGCATATAAAGAGATGCTCTACTCTAAGCCATAAGGCAAATAAAAGAATCTAATGTTCACATTAAATATTTCCACTCTTAGTGCCAGTTAGTATGATCTCTTCAGATTTCTTAATCAGACACTCATCATTATGGAAAACAATTACATAGACAAGATCCCACGATGGACTTATGATGATCAAATTATGCTTCAATCCTTCTACATAAGCTACTCTTATGATGGTGACTATATCATTGGAGATCTTACCAAAGAATTTAGTCTTTCCTCTGCAAGATCCTCCAAAAATAACTTTTGGTCCATCTTCTACTGAGGAATATTCAGTCAACAGACTTCTTGTTCCAGTCATGTAACTGGAACATCCACTATCCAAGTACTAGATAGAGTTTGGTTGGTCTTTGGACATACCTGCAAATTGAAGTCATTTCTTCTTAGGCACCCAAATCTTGTTGGGTCCTAAATTCTTATTAGTATTTAAAATTTGCTTTAGCTTCTGACCAATCCGGTGTACATTAAAACAATTGGGTTGAACAAATAGTCAATGACAAAGTAGCTAACTTTTCCAAAACACTAGCATTCATTCTTGTTGGACCTTCTTTTATGGTTCACAATAGGAATTGGATTGCTCTTCTTGTGATTAGAAGGGGCACTGCATGTGAATCTTTGCATGACATGTGGTGGTATGTTGGGTAAGACTTGGGTTGCACAACAATAGCCTTGCCCTTCCAAAGTTCCCCATTTAGATGTTTTTCCTTGCCTTTGGTGCTGGTGTTGTCACCAAACACGAAAGGCCATGATACATCATTTCAATTTCTTCATGAGCTCCTTTAAAGGCACTTTTTCCATTTTGCACATCCTTAGTTTCACTAGTGGAACACTCATTTTTCAAGCGTCCATAGACACTTTCTTGGTCATAACTGTTTGAGGCTATTAGAACCTTTAAAGAGAGATGGTTGGATTGCTTCCTTCCCCTTGGCATCTATCTTCTTTCCTCCCTTTCTCTCATACCCAACCCCACTTCGATATAGTGCAAGGAAGCTGCCAATAATTAGAAGAATTGCCTGTGTCTTAGAGAATTTAGCCACCAACTTCCTCTCATTGAGGAGCTCCCTTTTCAATCACTTTATGGTTCTTTCTTTTGAACCAACATATCAGCTTGAACATCAGCGATTTTCTAGAACTTATTTATCTTAGAGTTCATTTGACAGATCTTGTTCATCTTCTCATCAAGTTGTGTCTTTAGGAATTTAAGAAGTTCAAGCTCTTCAGCTTGCTTTTAGCAAGCTTCTTCTTTTTCTTCAATGCCTTGAGGAGAGCACCATACTTATCAACCATCTCATAAACTTTGTTCTCTAATTCAGAGTCATCCCCATCATTAGATGATGAGCCTACCTCTAACTTAGCACCAGTCTCATAACTAGATATGGAAAGAGAAGTTTTGATTTGTATCTCATCGGGATGGGAGCCATCCTAATCTTCCCCTTCATTCAGAGCCCTGAGTCCACATCTATCTTCATCTTCTTCAAATTCACTATCAGATAGTGATAGTGGAGCTCTGATGCCTTTATCGATAGTAGTTGATCCTTCTGTTCTTTCAGTGCCATTAGCCTGACATATACTTCTTCTTCTTCTTCAGATTCAGAAGATCTTCAGTCAGTATCACTTAGGGTCTTTTCCTATGTTGTTAAAAGGCTCTTCTTATACCTCTTGTTTGGGCGATATTTCTTTCCTTTAGACTTATTGTTGCTTTTTTTCTCTTTAATGGGCAGTCAATAATCACGTGACCTGCCTTTTTGCACCAAAAGCAAATAGTATTATCAGAAATAAATTTATTTTGTTGTTTGTATCATACCTGTCCCTCTTGGGGTCTCTTCTTAATCTTTTTGAGATGTTGTGATGATTTTTGGATTTAAAGGAGGAGGATTTGTTCTTCCATTGCCTCCTGCTTCTCAGCATCTTCTTTAACTGGCTTGTGAACAAAGCTATATCTCCATCTGATAGCATATCTCTATAGATGGTCGGTTTAGATTCCTCTAACTTAGCTAGTGTTCTTGGAGGGGATGAGGCCTTCCCTTCTCCTCTTCTGGAGCACTCAGCCTTTAGAGCTGGCGACTTTTCCTTGTTGTACCCTACATCACTTTTTTTGGTGTTCAAGTGCAGTTCATTGGACAATAACTTCCCATATAGGTTTTGAGATTGAATATTGCCCAAATTTCCCATTTCTCTTATATCACATGTCTTAGTGTCACATTCCTTGTTAATGGATCTTAAGAATTTGTCATTTAGTTCATAGTTAGTGAAATACCTTCTATAGTTCTTGTGCGAACAAAAAAGAGTAGACCGAAAATTTGGAGTAATGTAAACTTTATTATTTCAAAAAGGTATCAATTACATGGTATAACCTCCCTTTTATAGAATGGAGGAGATGGAAGAGATTACAAATAAACAATATGCGACTAAAAAATATCATGTACAAGTGGTTTAAAATAAATACAAGCTGCCAAGCCATGCAGTTTAATGAATGGGCAAACCGCCCGGCAACCACAAGAGAAAGACACCAAGCTGCCACATCAGACCGCCAGGTCGCCCGTTCTCCAAGTCACCAGGGACTGATTGCCAAATCTCCAGAGCACCAACAGCAACATGTCAGCAACCAAACTGCAGGAGAGAACCGACAGACCGCCAGAACTGCAACACGCCAGCGTTAGACTGCCAGACCGCCCGGACAGCAACCTGCCAGAGTTAGACCGCCAGACCACCCAGTCTCTATTCTGCAACACTCCCCCTCAAGCTGGAGCATATATATCGATCATGCCTAACATGTCACAAATGTGATGAAAAGAGGTGGATACTGGCTCGGTGAAAATATCAGCCAACTCTTTATCAGAGGTGATGAACGAAGTACAAATTTGTTCCTTCGGAATCTCCTCTCGAATGAAATGACATTCAACTTCTAAGTGCTTGGTTCTCTCATGGAAGACCGGATTTTTAGATATGTATATGGAGGCTTTGTTGTAACAAAACATAGGTAGAGGATGGGTGTATACCTCTCCTAAGTCAAGCATGAGAGACCGTAGCCACTTCAGCTCACACATGGTCGATGCCATACTTCAGAATTCTGCTTCTGCACTGGACTTGGAGAGTACCGACTGTTTCTTGCTTTTCCTGCTCACAAGGTTCCCCCACAAAGGTGCAAAAACCTGAAGTTGACTTGCGGTTTCCTTATCATCGGCATAGCTTGAATCGGAGTACGCTTCAACCCTTAAATACCCATTCTTCTGAAAGAGAAGTCCTTTCCCAGGAGCTGATTTAATATACTCTAGTATCTTCAGGGCCGACTGTAGATGGCACTCCATGGGTGCTTGCATGAATTGGCTAACCTTGCCAGCAGCATATGCAATGTCTGGTCTGGTCACTGTGAGATATATGAGTTTACCAACTAGATGTTTGTACCTCGTAACATTAAAAAGAAGAGGAGAGACATCTGTCCATATTTTATCTTCTCCAGTCTCCATGGGACATCGGGCAGGTTTATCCCCAGTTAAACCTACCTCTTTTAACAAGTCAAGATCAAACTTCCGTTGGGAGAGGACAAGAGAAGCGGTCTTTCGAGAAATTTTTATTCCCAGAAAATATTTTGGAGAGCCCATATCCTTTGTAACCAGGTGTTGCCGAAGATGCTTCTTTGTCAAGATTATTCCAGCTTAGTGATCTCCAGTAAGAAGAATGTCATCCACATATACTGCAAGCAGCACTAGTCCCAGAGAAGTTTTACGAGTAAATAAGTAGTGATTAGCAGAACTCGTAAAACCAACAACCGCCACAATCCCGCTAAACTTGTCAAACCAAGCGCAAGGACTTTGGTTTAGGCCATAGATAGCCTTCTTGAGCCGGCAAACCTGTGTCTCCCCCTGAGAAACATACCCTAGAGGTTGCTCCATGTAGACATCTTCCGGAAGATCCTCATAAAGAAAGGCATTCTTCACATCCAGTTGTCAAATGGGCCAATCTCGGTTGACAGCCATAGAGAGAAGGACCCGAATAGGTCTGAGACGAGCAACTGGAGATATGGTGTCAAAGTAATCAATGCCATACATCTGGGTAAAGCCCTTGGCAACAAGCCAAGCCTTGTACTGATCCACACTGCCATCGGGGAGGAATTTCACCACAAAAAGCCTGCGACAGCCAACAACATCTATGCCAACAGGAGGAGGAACCAGGGTACAGGTACCCCGTTCAGTGAGAGTAGCAATCTCTTCATCCATGGCAGCCTTCCAATGTGGAATGGTAAGGGCCTCTTGATAGGAATGGGGAGTGGAAGTGGAAGAGATATCCAGCATAAAGTCCCTACGAGCAGGCGTAAGAAGATAATAGGAAATAACTGTAGCAAGCGGGTGTTGGGTACCTGCTCGAACCCCTTTATGAAGAGAAATGGGGAGATCCAGGTCAGCGAGTTCCTCAATATCACGAGCATCCGTGGTGGAGAGAGCTGGCCCGGGAGTAAAGAGAGATGACTGCATAGAGGAGGGAGAGATTTCGGGAGGAGGACATGGTGGAGGAGAGGGTGGAGATGGTGGTGATGGTGGAAGTGGCGGAACGTCAGTAGGAGTGGAGGGAATGGATGGGTTGGTATGAGAAGGAGGATCAGCAGAAGCAGAGGAGGAAGCCGGAGAGAAGTAAGATGCTTGATAAGAAGGTGACATCCGCAGAGATAAACTACTTGCGGGTAACGGCGTCAAAGTGATAATAACCTTTCTGAGTGGTAGAGTACCCCAGAAAGACACATTTAGTGGCCCATGGTGAGTGTTTGTCACGGGTGGCAGTGGGAGAGTGCACAAAGGCAGTGCACCCAAAGATGCGCAAAGTAAGAGGAAACAGATTCTTGTTTGGATAAAGAATGGAGAACGGGGTGGCTCCGTGGAGAACTGCGGATCGGCCACGGATCCTCTGTGGGGGGCACATTAGAGGAGGCGGGGGCGGAGATTAAGGAAATTCGGGCCGTCCGATCTCATCTTCAGATCGGACGACCATTGTGCCTCCCAGCGGTGTGGAGGGTAGCAACCTCCACCACCACCGTCCAGCCTCTGCTAGCCGCCGTTGTCGGCCTCAATCGACTCAACGGGGGCCGACGACCATCTAGGCGGTGGTCCGGCATCCTGGTACCACCGACTGCCATAGGAAAACGGAACCCGAGAGCCTGTGGTGGCTGGGGCTCTGTTCCCGACACCACCGCTCCGCCCCCACTCCTCAGGTGGTTGGCCTCCTACCACTCCACCCCCGGTCGGCGTGCCGGGGTTCGGGCTTCTTGCCGACGGTGGCCCGGCGGCCTTACGACGCTCGTGACTGCCGTTAGCTCTAAACAGAGCATAACTCTATTTTGCGGGTGCCGCCGAAGCTGCATTTTCTGGCAGCCGCTGGGGGTCGCCGCCCCCAGTGGTCTAGCACTCCCCCAGCTCCACCACTGGTGCTGGGGGAGGGGCTTTCATCCTTGGGCACCACCCAGCCTAGATTATGGCTTTTGTGGCGCCGACGGCGCTCCATCCGCCGGGAGGCGTATGCACGTCGTCTAGATTAGGGAAGGGGGAGGGAAAGAGACTCCACCTTAGTGTGGTGGGCTCGGGAGGGGTCGGCCTGGTCGGCCATGCCAAATGTGGCGGTGGTGGAGGGGGAGGCCCCTTGGCTCTTCTTTTCCATCCGCCTGGGCTCCGACAAGGGGTTGGGCAAGGGGGAGGGGTTGCTCAAAGAGCTTGAGGGGGAAGAGGGGGGGGGGGCCTTTTATAGGTTAGTGGGGAGGGGAATCCCCTTCTCTACTTAGTGTGGGATTAATCTCTCCTTAGGGTGGGATTAATCACACCCTCCAGCTATCCATGGGGGAAATTGGGTTAAGCCCTTTGGGCTTGGGCTTTAGGGTGGGAAAGAGAGAGAGCGAGGGATATGGGTGTGAATGGGCCTCCACTTATAGTGGGCTATTTGCTGGTTAGGGGGGACCAAAGTGGGTGAGGGGCAAGACCTTAAGTGGTCATGAAGAGGGTGTGGCCCCCCCATTTGGAGAAAAATCCAAAAATGGGTTTTTAGGGGGAGGGTTTGACCAAGTCAACCTAGCATGGGTCCCCCTTGCTGGTCAAAGTCAAAGTGGGTCCAAGTCATTGGGGTCAGGTCAAATTATCGGGTGTCGTGTCACAATTAGTGTGCACATGCTTTTTGGTGCACGACTATGCTTGATTTGACCACGAGTTGACCAATTATCATCAAAATTGATTGGGATGACTTCCGTCGACTTTGTATTGACCACACGAGTCCAACACCACTGACTGGGGTTTAATTAGAGTCCTTTTGGCAAAAGTTCGAAAATTGCTCGTCGCAGCACGCTAAAACGGTCGAAGTGTCTAAATCTGTCATTAGATCTCGGATTGTGACGCGACGGGTCCCGATGCACTCGTCTAGGTTATATAAGGTCACAGGAATCGATAGAATCCAATTCAAAGTTCTCTAGCTCGATATCAAAATCTCGCTCTCGTTGCATTTTACGAGAAATGATCACATCCTCTATATGACCTCGGGGTCCAACTGAACGAGTTCCGATACACTCATATCGACTATACGAGGTCATAGGAACTAACAGAACCCAATTCAGAGGTCTCTAGCTCTATTTCCTGCCTAGGGTTATCTCCCACCGGGTCATGGGTAGGGTTCAATCCACTTTTATTAGGGTTTAGGGTTTAGGGTTTACAAATTTTGTGAATTCAAAACGAACACCTAGATTATGGTCTTAACTTAAATAATTCAACTATATTTTGTGATAGTACCAGTGCAATTTCCATTGCACAAAATCCAGTGCTGTATAGTAGAACTAAGCATATAGAGATTAGACATCATTTAATTAGAGATTGTGTAGACAAAAATAAAATTAACCTTGTCTTTATCTCTATTGATTTACAAAGAGCAGACATCTTCAGTAAACCATTAGATGAGAAGAAACATATGTTCTTCTTAAATCAACTAGGTATGATTAATGGAGAAACTTAATTTGATTCATGTCTGTGTTTTCAAGAATTGATCACATTTCGTCGAACAGAGATCGACGATCTGTGAACTCGTCTAGAGTTTTTCGTCGAATGGAGATCAACTAAATCTCTTGTGAAATTCCTTTGTCGAACAGAGATCGACGAAATTTGTTTCAGAAAACATTTCGTCAAACAGAGATCGACGATCTGTTTTCCCTCTTCAAACTTTGATTGACGATCTCATTTCTTAATGGAATTTTTTGTCGAATTGAGTTCAAAGATCTTTTCGTTGGACGGAGTTCGTCGCTTCATCTTCTAAAACATTATATCTAGGTTTTCATCGAACTCAATCCCGCGCTTTCTTGTTCCCCTAGCACTTGATATTTGTTTCTCTTTGCAGGAAATCTATGACGATCTCTATGGCTGTGCTCTCCTCCATGAAGTTTGACACTATATTCTATATCAATTTGGACTCTTTCATCCATTCTGATCAAGTTTTCCATGACATTCTGAAGCTTATCGAGGAACATCAACTCAGAAAATTCATGTCGATTAGAATAAATCTTCCAGTGGCTGAGATCAGAGAATGGGTGTATACTTCTACTTCACCAGATGCAACCACAATGATCGACACTATCTCAAAAGAACAGGTTCCTTTAACACCTGCCATTTTGTTTGAAATTTTTGATCTGGTAAATGGAAATGTTGATATAGAACTAGATTGTTCTGAATACAATGCTATATTGATCATAATGGGTTACTCCGAGGGAAACCCTAGCAAGTTGCTGAAGAAAAATCTATCTATGAAATATAAGTTTCTGGCTCATGTAGTAGGGAAGGTGCTCATGGGCAAGCACACGGCCCATGACTATATTACCAGGCACCAGTTTTTGGTGATGAGTGCCTGGGTCAATAAAAAGTCTGTGAACTGGAGTGTTTTGTTGTTTGATTTGATCAAGAAGAAGAACTCAAAGATGGAAGTCTATTTTGTGAGGATTTTGGGAATCTACCTTCAGGATAAATGTCATCAGTTATTGGTTACTCCAACCAGTTGCATCAATGCTTCCAAGAGGCTATCCTCAGTCCTCTTTGGGAAGTGGGAAAGGACAATCCCCAAGCCCTCTCGGGCCTCATCTTCCAGGAAATTTTCTGAGGACACCAGGGCTATTACAGCCACCTCTCCAACCCTAGAAGAAGCTCTAGTTCCTCCTCCCTCACATCCTCTTCTACAACCATCAACTATCATTGAAGAAACCCCTTCTACTTTCATTCCTCCAGTCTTACCATCTCAACCATCATCTCCACCACCATCACCAATCCAAATTCATGAGGATACACCATCTCCATCTCCTCAGACTCCTCTACCATCTCATCTTGATGATATTCCATCCACTTCTACTCATCAAGAACCACTCCTATCATCTCCAACACACAGTCCACATCATTAACCTATACATAATATCCCTCCATCAGATGCACCACTACATTTACCCAGAATTCCAGTTACAGATATCTCTTCAGGATTCTACATCTGTTCAAACTGTGGTCATACTTCCCCGTATACCACCTCTAATCCTAAACAACTATAACTAAATTTCTCTGATATTGCTCAAGATCTTCTAAAATTCATTACTCCTACCATGCAGAAGCTCATTGCTGATGCAGTTGCTCCTCTGGTAGATTCTATTTCTACCCTTTCTGCCAATCTTGCTTCTACCTCCTCCTTTGTTCCTTCTTCATCTAGGGGCATGGCTTCAGGAATTCCTGAACCCATGCAGGGGAGATGTCCAATGAAGAAGCTCCATCTTTAGTAGCAGCAACACAATTTACAATAGTAGTAACAAAAATTGTTTTTGAGTGTCTAGATACAGATTCAGATGTTGATATCATAGATACTGAGCTTACAAAAACAATAATGATTCTTTGTGAAGAGCCAACAGTTTCATTCTTTTTCATAGTCCCCTCAGTGGATATTTATTCTTTGTTGAGTAGCTTTGATACAATTCATTATTGTTTTAAAGTATTTGAGGATACTGCCTCCAGGGCTATAGTATCTTATACTGCCCCAGTCAGTTCTGAGGTCTTAGACCTAATAAAGATAAGTATTGCAGTTCCAACAAAAATTGAGATTGTGCCCATTGAGCTAAAAGCATTTTATCCACCATCATTTGGCTGGTGTGAATCTCCCATGCCAGATCTTGATGATATTACGTTTGTAGACATGGAACCAGAGATTACCAGCTCTCAGGATCAAGATGTTTCAGAATCATATATTTAGAAATCAGAAGTTCAAGCTAAACAGCCTCAAGCTCATCATATGGTCACTGATGATATGTTGAAACAAATTTGTGCTCTCTATGATAATCCATCAAATGATTCTGATGATAATGATGATGAAGATTCTGATGACTCTGAGGACACCAGTTCCAAGAAGAGAAACGAAAAGAAGAAGGTTCCTTCAAAGGCTACTCAAAAGCTAAATCCAACTACTGATGCTCCCTATTATATTCTTCATAACATAACTCTCACTCCAGATACCCCACACTGGATGAGATATTCTAAAAATGAACTAAAGGCCAGGAAGAAGAGCAGGAGATACTCTCCTCCACCTCAATTCAGGAGAGGTCCTCCTCCTCCTCCTCCTCTAGTTGCAGGAGCTTTAGGAAATGTTTCTTAAAGAACATCATCTTAGCATTCCAGGCCTTCCTCCTATCAGAGATATGACAAATACTCTAAGTCTGCATCAAGAAGCAGTCATAGCAGTGGCAGAAAGCATCAGTCTGAAATTCAAGTAAGGCCTCCTTCTCCCACTCCTGTTCCATACTGTGATCCAGAATTGGAACCCAATTACAGGATGGCCAGACTTCAAGAGACTATAGGTCTTTCTCAAATTAGAAGAGCTAAAGAATAAGGAAAGGATGCAAGCCAATTCACTACTATGTAAACCTACAGGAAAAAGGAACTCCAAAGCTATGATAAGGCTAAAACTCTCTTTAATGTTGATACCTATATGAACTTGCATCCAGAAGCAGTTGTACCTAGAGCTGCTTCAGTGACAGTTCTTGGAGCAGAAGATATGAAGATGACAAAGCAGCAAGCTACTGATCCCAACAGATAAATAACCTTCACAAAACCTTCAACAGGGACTTCTCAAGATAAATCCAAGAGAGTTTAACAGTTTCTTTTCTGCTTTTGAACTTAACTTTTATTTATTGTAAATATGTCACAGGGCAATCTTGTTTATATCTGCTGAAACTTTATAATTCTGCCAGATATTATTTTTCTGCTTTGTGATTTTTCTTTTATTGTTGTTCATAGTAACCTAACCCAAATAGGGAGAGATTGTTGGAACCCCACCTTGTTTAGGGTTGATTTCGGCTAGGTTCACTATTAGGTTTCTCTAATGACCCACATGTATAGTCTAGGGTCATAAGCCTTTTTCTAGATCTAGGCCAGGTCAACAAACTTAGCTTGTATTAGGCCAACCTTCAGATGACATAGAGACAAAAGACCTTCAGAGAAAAGCAATTTTCTTAGAGCAAAAAAGTCGTTCGAAGATCACTGAACTAAGCTCGACTTTCGTCGATCAGAGATCGAAGAACTCAGTTCTTTCTCTGAGCTGATTTCGATGAAATCCTTGCTGAGATCGATAAACTCAGACTTCTTCTTTGAGCTGAGTTCGATGAAATCTTAGCTGAGATCGACGAACTCCGATCTCTTCCCAAAAGTTCAGCACGACGATATGACTATCTTAGTTCAACGATTTCGGAGCTCAGATTGGAAAGTGAATTTTCTGTTCAGAGATCTTGGAGCTCAGCTCATCTGCCTTATTCAGCTCGACGATAGTGGATCTCAGGTCGACGAAAATTGTTGAGTTCGACTATTCTGTGGCAGATTCAGTTCGACTATTTTCCCCGCAGTCTTCCAGTATTGAGTAAGGCAACTTTATTTCAAAATTATATACCTATAATACTATGATAATTAATGCTACACATTCTCAAGAATATATCCGATCCATAGCAGCTTTAATTATGGTATTCACAGAGTAATTGGATTATTTACTGGGATAGTTAAGGAAACAAATTAATGACATTTTCTAGTCGTTCAACTCCCAGGATTTTGGCAGGAAATCAAGAATAAGATTCAAAATTCAAAAGCGTATTTTCTGGAAAAGGATATATAAGGTTTCTTCTTTATCTTCAATAGCAGGAGAGACACACAGATACAATATAGAAAACTGAAGAAGAACACACCCTTCATACATTCTCAGTCTTCTTCCATTTTGCTTCAGGAATTTCAAAAGACAAACAATTTTCAACAGTCTAAGAGTTTCTTGAAGATCTTAATCAATCTGATGGCTTACACCCTGTGCAAAGCTTCCACACTCCTGATCAGATCTATAACTCAGGGGGATCTTTGACAACAGCACAATCCACTAGTCGTCTCTCAGATTGTTGACAGAGAAGAACATCATCTTTATTTTCTTTCACCACTGTAAAAGGGTTTTTAACTCCCTTCAAAAGTTATCATTTGGTTGTCAAGTCTCCTAACCAGAAGACTTAGTTTGGTTTTTGGGCACCTGATCAGAAGCTCAAATGGTTGTGAGATCTACCTTAGAAAAATAGATCTTGTGGTGGCAGGGCACCTGATCAAAAACCTGTAGTGGATTCCTACCAGGGTGGTAGAAGGGTGGATGTACCCAAGTTTAGGAGAACCACTATAAATTCATTGTATTGTCTGGATTGCCTTTATTTTTTATTTGCTGTGCTGTGATTGTCTTTGTTTTTATTTTCTCTATATATATAAATATCACTTATTTTAATTCCGTTATAAAAATTAATCAAAAGCATTTCAAACTCTATTCACCCCCCTCTAGAGTTAGTGTGATCTATCCCTTCACTTTTATTTGGTATCAGAGGTGGGGTTACCATATGTCCACGATTGCCTGACCCGTCGGACCCACACATGTAGAAGGGAAAATTCAGGATGTAATAGCGCCCCCCGGTCTTGAACCTGTGACCTCCTCGGATACAAATGTAGGATCAAGCGCATACCCAGCTGTTCCATAAGCCCGGACTATTAGAAAGGGTGCAACTTAATTTCTTAAATAAGTAACAGAGCGCGACGGATCAAGTGAAGGAATGCCAGACCCAACACTCGTCGAATTCATCGTGTATGCTTACTTACACTCGTCATATTTACTTATTCAATAATCTCTGAATTCCTGGAAATAAATTATGTAAAAGTTGTCGAGTATCATCGTGTATACACGCCGAATTCGTCGAGTGTATCTGCCGATACTCGTCGAATTTGTCGAATATACATGTCGATATACGAAGAATTTGTTGAATCATCTCAACTTTACTTCTCTGAATTTCTCTAAGTGATATTCATCCAATATAACTTGGTATGGTTTCGAATGCATCGAGTAAGCTAGCTGATACTCATCGAATTCATCAAGTATACTAGCCGATACTCAACGAATTCAGTGAGTATCTCTTCTGCCTTGTGTTGAGTTATATGATCGATTTTGCTGGAATCGTCTAAGTAAATTTCGTCTAGTTTCCAAGTGATTCGACAAGTATACCCGTATATACTCGATGATACTCGATGAATTATACTTATGGGTTTTCTTCTTCTATTTTCAAATCTTTGGCTCGGGTTGTCCATATCGCCATGCACTGTAAATTTCGGATCTCTCGATTAGGAAGGATATTTCTAGTAGTTGTGGGAGGAGGTTTTCTATATATATGTAAGGTGGATTTCAATCAACCCTAATTGTGCTTATCTGTTAAATTCGAGAAATCTCAAGAAGGAAAATCTTCCCATTGGCTCATGATACGAACTTCTATACCCGCTCGGCTAACGACATCTTGCCGCACGATTCGTTCTTCCTTCAGGCTAATCGGCTAGATCGTAGATCTCTGTTGATTCCAATTCTACTCAGATCTAGGTGATCCGTGTATTCCGATCAAGTTTTCAAAGTCTTTGGTTTTCTCTTATTCTTCATGACGTTCAAGATCAACATTTCAAAGAAATGAGGGATCAAAGATTTCAGATCTATTGAAGATTATTTTTAATCTTTTCTTGAGTAGAACTTTTTATTATTGTAGGAGGTTTTTCCCTCCGAGTTATAGATCCTTATTTTAGGATCGATTTGTAGATCCTTGTTTGTGGATCGAGTTATAGGCGAGGTTGTTCTCTGAATTATAGGAGCGTTTGTTCTTCGAGTAGTAGGAGCTTTGTCTCTGAGTTGCAGGAGTTGAGGCTCCGAGGTGTAAGATTGTTTGCAATTTGAGATAAAGGTGACGTAGCTGAATCTAGCCCTTCATGATAGATAGGCAAGGCGGGACATTGGACGTACCCAACTCGGGGAACCACTATAAATCTCTGTGTTTCTGTGAGTTTGTTTTAAGGTAATTTTTATTCTGCAAAAAGGCACAGAACTCACCTATTCACTCCCTCTAGGTGATTTAGGTTGACACTTTATACTTTAAATTGGTATCAGAGGGGGAGGTTGTTCGATATAAGGTTAAAATCTTGAACAAGATCTCCTATCTAATTGTCAGGAGAAACCACTCAGTTTATATGGACAGAAGCAAGGATATGTCTTCGATGAATTTGCCAGCGTGCACTAAGGAGAACTTCCACATAAGGAAGGAAAGAGTCAGATTCTGCATGGAAGCTACTGGTCAATAGATATTTCAGATTGTGGAAGAAGGGCCTCACATGCCTACACAACTCTCTGCTCTAAATCCTACGGTTATGATTCAAAAGAAAATGATGGATTTAACCAAGGATGAAATTGCCCTAGTCTCCTAGCACAAAAAGGCAAAGAATATCATAGGAAGTACAGTGGACGACTCAATGCTACAAAACTTATTCCACTATAAATCTATGAAGGAGATGTGGGACTGTCTCGTAGTTTTCATGGAAGGAACTAAAGAAGTTAGAGATGATCGTAAATCTCTACTGAATCAGGAATACAAGACATCCAAACAAGGTGCTAATGATACTATTGCTGATAGTTTTGAAAATTTTTTCAAGATCGTTAATGGCCTCAGAAACTACGGCTGCACCTTCGCTAATGGTGAGCTAAATGACAAATTCCACATATCCCTGACAAAGGACTGGGATACAAAAGTGGTAGCCATTACGGAGTTTGGAAAGCTGCTAGAGATTGATCCCCAGAATATGTTTGGGAAGCTCCTCTCTTATGAACTGCAAATGAATACTCGAAAGAAATAGGAGCAAAGCAGTAGGACATCAAGCAGAGAGAAGTTAGTAGCCCTGAAAACTGAAGGGACAAGAAAATCTAAAGTTGTGTCACCAGTAAGGACACGCGATTTAGATACCCCAGAAGACTATGAGCCAAACACATCAGGCTCTAAGTTGTCTGATGGAGAGTTCTCGCTAATCTCCAAGGGATACAAAAGATTGCTCAGCAAGAGGAGGCAAATGAAGAATCAGTCCTCCTCCTCGGACTTCAGAAGATCGCATCGTGATGGTGTTCGGTCTAAGAAAATCTATAACCGAGATGACAGGTATAAATCTATACTGAACAAACATTCTTCTTCTGACATAGTTTGTTATTGTTACGACAAGCCAGGACACGTGATTGTGGAGTGTCCGTATAAGAAGAAGGAAGGATCCAAGAAAGAAGACAAGAGATTCTTCAAAGGTAAGAGGAAGGAAAGAGAAGAGCTTCATTACAAAGAAGTCAAAGACACTTAGCGACAATTACTCAAGTGAGTCAAGCTCTGAAGATGAAGAAGCTTACTTCAGACACATGACTCAATCAGTTGAGGAAGTAGGCGACTCCCAATTCAATGGGAAGGTAAACTCTCAGACAATGCTCTCTGAATCAGAAATGTGCACTAATGATCATGAAGACTATTCTTCTGAGGAAGATGAATCTGACTTGATGTCTCAGCATCAAAAACTTTTGAAAGTCTTTGATAAATGCCGCAAGGTAGTAAAAAGCAATCAAAAGAGATTGCTTCTCTTAAGGCAGTGGAATCAAGCCTGAAGGAGGAAATTGTTGAACAAACTCCTCTTAAAAATGAAGTTCACTCATTAAAATAAGAATTGAAATGCTCTGTTGAACTGTTAAGTCAGAAGGAGAAGTATCTAGGTGAGCTAGTAGAAAAGCTCTTGGTGGAGAGGATACTTGTTGAAAGTTACTCTAAACCAAAGACCATTCTTCCTCTCATTGATGAATTCTCTGCACCGAAGATGAGAAGAGGTCTTGGCCATATAGCTGAGAAAGGTAATACTACTAAGAATTCCACCACCAAAGACAAATGGAAGGAACCTCAAAGTCAACCCCCTTTTAAGAAGGTAATCTTACCTTCAAATAAATACGACTTTGAGACATCCTACGGACATTTTGCTAGGCCAACTTATATGGTACCTAAAAAGTGTTACCAAGGATGGACCCATCCCCAAGACTTTGGTACTAGTGTTTTAAAAGCAACTTATGAAGAAATTGCACTCAAAAGATATGTTCCATACGTACATGGACCAAGTGGCAAGAAGGCTCCAAAACACAAAACTGTTGTTACAAAGGCTAATGAAATAGTGAAGCCTTGTGTGTGTTGTAATTAGGAAGCTTCCAATTCCATGTCAGTGGCCCCTGCTAGACCACCCATTCCAAAGTAAAGTAGTAGTACAAGAGAAGGTACAGTAGGTTTGACTGTTGGTGTTGCAGCAAGATTGTTCACTTTGTCGTAGATTGCTGGTTTCATTTGGTGAAGCTTAAAACTCCAAGAGTTAATAGTGCGAGGTTGACCACTCACAATGTTAATGTTCCAAGTGGTGTTAAACTAACATGGAACTAAGGACCCAAATCTGTTTGGGTCCTAAGGTAAAATGATTTATGATTGCAGGTATTTCCAAAGGCCAACAAAACTTCAATCTGGTATTTGGATAGTGGATGCTCTCAGCATATGACTGGGACTAGAAGCCTACTGCTAGAATTTACCCCAGTGGAAGACGTTCCAAAAGTTATCTTTGGAGGGTCTAACATTGGAATCACTAAAGGCTACGGTATGATTTCCAATGACATAGCCTCCTTCACAGACATTGCTTATTTTGAAGGATTACATTATAATCTGATAAGCATAAGTCAATTATTTGATAAAGGCTATATCATTGAGTTCTACAAGGATATGTGTCTGATAAAATCGTCTGCTACTTTGGAGACAATCTTAACAAACACTCGGAGTAGAAATATTTTTTGCTTAAATTTTCTATGTTTAGACAATTCTACACCAGTATTTTTTTGGCAAAAGATAGTGTATCTATCTGTGACCAATGTTACACGAGATTAGCATATATTAATGTCAAAACTATAAATATGTTATTTTCTCACAACTTAATGCATGATGCCCCCAACATTAAGTGCTTTAAAGAGTATCCAAGACACGCATGCTAAATGGGTAAGAAGATAAGGGATACCTTTAATGGTATTACTGAAAACGATTCCACTAGAAGTTTATACTTACTTCATATGGACTTATTCAGTCCTATGTTGATTCACAGTTTAGGTGGTAAAGTCTATACGTTGGTCATTGTTGATGATTACTCTCATTTTACTTGGGTGTTCTTTCTGAAACACAAGTCAAACACCTTTGAGGCTTTCACTAATTTTGTCCGACAATTTTAGAATGAATTAAATTGCTTAGTGTTCAAAATCAGAAGTGATCATAGAACAGAATATGAGTCTGATTCCATGACAACATTCTATGGAGTTGCTGAGAGAAAGAATAGAACCCTCATTGAACCATGTACAACTATGTTGAATGACGTTTCACTACCAGAGTACTTTTGGGCTGAAGCAGTCAACACAGCTTGTCATGTGCAAAATAGAGCATTAATCAATAAAAGTCATCGTAAGACTCCCTATGAACTATTGAAGGGTAGAAAACCGACTGTGTCCTACTTTAGGATCTTTGGCAGTAAATGCTTCGTACTTAACAATGAGAAGTATTATCACACGAAGTTTACTGAAAATTATTTTGAAGGTATTTTTGTAGGGCATAGTAGCCATAGTAAGGCGTATAGAATTTTTAACAAAAAACCTTGGTGGTAGAAGAGTCTATAAATGTTGTATTTGATGAGATAAGCATGCTTCAAACCAGCTCAACTAGTGTTGTTGGTGTAGATATAGGTACTAAGTTAAATGAACTATGCTTGGAAGAAACGGTCAAAGAGGATGCTCCAAGCTCAATCAAGGTCGTCGATCTAAGTGTGGTGGATAAAGAATGACTAGATGAAGAACTACCCCAACCTCCATGAGATATAATAGATATGGTAAAACCTACTGTTGGGAGAGGAAGAAATCTAGAATTCAGACACCTAAGAGATCACCTAGTTGATCTGATCATTAGAAATCCAGACAACGATGTCAGAACCAGAAGAGGTACTACTAATGAAGTTCTACATCTTAGTTTCCTATTTCAGGTTGAGCCAAAGAACTTTGAAGAAGCAAACAAGGATGTCTCTTGGATTATGACTATACAAGATGAGCTCAATCAGTTTGAAAGATGTAAGTTTTGGGAGTTGGTGCCCAAGACCAAACGACAGAATGTGATCGGTACCAAATGGGTATTCAGAAGCAAGCTAGACGAAAATGGTGTGATTATAAAGAATAAAGCCATGCTTGTAGCTCAGGGTACATACAAGAAGAACGGATCGACTTCGATTAGACCTTTGCTCCAGTGGCCCGACTCGAAGAGATCAGGTTGTTTCTTGCATATGCTGCTCACAAAGTCTTCAAGGTCTATCTGATTGATGCGGAGTCAGCATTTCTTAAGAAAGATCTAAAGAGGAAGTATACGTAACACATCCCCCGGGTTTTGTCAACTCAACTTTCCCTGATTATGTATATTTTCTTAATAAAGCTCTATACAGCTTAAAACAAGCTCCACGAGCTTGGTATGTGACGTTGTCTAGCTTTCTTCTTGAAAACAAGTTCACAAGAGGAAAGATAAACAAAACATTATTTTTTAGGGAAGTAAAAAACAAGATTTTGCTAGTACAAATCTATGTAGATGACATTATTTTTGGCTAAACGGAAGACAACTTTGGCAAGAAGTTTTCTAAACTCATGCAAGGGAAGTTTGAAATGAGTAGTATCGGAGAGTTGAAATTTTTCTTAGGATTCACGTGAGACAATCTAATGATGGAATTTTCCTTTCTTAGACAAAGCTCACCAAAGAATTACTTAAGAAATTCGGAATGGAGAGCACAACCTCGATGAGGACTCCAATGGGTTCAACTATATCTCTAGACAAAGATGAGAAAGGAAAACATTTTGATGAAACAAAGAACAGAAGCATAATTGTGTCCTTGCTCTATCTTACGTCCAGTAGACTGGACATAACGTTTTCTATATGTGCGCGCTAGATTTTAGGTGAACTCTAAGGAATCTCATTACATTGTTGCAAAGAGGATTTTGAAATACCTTAAGAGTACACCAAATCTTGGCTTATGGTATCCAAGATGTAATGACGTCAAGATAATTGAATTTTTAGATGCAGATTTTGTAGGTAGCAAGGATGACATGAAAAATTCTTCCGGGGCGTCCCAATTCCTCGGAAGAAGGCTTATTCCATGGAGCAGAAAGAAGCAAAATTGTGTGGCAACTTCCACTGCCGAGTCATAGTACATCTATGCTGGTAGTTATTGTGTATAGCTTCTCTGGATTAGAAATCAACTAAAAGATTACAATCTAAAATTCAAGGATATTTCGATGTTTTGCAACTCCTATAGTGTGATAGCGATTGCAAATAATCCAGTCTATCACGTCCAGACAAAGGACATCGAGATAAGATATCACTTCATCTGGGATCATATGGAGAACAAAGAGATAACTCTCAGCTATGTCCCGACAAATAAGCAGGTCGCAGATATTTTTGTGAAGCCACTGGACGAGGCTAAGTTTTCATTCTTCAAAATGGAACTAAGCACGCTCAATAAGGAGTCTTGAAGGCGGCTAAGAAGAAAAAATTCTCTCAGGAAGTACATCTCTAAGAAGAAAATTGTCAAGGCATGTTTGTTGGGATGAACTTGCTGGAACTCGATGATTCGTCGAGGTAATACAAGTGTTCCAGACAAAACTCGACGAATTCTGCTCGGGTTTCGTGGCATTTCGACGAATCCAACTTAGGTCAATTTTTATTGGATCCAAAGAGTCGCCGATTTCAGGAATGCGCTGTTTTCCCATCTGAAAACTTTTAATATATATATATAAATATATATGTATACAGACATATATATATATATATATATATATATATATATATATATATATATATATATATATATATATATATATATATATATATATATATGTATATATATATATATATATACATATATATATATATGTATATGTATATATATAAAGGTTCTTGGGGCAAACCATCTTCATTCCGTCGAATGAGAAGATCGAATCCAGCCAATTTCTTCTTCCTGACGATTTTGATTCCGCGACATCAGTTCATCTTCTCTAACGATTCGTCGCCGACAATGATTCTTCTTCGTTTCCTACATCAACAACAGTTCCATCAAGGTATTAGCGATTCGATTTCAGTCTCGGCCATCGACGTTCTTCCGAAGCCATTTTATTCATTCCTCCCCGAAGTTTTAAGTCCATCCATTGCTCCTAGAGGAACAAGTGACTTGCTCGCAGGGGGAGAGCTAGTTCAAACAGGCCTTGCTACGACCGTGGATTAATTTAGGAATGTCATTCTGATGTTAGAATCGGCCAGGCTCTCATTCATTCTTGAACATCTTGCAAAGTTCTGGATAAGGATGTTCTCGTATTTTTCTCAAATGCAAAGCTCCATAGAGAAGACACAGTGATCAAAAGCAAAGTTTGCCAAATCAATGCCTAAGTAAAAGCCTCTTTACTCACGAGGTAATTGTGGCTTCCTGAATGTGATGAAGCCGATCAGGTGGAAGAGGATGATTTCTCCAGAGCAAAGCACTTATATGGTTTGCCACGAGGAACAAATTTAGTAAAGCACACAAGGATGAATGAGGAAGGGAAACTCGTATTAGATATTATCAGAAAAGTGTTGTTATGTAAGACTGGATCCCATGACTACTTATCCTCAGAAATTTTCAAAATTTTTGTGGCCATTATATGCAGGAAGAAAATTGACTGAGGTGCAGTGATATTGGGAAGAATTAAGGATAGTCTAAGCGCAACAAATTTTGGAAGTATTCTCAGTTTATATCTGAATCAGCTTGCCCGTGATGCCTTTGATATGACCAAAGGTGTATCTATCCATCACCTGAAGAAAATCGACTCATTTATCTTTTACAGGTGGGATAATAGGATCCAATGACCAGATGAAATTAGAATGTAGCCTTATGAGGAGGAGGAAATTCCTGAGGAAAGACTTCCTACTCCCACCCCCTAAGAGATTCCTGAAAGATCAAGTGCAGGAATGGAGGGGGAGTCTGGTGAACCCCAAGTGGCTACTGATGTCCAAGTGCTTCTGGTGGTTGATTCTTCTATAGTTACAGATGCTCCAGAGGTAGTGGTTCAGCTTGCTGAGATTCATGTTCCTACAGATTGAGATATAGTTGCAGAGACAGATGTTTTTTCATACAAAAATTGCTGAAATTGGTAGGGATACTGCTGCCTAGAGAGTATCAGAAAAGAATGATTATGAGAAAGCTCGTGATGATAGTATGGATGCTGATTCTAATGCTGATGTTGAGATTGTTTCTACTGCTGAAGTTGAATCTGTTGAGGTTTTGGATGATCCAGTTGTTGATACTGAGCTAGATGTTGCTGACTATGATGTTGTTGATGAGGATGAGCTCGCTTCTGATAATGTAAATGATTCTATAGCACTAGCTGCTATAGAGAATCTAATCGTAAGTCTCCCAAATGTTCTACCTGTAAGGTCTGAGGGGGAGCCGAGTCATCCTTCTATCTCCATTCAAACAGAGTTCGAAAGATTTATGCGAAAACTACAGAGAAGAGTGGCTGCAATTCCTGGTGGACCTCCAGTAGAGGAGGTAGAAATTGTTGATCTTTATGATGAGGAAGGAGATACAGAGGTGCATCCTCCTATCCTAGAGGCCCCTGATACTAAACTACTATCTAAATCTCATGTTTCTCTTATGGAAGAGTCTCCTAGTGACTCTCTGGCAATTATAGTTATCCCTTATCCCTCCAGTATTCCTGTTGAAGACACTCCATATTCTAGTTTAGATATCTCTCTTTTAAAGTCTATAGAAGCCCTGCTAGCAAAATAACAAGCAAGCTTTAATCATTCTCTAAAGAAGGTACTGAAGAAAGTCAAAGAGACAAAAATGATATTAATAACGGCCTTGTAGAGATCAAGGTATGTTCTGATAAGCTGGATTCTTGGTCGGATTCATGGTTTATGCATGGTGGTCATGCCATTGTTCACACTATGGCTGGGCTGAAGAGCAACCTGACTGTCCTCCAAAATGTTGATGAGATTGCAAAATAGTCATAACTGTGCAAAATGAAGGGATGAAATACTTTGACGAGCAAATGGTCTATTATAGCAATGCTATTGCAGCTAAAGTGTTTGAAGAGGTCAGAAAGGGGCATAATGAATTAAAATATATGGTTAATGCGCTGGAAGCGTCACTGAAGGATCCGTTCAAAGCTTCTAACCTCTACTGTTATGATAACTTCTGTTGGCTATATAAAGAGTTGTTTCCTGGGTCGGCTGAAGCCAGAATGCCAGAACCAGTGATACCAGATCCTGGTTATGACTTTGTTCAGCCTACTCAGGAGTACACTCAATATTTGTCAGAATCTCTAGATCAATCAATTTTTGTTGTTGCTGCTGTTGAGCCAGAAATATAGATAGTTGAAGACTTACCTCTACCAGCTCTCAAAAGAAGAATATATGGTGAAGGCCCCTCTCCTGTAAGGTCTGATCCCAACAGAGAAATGTTTGAAGTTTGGAGTCATATATCCAAAAGCATTATCCTAGACACCTTCAAACTGGTAGACTTGGCCAATGAGAATAGATGGGATTACTATAGCAGGGAGGAGGGGTAGAATCTTGAGGTGGCAAATGCTAAGGGAAGGCTACATTTCAAGAAGTACAGATTTGGTGATCCGGATGCTCCTCCAGCTCCGCAAAAGTACTATCCTAAGCCAAAAGCTTATTTTGACAGACAACCTCAGAAAATCCAGGGCAAACATGCTTGAGTTATTTTTCAATGTATGATTGGGGATTTTTTTGCCCCATACAAATCTTATATATATATATATATATAATTTAATGTTTTGACTTAGAATGTTTTCATTTCTTAATTTTATATGTTCTTTCCCTTTCATGTTTTAAGTTTAGTGTGTGTGCAATTCACCTTAGTTTGTAGGGTTATGACCTCTTCAAATATGGGGAGATTGATGGGTATTGTATCCATAATAACCCTGATTTGAAGAAGTGTCCCTTGAACTAAGATGAGTTGAGTTTGTATTTGATGTTGTTTTCTATTTATGTGCTTGCAGAATGATATTGCTAAGTACAACCCAGTGTCAGGTTACAGTGGGTCTTATAACACAGAACTATACAATATAATCCCTTATTGTGTAGGTCAATGTGTTGAATCACGTTTAATCTTTATATTAAAGTGTACTTCTATTTCAAGTACACTGGAAGAATCTAAGAAGATTAAGTTGTGTCCTTTAGAAGAGAAGATTTTCTCCAAGTAAAATTCGTCGAGTATGGTAATGGATACTCGTCGAATTCTTCGAGTATACTGTTGAATACTCGTCAAAATCGTCTTGTATGCTTACTGGCACTCATCAAATTCATTGTATTACTTGGGGAATAATCTTCGAATTCCTGGAAGTCAGTTAAGTAAAAGTTGTCGAGTTTCTTCGTGTATACACGTCAAATTCATCGAGTGTATCTGCTGATACTCATCGAATATACATGTTGATACACGACAAATTCATCTAGTCATCTGAACTTTACTTCTCTGGATTTCTCTAAGTGTTATTCATCGAATATCACTTGGTATGGATTCAAATGCGTCGAGTCAGCTAGCCGATACTCGTCGAATTCGTCAAATATACTAGCTGATACTTGTCGAATTCGTCAAGTATCTCTTCTGCCATGTGTTGAGTTATATGATCGATCTGGCTAGAATCGTCTAAGTAAATTTCGTCGAGTGTCCAAGTGATTCAATGAGTATACCCATATATACTTGACAAAATATACTTTGGGTATTTCTTCTTCTATTTTCAAATCTTCGACTCGGGTTGTCCAGATTGCCATGTATAGTAAATTTCACATCTCTCGATTAGGAAGGATATTTCTAGACATTGCAAAAGGAGGTTTTCTATATATATGTAGGGTGGATTTCAATCAACCCTAATCATCCTTATTTGTTAAATTCGAGACTTCTCAAGAAGGAAAATCTTCCCGTCAGCACACGATATGAACTTCTCTACCCACTCGACCGACGACATCTTGCCACATCATTCATTCTTCCTTAAGCTAATTGATTAGATCGTTGATCTCTAAAGATTCCGATTCTACTCATATCTAGTCGATCTGCGCATTCAGATCAAGTTTTCAAAGTCTTCAGTTTTCTCTTGTTCTTCATGACGTTCAAGATCAACTTTTCAAAGCAACGAGGTATTGAAGATTTTAGACATATTGAAGATTATTTTTAATATTTTCTAGTGTAAAAATTTTTATTATTGTAGGAGGTTTTTTCCCTCCGGGTTGTAGATCCTTATTTTAGGATCAAGTTGTAGATCCTTGTTTGTGGATCGAGTTGTAGGAGTGGTTGTTCTCCGAGTTGTAGGAGAGTTTGTTCTCCGTGTGGTAGTAATGTTGTCTCTAAGTTGTAGGAGTTGAGGCTCCAAGGTGTAAGATTGTTTGCTATTTGAGATAAAGGTGAAGTAGCTAAATCTTGCCCTTCATGGTAGATAGGTGAGGCGGTACAGTGGACGTACCCAACTCGGCAAACCACTATAAATCTCAATGTTTCTGTGTTTGTTTTTCTGTAATTTTTATTCCTCAAAAAGATGCAGAATTCACCTATTCAATCTCATCTAGGTGATTTAGGTTGACACTAGATACTTTCAATTTTGTAACCATCATTGATGATTTTCCCAAGTTATGTTACATATATTAATTAAAAACAAAAGATGAAGTATTTTCATATTTTATGATTTCCAAAGATTAAATAAAAAAAACAATTAGGTTTCTCCATTAAGTTCCTTAGATCCGAATATGATGGAGAATATACTTCGAATAAAGTAACCCAATTTTGCTAAGAAGATGATATCATTCATTAAGTATGTAACATCCCCTTCCCTACTAGACCCCCTAAACTTAGATTAGGTTAGGACATGTGGTGGGTGAATGGTGTTTAGGCTAGGTTTGACCCATGGAGTTAGGGTGGATTCACATAGTGCCCATTATAGGGCCTAGGTCAACTCAAGTCAAAGTAGCCCAATATGGAGTCATAAGCACACAATGGTCCCTCCACTATGCCCCAAACCCTAAATGCAATCTAATGAACTAAAATACACATCATTGGGTCACCCATTGACCCAAGTTGACCCAAGTCAACACAAACACTAAATTGGTCAAACCTACACCTATAGGCCCAATTAGTCCAAGTGGGGCACCACCATGGCCCAACCGATGTTGGGTGATGACATGGTGTTCATGACCATCAAGTGAGGTCATCCCACTCATCAAGTTGACCAAGTCAACCCTAAACGTCAACTTGGTCAACATAAGGCCTAAAGAGAGAAAATGAGAGCCAGGCTCATTTCTAATGGGCTAAGCCCATGAGCCAAGTCCCATGATCAGCCCAACTGCTCATTTATAGCCCCAAACCTCTGGTTTAGGAGGGTAGTAACATGCAAAGGGGTATTTTGGGAATTTACCAATGTAAAGGAGAGAGAAAATAGAGGAAAATTGGGATGTAGGCCACGTGGCCCTCCTCGTCTCTTCCCAAGATCACATCTGAACCCACACATAAATTCTCAGCCTTCCCAACCGAATTTTATGCCACTTGGAGCCAAGGAGGGGAAACCAAAGCTCATGGCTGAAATACCCATCATGGAACCTCTGTATACAGTCCATATCAGCCAAAACCAACCCTCCCATTAACTTTAGAAGGTTGAGAGGAGTTGAATTTAATATCTGGATTAAATCTTTTAGTGGAGAAACAAGTACGGGAGCAAGCTCGCCGGAGAGGAGAAATTTCATGGCCAACCGCAGCCGCCGCCACCGTCAGACTCCGATTAAGGCCCGTTTCTCCTCCTCTCCCCTTGTGCTAGCTACGTAGATTATTTAGGAGAGGTTTTGAGCTCAATTGAGCTTGAATCAATGTGAGGCGTGGGAGAAAATCCAAGATTTTTAATGGAGCTCGGGTTCGTCGGAAACTGTCTCCTCCGGCGGCCAAGTTGCCGTCAAACGTTAGCCCACACCTCAACGGAGGTGGTGGTGGTGGTGGCAAGCCAGGGTGGTGGCCAGATGGCCGGGAAATGCAAGTTGAAGGAGATCCAGGTCGGGGAAATCTCGGCCCTTGGCTGGAGGAGGAAGATGAACGGATGCCCTCCATTACTGCTTTGAGATTTGTGTTATATTAATATATCAAACTTAGGTATTCTGTCACACTTTATGTTGTACCTTGCGGGCTGATTTTAGGCCTCTTAGAGGCAGATTCAGAAAACATGTTCAACGTATAAATTGTAGCCCTAGGTCTTAACTTTAAAATGACCCCTAAAGTTATAATTTGGAGTAATACAGCTCCCTGTAGCGCCATTCTACCAAAACTGGTCATAGGCTAGAGCTAATCTTAAAATGAGAGCCTAAGCCAAACTATAAGTCCTCATGACCTGAGATTTTGGTCATGCATGTGACTAGTCATACCTAGGTACTGACCAAAAATGAGAATTTTTGGAAATTAGATTTCCATAGTTTTTGGAGAAATATCATTTATCACATAAATAGAATTTTTGGAGATCTACAACTCCAAATGTACCCAAATTTGGTGGCATGTCCACTAGGTCAATATAAAACCATGGTAGAAATTTCAGGTCCTTTTGACCAATGCATGTTTGGGAAATTCCACATGCATGATATAGGTATGTTCAAATTTGGGGTGCGTATAGTAAAAATAAAAATATGGGAATTTATCCCATTTGGACCATTACATGTTCATGAAACTCTGGACATGGGCTTATATGGATGAAATATTTCTCCCATAGGATGATGGGATTTTTGGGACAAAAATCCCATTATTCAGAATTATTGAAAAATATGCGTAGTTAGGAAATAAATTTGATTCAAGGGCATATAAATTTATTAAATTATGAAATTTTGTCACAAGCTTTATTAGGACATTGGTCACCTCTGGAAAAATTTATGGGACTGTTAGGTAATGTTAACTTGTATTTTATGTAGAATTTACCATTTTGCCCATTATGGTAATTAATTAAAAATAAGGGAAACTTTTATTTAAATATTATGGAAAAATTTACAGTAGTTTATCTCTGTGATTACATCTCTGTTAAAATATTTGAGAATTTTTGGATGTATCTATATGCTGAAAACCCTAATAATGGTATTTTGGTAATATTGTTCATATGGATATAAGTTAGATCAAATTATTGATTAGGATTTTGAAATTTTGTATTTAGCTTTATTATATCAACATTGATGCTCAGTAATATTCCTAGAATTTTTGGTTGTACAAATACTGTACTTAATTTGGAAAGTAGTCAATTTATGGTTTATTATTAAATAGATATTAAATGGAATTTCACATGGAAAAATTATGAAACTTAGTAGGAAGTCATATTCAACCTCATGGAACACCTGATAAATTTCTTAGGTAGGCTGGACCATTATAGATAGTATATCATGTACAAGATGACCCAGGTCACTCAATTAAAAGAATTAATTTACGCCATTAATCCCTTAGAAAAATAATAAAACCTAGGATGGTCAATATCATACGTCATAGCAAACCATGATAAATAATTAGGGGCAGTTGGACCAAGAGTTTGGATGACACGTCATACAGGTCAACATTAGGTCATGGGTGTGCTTAGTAAAAATAACACAGAATACTAGGACCCACAGGGTATAGGGTTGTCGGTTGAGATGGATTCTATGTTGGGAAGATAAAACCTGGTTGGTGTCTAATAGGTCACTTCTTGATGACAAGTTGTAGAGTGCAAAATCCCAAGGTTAGTGGCTAGAACGGGGGTCGGCGGAAGACCGCCGCTCTCCTGATAATATTCTAAATTATTAGGTTTGTCCCAGAGTAACAATGAGAGTTGGTATGGATCTTGGGTAGACATTAATAAAAGTAAATATCCTTAAGAAAGGGAGCTTTGGGCTTCAGCCCATCATAGTTTCTAGTGCCCCTCGAGAGCCCTTCATCGGGCATGCCCTGGGCAGTCCTGGTATTAACCCTAAATTATTAGGTATAACAAACATTAGACTAGAGTAGTCTAATAGGCTAAGAGAACATGGTAATATTCTCACCCATGAAGGGTTAGAGGGATTCAGAACTAAGGCATTGATGTGCGATCTCACCCGTGAAGGGTTGGAGGGATTCAGAACTAAGGCATTGATGTGCAATGTCACCCGTGAAGGGTTGGAGGGATTCAGAACTAAGGCATTGATGTGCAATCTCACTCGTGAAGGGTTGGAGGGATTCAGAACTAAGGCATTAATGTATAATCTCACCCGTGAAGGGTTGGAGGGATTTAGAACTAAGGCATTAATGTGCATGCTCACTCATGATGGGTTGGAGGGTTTCAGGACGAGTTGGTCCTGCGAGCTGGAGGCTCGAGAGTTTGATTTCAGGACAGGTTTGGTCCTACGAGCTAGAGGCTCAGGTTGAAATATCTTGCAAGTATAATAAATCTAATTTTGTCCATGTTTTATATTATTTTTATTTAATAATTAATTAGTTTATTAGTATATTTTATAATTTTATTATTTAATTTTTCTAATTTCTTATTTCAGGGCAATCTGGGATGCAAATCTCAATTTGGAGTCTATAGGGTTGATCAGGAGACAAAATTGGACAAAAGCAGGAAAATTTCAAAAGCACACGATAAAGTCACGGGCGTGACCGACAAGGTCACGGGCATGACATCATGGCGTGAACCCGGCGCGTGGAAAGAGCTATCTGTCACGTCAATTAAAAGTACACGACCTAACGTCACGGGCGTGACAATGATCACACAGGCGTGTCCGCCAGGCGTGACATCTAGTGCTTGGTCCAGTCTTCCAGTCAACGACAGTTTATATTTGCACAACAAGTCACGGGCGTGACAAAGTTGTCACGGGCGTGACTAACCCCGTGACATCCCGGCGTGCCGACTTAATGCTGCAGTTTCAAGCACTGGGAGTTTCGCAAGACACGCCCAAGGTCACAGGCGTAACAATGGGCGTGTCCCTTCCAACAACGGCCGGATTTATTCCCGCCGTTTTTGCTTCCCGCCATTTTTCTACAACCGTCAAGACACGCCCTAGGTCACGGGCGTGACCTAGGGGCGTGACCCGCCAATTAACGACTTTTGGCAGTTTCGCGCCAACGTTCAGAAGACTTGAAGACGACGGTTCCGAGACCGACACGCCCTAGGTCACGGGCGTGACTTAGGGGTGTGACCACCCAGCAACTTCTTCTATAAATTCCAGACAGCTTCAGATGCCAGGGGGGAATTTTTTGGGGAGTTCTAATTCTTGTTTATTTACTGTTTTTCCTGCATTTTCAACTTATAGTGTATCTTTTATTTGAAGCACTTTTGATAATCATGTCTCTTCCCAACTTTTCTTGTAACTCTCCCATCATGATGAGTAGCAAATTTTCAATTAGCACTTGATAATGATGAACTTTGGAATAGAATAAAATTCTTATTTTTGTCTCAATTTGTCAAGCTTTCTAATTTAAGTACTTCAATTTATCTTTGATTTTTATTTCATCGAATTACAAATTTTGTTTATTCGATATTAAATCCATATCCTAGATTTACCGAGAGGTTGTGGATACGAGTAGATCAATCAAGGATAAAGAGAGTTTCTTGCACCCCTCGAGAGAGGAACGCAAAATTCTTCCGTCTTGGAGTCAACTCCATTAGTGAGGTTCACCGCCTAAAGTAAGCTTAGGTCTTTTCGACTGGCCGAGAGGTCTTAATCGATCTACCTAAGGTTAGTCGAGTGCGTATTCTCGAGAGATGCGCTTCGTATCTTTTGAAGCTCCGCGGTCGAAGTTAACAATTTAGATGCTTGTGCTCTTTAATTTTGTGGATTTTATTCTAGCCCAAAGGGATTCCAGATCAAGTGCTAGCCTTTTATTCATCGAATTTCTCCTCTTAGTTTAACGTTTATTTTCGTTTTTGCAAAACTAACTTTCCGATAGATAAAATAATAGCTCTTCCTTGTGAGTACAAATACTCAACGGTCACCGAGTTTAAAAACAATATTTCCTATACTAAATTTCGATAGGTGCACTTGCCTAGTTGAGAGTTTAGTTTGGATATTTTTTCAAAACTTTATAAAATCTCCATCAAGTTTTTGGCGCCATTGTCGGGGAATATCTTCCAGCTTTTGTCCAGTTTTGTCTCCTGATCAACCCTATAGACTCCAAATTGAGATTTGCAGCCCAGATTGCCCTGAAATAAGAAATTAGAAAAATTAAATAATAAAATTATAAAATATACTTATAAACTAATTAATTATTAAATAAAAATAATATAAAAACATGGACAAAATTAGAGTTATCAAATACCCCCATACTTACTCGTTTGCTCGTCCCGAGCAAACAACTTTTCATGGAGAGTAGAAAAATCTTAACGCTAAAAACGAAAATTGAACATAAGAAGTAGAATGTTAAGTCTTATGCCTATGCTTGTAGTTATTATTGTAGAAAAACCTACTCAGCATACAAATTAGTTTTTAATTTTCTAAAATGTGTTTCCACTTATTATTTTTAGTTCAAGGATGGAAACACGATAAATCTTCGAATCACGTTTAGGGAGAAAGTAGCGCGTTTTCTAAGATAACATTGCACAAATCGAAGATCGGAATACCCTCCAAAGAAATCCATCAATGTCGATGGCCATAGGCTTGCCCTTTCACACTCTCGCCACGGCACTAGGTTAACTTATAAGCACAAATCAGTAGGACTTAAGTTGGTTGGAATATAGGCTTAGGTTTTTGGTTTGTAAAAACAAAGATAAAAGCGATGGGTAAACACACCAAAACCTAATGAGAGCTTGCACAAAAGAAATAAATTGAAAAACTCCGCCAATTCCTTTTTTTTTTAAAATATGTTGAACATTTTTTTCAACTTCCTCTTTTTATTTTTATTTGTTTTTTTTATTTTTTTAGAGGAGAAATGAAAAATAGAACAACTCTTGTGTATTTTTTTTTAAAAAAAGCCACCAAAATAAAATGGCTCCTAATCACATATAAACTGGTTTTATTTATAATTTCAAGCTCGGTTTTAGGTGTGTAATTATGATGCTTTTTAGGTTTTGGTAAAGTGTTGGTGGAGCTACAACAAAAGGAAGGCTATAAGCTCAAATTGGCTTAGCAAGGGTAAAACGTTAGGTAAGGGTGCAAAGGCTCAAACTAGCCAAAAGAAATGCCTAAATCTTTTTCATGCTAATGAGTTTAATGTATGCAAAGTCTTGAGAATAGCTAGAGGGCAAGTTATAGACATCGAGAAAGAATACCTCTTTCTTGATCCGCTAAATATCTCTCTAGTAAACTTCTACACACTCTCCTAAAATATTTTTTGATTTCACCGGTTTCCAAGTAGAAGTAAAATAAACTATTTCTACGCATTCAGAAAAAGAAAAATCTAATTGTATGCTGAATATTTAATTCTACTAACATGTGCACTTAACTAGAAACACAACATGACCAACAATTCTACTACAAAATTCAAAATTCAATGAAAGCATCAAAAATTTTCTAAACTTTTGTAAAAGTTGAATACCTAGAATTTCGCATGCGAGTAAATAGAGAAATAAAGATCTCCCTAATTTTAAAAGTAATCCTATTTTTTTGTGAATTTGATTTTTGAAAATTTGCATTTTTTTTAATTTTTTTGTATTTTTGTAAAGTAAGTAAAAACAAAATTGCACAAATGAAATAAAATCTTTTTTTTTTAAAAAAAATTAGTATGATTTTTTGGTATTTTTTGCTTGAGAAATATCCCCCCAAACTTAAACAAGACATTGTCCCCAATGAAAAATAAATAAATAAAGATAAAAGATAAGAGACTTCCCTGAAGCGGGGCATGCGGCACCAAAATGTACCTGAAAGACAAAGCTGAAGCAAAACATATTTTTGATATATATATATATATATATATATATATATATATATATATATATATATATATATATATATATATATATATATATTGAAAGTGCCGCTAGATCTGATATACTCTATAGGGGGTGAATAGAGTATATGGTGCTTTGAAACTTTTTACAATAATTGTCGTAATAAGAGTGAGCAGGGAAGCAATAATAAATCTAATCACAGAACTAAGTTAATCAAAAACTAATCACAGAAAAATCAAGGCCAGAAACAAAAATAAAGATAAGCAAAACCAGAAGACACAAGGAAATATAGTGGTTCCCCTAAACTTGGGTACATCCACTCTTCTACCACCCTAGGTAGGAATCCACTGCAGGATGAGTTGATCAGGTGTCCTGGGCACCAATGAGCTTTTGATAAGGTGCTCAAAAACCAAAGCAGATTTTTTGATCAGGTGTCTTGCCACCAATGAGCTTTTGACAAGGTGCTCAAAAACCAAGCTCAAACTTTTGAAGGGAGTTTGAGAAACCCTTTACAGAGAGGGGGTGAGAGAGTGATGGAAGTCTTCTCTTTCTCAAACAACTGAGAAGACTATGTGGATTGTTGATGTCAAAGCTCCCCCTGAATCCTTGAGATCTTCAGGAAGAAAAGCTTTGCTGAGGGTGATAGGCCTTCAAAGATTGAACTCCAGCAATAGATGATTTCAGCAATAGCTGAAATGTTGAATGTCTGGAGTCTGGAAATATGTTGGCCTTGAACACTTTGAAAACTAAAGAGATCTGAAGATTTCTGAAAAGATTGATCTCCTTGGATGAGTGTTCTTGAGAATTCTTTGAGACAGAATATTCTTGAATGTATCTCTGTAATCTGTGTGTCTCTCTCTGTATTCTCTTAGAGACTCAAAAAAAATCTCTTTTATTCTCTGGTACAGAATAGAATAGCATTCTCTGTCAAGTATAGCCGTTGGCCTGCATTAATTGCATCCTTAATTGCAAAATCTATTCTGGAGGAAAGTCCATAGAATTATTCCTTGAGAAATCCCTTGAAACTTGGTCCAGAAATGAATGAAAATGGCTAGGAAATCTCTGAATTAATTGCAGAATAACTCCTTAACTGATTTGAATTTGAATCTAGAAACATCCTTGAAGTTATCTGAAATTGTCGAACTGAGCTCTGCTATCGTCGAGCTGAGCTCAGCGATCTAGAAAAATACAGCAGCAAAATATCGTCGATCTGAGCTCAAAGATCGTCGAACTGAGCTCAGAGATAAAGATCCAAAGCAGAGTCAAAATCGTCAACCTGAGCTCACCGATCGTCGAACGGAGTTCGACGATATAATGAGGTAGAGCTCAGCGATCGTTAAATGGAGTTCGACGATCTGTCGAATTTGAGCTAGACGATCGTCGATCGGAGTTCGACGAATCGTCGTACTGAGCTCGACGATATGACTTAGTCTCCAAACAAAAAATCTTGGTCTTCAGGGCAGCTTCCAAACCTAGACTTCTAACCCTTAGACTCAATTCTAATTGACCTATTGGGCTATACAGGAGGTCAAGCATTGATTCCTAGAGACATAGTGATCCTGACCCAAATTAGTAATAGGGTGTTCCAACAATCTCCCCCTATTTGGGTTAGGATTACTATTTACAAACTTTGGAAAAATTTAAATAACAACATAAAATCAGCAAAACAGAAAAACAACATGCTAGACATTGCAGAACCATAGAGATATATAGCATCCCGATAGTCAGAAATTACAGAGAATGTCACCTTACAATATCATTTCTTTTCCTTGCCCTTAACAAGTTTAATCTCTCTGTTGGGATTAAGGGCTTCTTTTTTTGATCTGGTATCATCTGCTGCACCCAAATATGTTTGCTTTTTAGGCCTGGGAACTACAGCTTCAGGATGTAATTCCATATACCTGTCAGAATCAAAGAATTTACTTGAAGCATATCTTTCTAGCTCTTTCTGTCTCTGTTCAGACATAGTTGAAATGTTGGAAGAATCTTTTCCTTGCTCTCTAGCCTTTTTAATCTGATCCAGTGCAGCTAGTTCTTTTAATCTGGCAGTCCAAGCAGCTGGATTGTTTTCAGGATCCTCAAAAGGTACATGTGGCTCATATCTGTTAGAGGGATTGTCTTGAGGAGGCCTGGCAGACACAGTTTCTTCCAGCTTATAAGGGAAAGGACCAGATGTTGTATCAGTTGAAATTTGTCCTCCCCTAGAATATGGGTGTTGCCTTGAGTACCCTTTGGAGTAGACTTGAAGATCTCTTTGATTTCCTCTGTATCCTCCTCTCCTTGATTGAGATCCCCTGGATTGGCTTCCCCTATTGTAGGATCTGGCATGAGGCTGATAGGGGGCTGACTTCTGGCTGGGGGTTGAGCTGCAGATCTTCCACCTGCACCTGCATCAGGAGGAGGTGGAGGAGGAGGAGGAGGATGAGAGTGTTGGAATTGGGAGGAGCCCTTCTCATATTTTCTCTTCTTTTTCATTGCCTTCAACTGATTCTTGGAGTACTCCATCCAGTGCTCAGTAATAGGGCAGTCATGTAGAATGTAATATGGGATATCATTGTTATCCTTAACTTTGGTAGGAGGTACCCTCTTCATGGCTTTGCTCCTTGCCTTTCTTTTCCTGGCAATGGTAGCAGAAGAGTCATCAGAGTCTGTTCTAAATTCATCACTTTCAGAACTCTGGTCATCATAAAGAGCATCAATTTTCTTCATCAAGTCCTTCTTGAGCTGTACAGAAGCAGATGAGGCAGAGGTTGTAGCAGCAGGTGTTGACGTAGTAACAGTAGAAATGACAGCAGCAGATGTAGTAGAAGCAGTAACAACAGCAGCAACAACTATGGGCTCTGGAGAGGTGACAGCAGCAACAACAGTCTCACTAACAGCAACAGAAACAGAAGGAATATCATCAGAAACTCCAGAAGGCTCAAATTCAGATGCCTCTGACATAAAAATATCCTTGGAAATAGGCTCAACAGCAATAACAGGCACTTCGACAGCATTATCAACATTCTTAGCAGCAGTATCAACAATATCAGAAGCAACAACAATGATTTCTTCAGAAGAAGCAGCAGCATACACTGAGTTGATAAAGGAGGTTATAATGCTTGGGTCACAGCAAGAAAATGGCACAAGGGCTTTGGATGGATCCTCTGGAGGCTGCACAGCATTGACCTCTAGGAGACAGCTAAAGTATGCAGAATCAAAAGTTGAAAGCAAAGACCTGAGGTCTATTGCAAGGATTGCAGCAGGAGGTCTTTGTGCTTGAGGCATAGCAATAGCAGCAAGAGGAGGAGCTGAAGAAGCAGCAAAGATAGCAGCAGCAACAGCAGACAGACTCACAGAGGCAGTCACAGAAGCAGCAGCAGTAACAACAGCAGCATGGAAACTCACTTCATATGGCATCTCCCCTTGCCTAGATTCAGACAAGTCTGGATCAAGGCACACTACTGTAGGAGTTGCTTGAGGGAAGAGGGAAGAGAGCCTGGCAGAGAGAGCTGCCACTGACAGGTGTAGTGGAGCCAAGGAGGTCTCCAACAGCAGAGAGAGCCTCGGGGCAAGCAACTCATACAGCCTGTCAGCAAGGGCTGGGAGGTCTACTTGCTCAAGGGCTGGAGCAGAGGTAGAAGATATAGGAGCAGCTGATGGTGAGGGTAGTGGAGAGCTGGTGAATGGTGGAAGGGATGGCTGAGGTGTTGGTAAGGTGGAAATGGAGGACAGGGGAATGGAGATAGATGGGGTGAATGTTGGTTGGTCAATGATTTGGTGTAGAAGGTCTTGAAAGGAAGTGGAGGAAGAGGGTAACTCAGGAGGAGATGATGGGGAATAATCCATAAAGGAATCATCAATTAGGGTGAAGGATGGATGAGAGGGTGATGATGTGACATCTGGTGGAGGGTAGGAGAATAATGGGTGGAAATGTTCTTCTGGTGGTGGTAGAACAGGTACTGGAGATGGTGTGGATGTTGGAGAGGGGCTGGATAGGATGAAGGTAGATGGAGCTGGAGTGGTAGAGGGTAGGGTAAGGGATGGAATTGGAGGAGGAGGAGGAGAGGCAACAACAACAGCCAGGTCATCTGCAGGGGCAGTGACCTGTGGAGAAGTGACTCTTAGAGTCCTTGTGCCTGAAGGAGTGCTGGAGGAGGGCCTGCTGGGCTTGCTGATTTGTCTGTCCCACTTTCCAAAGAGGGCACAAGACAGTCTCTTGGAGGCATTTATATGAATTCTAGAGGAGACCAGCAAGGCAGGGCACCTGTGCTGCAGAAACACCCCAATGATTCTCCCAAAGTTAACAAAACTTTTGTTGATTTTCTTCTTGATGAGGTCAAAGAAAACTTCTCCCCAATTCAGATTTTTCTTGTCTACAAGAGCTCCCATGAGGCAGAGCTGATACCTTGAAATTGTATCATGGGCAGAGTGCTTAGCCAATAGCACTTTCCCAACAACATCTGCCATGAATCTATATTCCACAGAAAGGTTCCTTTTGAAGAGCTTGCTAGGGTTGCCTTCTGAATGACCCATTCTGGCAAGCAGTTCAGAATACTCTTCTCCAGATAAGTCAGCAGTATCTTCACCATTCCTCAACTCAAAAACTTCTGATAGAATTGTTGGGGTTAAGGGTACCTGAGTTCCAGATATAGACCCAACAATGATGTTGTTATCTTGATTGTGGGCAGTATAAACCCATTCCTTTATCTTATCAGATGCCAGCTTGATCCTGGTGGTCATTATGGCAGTCAAGTTCTGGTCTTTGAATAATCCCAAAATATCTTTAAAAACCTGGTCAGTTGTGCTGAATGATTCCATGTCGATGTCAAAACCAGCATCAAACTTCATAGCAGCAAGAACAGCAACTGACACAGCCATGGGTACCTGCAAAAATTCAACAAACAAAACGACCAAGTGTAGAACTGTTTGGAGGGAAAGAAAATTCTTGCAGAGAAATCGAAAGCGCAAAAGAGAACGACGGTGAAAAATGAGTTTTATATTAGGGTTCGACGCAGAATTGGAAAGATCGTTGAACTCAGTTCGACGATCGAGGCTACTAAAGGAATCTGAAGAGTCTTCAACATCGACGATCTCCGTTCGACGATTTTGGAGAGCGTCGAGCTCCGTTCGACGATCGTTCAGAGAACAAAATCGTCGAGCGCCGTTTGACGATCGTTGACCGGAAGAGATAGTTCATACTATCTGAGAGACGCTGAGTTCAGTTTGACGATTTCGGAAATCGTCGATCTCCGTTCGACGATCTTGGGGCAAATCATCGAGCGTAGTTCAGAGATCAGAAAAATTCTAGACACTAAGAAAAATCAGAATGTTTGCCTAGTCTTGGTCAATTTTTAAGCTTTCAAAATCTTGGATATTATTTAAGACTTCCTCCATCTAACATTCCTAACTGATTTAGGAAGAAGGTGTGTTTCTTTTCATCCAAAGGCTTGGTGAAAATATCTCCCCTTTGTAAATCAGTTGGGATATATTGTAGTTCAATTTTATTCTTTTCAACATTATCCCTTAAGAAATGATGCCTAATCTCTATGTGTTTTGTCCTACAATGGAGGACTGGATTTTGAGCTATAGAAATAGCACTGGTGTTGTCACAAAAGATTTTATACTTCTCTAAGTTGTAGCCATAGTCTAGGAGTTGGTTTTGAATCCACAAGATCTGTGAACAACAACTGCCTGCAGCCATATATTCAGCTTCAGCAGTTCAAGTTGACACAGATGTTTGTTTCTTACAAAACTAAGAGACAAGTCTGTCACCAAGGAACTGACAAGTTCCACTGGTGCTTTTCCTGTCAATTCTGCATCCAGCATAATCAGCATCAGAGAATCCAATTAAATCAAATGCTGAATCTTTTGGATACCAGAGACCTAGATTTGGACAACTTTTAACATACCTGAGATTCCTCTTTACTAGTGTTAGGTGTGACTCTCTAGGGCTTACTTGGAACCTAGCACATATACATGTAGCAAACATTATATCTGGTCTACTAGCTGTAAGATACAGTAAAGAGCCAATCATTGCTCTATATGTTGTCTGATCAACAGGTTTCCCATGTTCATCAGCATCCAATACAGCATTAGTAGGCATGGGTGTTTTCATGCAAGATGCTTCAGACATACCAAATTTCTTAACCAATTCATTTGCATATTTGGTTTGAGAAATAAAGATGCCTTCAGCATGCTGTTTGACCTGCAATCCTAGGAAGAAGGATAGCTCACCCATGCTACTCATCTCAAAATTAGAATGCATTAGGTTGGAAAACCTTCTGCACAACTTGGAGTCAGTAGAACCAAAAATAATATCGTCAACATAAATTTGTACTAGTCGGGTATGAGACTTATGGGTTCTAATGAAAAGAGTTTGGTCTACTCTACCCCTTATAAAACCATTTTCCAAGAGAAAGCATGCTAGAGTCTCATACCATGCTCTAGGAGCTTGCTTGAGACCATATAATGCTTTGTTCAGTCTAAAAACATAATCAGGAAAAGTTGGAGAGATAAAACCTGGAGGTTGTCTGACATATACTTCCTCTTTGATGTCTCCATTTAGAAATGCACTTTTGACATCCATCTGATATACTTGAAGCCTTTGTGTGCTGCATAAGCTAAGAATATTCTGATGGCTTCCAATCTTGCAACAGGTGCAAAAGTCTGGTCGTAGTCTATCCTTCTTCTTGAGAATATCCCTGAGCAACTAGCCTTGCCTTGTTCCTTATAATTACTCCTTGATCATCCAACTTGTTTCTGAATACCCATTTTGTTCCAACAATGGAGTGATCCTTAGGCTTTGGCACTAGTTCCCATACTTTGTTTCTCTCAAATTGATGCAACTCCTCTTGCATTGTAATGATCCAGTGTGGATCTTGTTCTACATCTTGAATGTACTGAGGTTCAATTTGAGATAGGAAGCTGGTGTGCAACAGGTTTTGGTTGACCTGATTTCTGGTTTGCACACCAGCTGAGATTTCTCCAATTATTTGGGAAATTGGATGGTCTCTTGATGTTACTAAATCAACAGGGGGTGTTGATTGTTCACCAACCTGTGTTGTTGTTTCCTCTTGTGGTACAACAACTGGCTCTTCAAGTTGTTCTTCAATATGTTGAGCATTTCCTTCATCTTCACTGCTTTCATCCTCTTGAGTAACCTGTAACTTGTTCAAGTCTTCAACTAGAGAATGTTCCTGCAAGGGTTCTATGGTAGAAGAAATCTTCTCCTTGAAAGACATGTTAGATTCATCAAATGAAATGTGAACAGATTCCTCAATTTTTAAATATGATTTATTATAGACCCTATAAGCCTTGCTGATCATGGAGTATCCCAGAAACACTCCTTCATCAGCTTTGGCTTGAAATTTTGCTAAATATTTCTTGTCATTATTATGAATGTAGCAAATACAACCAAAGACTCTAAAATAGTCAACTTTAGGTTTCTTCCCTTTGAGTAATTCATAGGGAGTCTTTCCCTTTAGTTTATGTATCAGACTTCTATTCAGCACATAGTTGGAGGTGTTCACTGCCTCTGCCCAAAAGGATAGAGGTAGATGAGCATCTGACAACAATGTAGTGGCAGATTCAATAAGGGTTCTATTTTTCCTTTCAGCTACCCCATTTTGCTGAGGAGTTCTAGGAGCTGAGAAAGTATGCCTGATCCCTTCACTCTGACAGAACTCTTGCATAAGAAGAGAATCAAACTCTGTCCCATGATCACTTCTGATCAGGGCAATGTGAGTATTGAACTCAATCTGTATACATTTGAGAAACTCTGTCAGACACTTAAAGTTATCAGACTTCTTCCTTAGAAAGAACACCCAAGTGAATCTAGAGAAGTCATCTACAACTACTAAAGTGTAGGATTTCCCTCCTAGGCTTTGTACTGTGATGGGTCCAAAGAGATCCATGTGTAACAGATACAATATCCTAGGTGAATCACTCTTATTAAGTGACTTAAAGCTGTTTTTAGTTTGCTTGCCTAATTGACAAGCCCTGTAGAGTCCTTCCTTCTTATAGGGGCCAGAAGGTAGTCCTCTAACAAGGTTGTCTTTGGATAACCTAGCAATAGTTCTAAGGTTTATGTGTCCTAATCTCTTATGCCATAAAATATTTGGTCTACAGACAGAATTGAACAAGCAGATATCTACATCAGTTGAAAGAAAATCTACTAGGTAGATGTTACCTTTCTTTTACCTGTCAACACAGTTGTGTTGTCCTCTGACTTGATTTTGCATAAGGCTTTGCTGAAGGTCAACTGGTAGCCTTCATCACACAGCTGACTGATGCTAATTAGGTTGTGCTTCAGTCCTTCCACATAAGCTACCTTCTTGAAAGTTACTGATCCAATCTGGACTGCACCATATCCTTTAGTCTGTCCAAAGTTTGAATCACCAAAAAATAACTTTGGGTCCAAGCTTGGCTCTGAAGGATGTGAGATTGTCCTTGTTCCCTATCATGTGCTTATAGCACCCACTATCCAAGTACCATTGCTGGTTAGATGTTGGATAGGTCTTCACCTGCACATAAGACAATTCATTTGTTTTTGACCCAGTTTACCTTGGGCCTAGGTTGATAACCTTTAAATTCTGAAATGAAAGACATCCCAGGTTGACTCTTATATCCTTCAGGATGATATCTCCTTGGAGGTATAATCCATTCAGTATAAGGGTTAAAGATTTGGGATGAAGGACCCTTAGGATTCAATTTTGATTTGCCCTTGAAAAATTTTCCAGAGCTCTGACCTCTATTCGACGATCTTGGAGCTGCGTTCGACGATCTTGGGTCAGATCGTCGAGCTCCGTTCGACGGTCGACTATGGCTGAGGTCAGGTATTTGAGATCGTCGACCTGCGTTCGACGACGTTGGCTGAGATCGTCGATCTGCGTTCGACGATTTTGCCTGAGATCATCGACCTGCGTTCGGCGATCGTCGATCTCCGTTTGGCGATCGTCGAGCTCCGTTCGACGATTTCTGCTGGGACTTAGTTTTCTGAGGCAGATCAGAATTTTTCCTAGCAACCTCTACAACTCCCTTTCCTTTGTCAGAAATGAATTTAATTGGAGTTGTTAGAACTATGGGTTGGCTGGATGAAGCACCCAAGCCCAGTGTACTGTTGAATCTGGAGTTCACTGTGCTTATGATGTCCATCAGCTTGATGCTTCTCCCATTAAGGGATTCTTCAAGCTTCTTGGCCTCAGAGAGCTCACTTTTCAGTGAAGCAATCTGTTCGCTACAGCACTCCAACTCCTGAGAGAGTTTGAGGTTTTCTGACTTTAAAGTATTGTGTTCAGATAATTGATTTCTGAGAGAGATAATTTCTTTCTCAAACTTTAGCAGGTCTAAACACAATGCTTTAAATTCAGATTTAAAGTCCTCTGAACTAAAATCAAAAGAACCAATTACCTGATCTTCTTCAGGTTGAGTCTCTGAGTCTGACTCTGACTCCTCTTCTTCTGAATTATGCTGTGAGGCATTGATTGCCATCATGCAGAACTCCTTTTCTTCTGCATCATCCTCATCATCACTGGAGCTGGATGAGGCTTCTGACTCTTCTTCAGTCTCACTCCAGGATTCAGCAACAAACCCTTTTCTTGTATGTTTGTTTTTGCTTGAAGAGGGTTTGCCATTGCCATTCCTCTTGGAGTCTTTCTCCTTTCTTCTTTCTTTCCTGTCCCTTCTGTCCTTGTTCTTGTTCTCTATACAGTCAGGAACTATGTGCCCTGGTTTCCTGCAACCAAAGCAAATAATGTCTTTTTTATTGTTAATGGACTTGCCATACCTTGTCTTATCCTGCTCCTTGTATGATCTCCTTCTGAAATCCTTTCTGGCCATTTTGTAAAATCTTTTGGCCAGCAGACTGAGTAGTTCATCATTTCCTATGGCTTTATCTTCAGGCAGATCTTCAGTTTCCTTGAAGGTTATGGTCTTCTCTTTTCTTGTGGCTGGTGAGGCAGCCTTCTGTTCTTCCTCTCTATTTTTGATGAGTAGCTCATAAGATTTGAGCTTACCCAATAGAGCTTCAGTAGTGATCTCATTCAGACTTCTGGCATCCTTAATTGGCCAGATTCTTGAATCCCAAGTGCTGGGGAAGCACATTAGAATCTTGTCATTGAGTTCAGTTAGAGAGATTTCTTTGTCCAATGTCCTGAGTTCACTGACAATTAGGCTTAGCCTGTTGTACATATCTCCCACTGACTCAGTTTCTCCCTTTTCAAAATTCTCATATTGAGAGATGAGATGGGATCTCCTATGCCTTCTCTCATCAGCTGAGCCTGAGACTATTTCTGAGAGTTTGTCCCAAATTTCCTTGGCTGAATTGCATTCAACCACCTTTTGAAATATGTCATCAGACATTGTCTGGGCCAGGATGTTCATAGCCTTGGCATCAGCTACCTTCCATCTCTTGATATCAGCATCTGTTCCTGATGGAGGTGGAACAACATTTGTACTTGTGTTCTTTGGAGGTCTTGGACATACTGTCAAAACAGAATTAAAAATATCTTCGTCAATAGAATTCATGTACAGTCTGATCCTTGCTTTCCAAAGTGCAAACTTGGATAGATTGCACACTGGAGGTCTGGTGCTAGCATAATCTTTGTTTTGGGCCATGATTTGTGAAAGCAAATCTAATAATAAACTACAGAAGAAAATAGATCTAACTTGGGATCTTTAGGTTCAGGTGTTAGCCTGTACAACCAATCAGGTATGGTATGTTTAACCAACCTCCCTCTGATACCAATTAAAAGTGCAGCTAGATCTGATATACTCTAGAGGGGGGGTGAATAGAGTATATGGTGCTTTGAAACTTTTTACAACAATTGTTGTAATAAGAGTGAGCAGGGAAGCAATAATAAATCTAATCACAGAACTAAGTTAATCAAAAACTAATCACAGAAAAATCAAGGCCAGAAACAAAAATAAAGATAAGCAAAACCAGAAGACACAAGGAAATATAGTGGTTCCCCTAAACTTGGGTACATCCACTTTTCTACCACCCTAGGTAGGAATCCACTGCAGGATGAGTTGATCAGGTGTCCTGGGCACCAATGAGCTTTTGATAAGGTGCTCAAAAACCAAAGCAGATTTTTTGATCAGGTGTCTTGCCACCAATGAGCTTTTGACAAGGTGCTCAAAAACCAAGCTCAAACTTTTGAAGGGAGTTTGAGAAATCCTTTACAGAGAGGGGGTGAGAGAGTGATGGAAGTCTTCTCTTTCTCAAACAACTGAGAAGACTATGTGGATTGTTGATGTCAAAGCTCCCCCTGAATCCTTGAGATCTTCAGGAAGAAAAGCTTTGCTGAGGGTGATAGGCCTTCAAAGATTGAACTCCAGCAATAGATGATTTCAGCAATAGCTGAAATGTTGAATGTCTGGAGTCTGGAAATATGTTGGCCTTGAACACTTTGAAAACTAAAGAGATCTGAAGATTTCTGAAAAGATTGATCTCCTTGGATGAGTGTTCTTGAGAATTCTTTGAGACAGAATATTCTTGAATGTATCTCTGTAATCTGTGTGTGTCTCTCTGTATTCTCTTAGAGACTCAAAAAAAAATCTCTTTTATTCTCTTTTACAGAATAGAATAGCATTCTCTATCAAGTATAGCCGTTGGCCTGCATTAATTGCATCCTTAATTGCAAAATCTCTTCTGGAGGAAGGTCCATAGAATTATTCCTTGAGAAATCCCTTGAAACTTGGTACAGAAATGAATGAAAACGGCTAGGAAATCTCTGAATTAATTGCAGAATAACTTCTTAACTGATTTGAATTTGAATCTAGAAACATCCTTGAAGTTATCTGAAATCGTCGAACTGAGCTCTGCTATCGTCGAGCTGAGCTCAGCGATCTAGAAAAATACAGCAGCAAAATATCGTCGATCTGAGCTCAAAGATCGTCGAACTGAGCTCAGAGATAAAGATCCAAAGCAGAGTCAAAATCGTCGACCATAGCTCACCGATCGTCGAACGGAGTTCTACGATATATTGAGGTAGAGCTCAGCGATCGTCGAATGGAGTTCGACGATCTGTCGAAGTTGAGCTAGACGATCGTCGATCGGAGATCGACGAATCGTCGTGCTGAGCTCGACGATATGACTTAGTCTCCAAACAGAAAATCTTGGTCTTCAGGGCAGCTTCCAAACCTAGACTTCTAACCCTTAGACTCAATTCTAATTGACCTATTGGGCTATACAGGAGGTCAAGCATTGATTCGTAGAGACATAGTGATCCTGACCCAAATTAGTAATAGGGTGTTCCAACATATATATTTAAGAGAAAGAAAAGATACATGACAAGGGAAAATAAAATGATAAAAAGAAAAGATACAAGGGGGCAGACTACAATCCCAAAGAAAAAGAAAGCATGCTAATCCTCATCGCTATGCTGCCTCGGCTCCTGATAGTGCATCCGGAGGTCTGAAAACTCACGCTTAATATGTGCCATGGAGGAGGCTTGATTTGCCGCTAGCGTGGTAAATCGATTGTCAAAACTCACAAAACGAGCGTCAAAATCGTTCTGCATCGTATCTAAGCGTGTATGAAGAGACGCAAACTGACGATCCCAATAGCTTTGAGGGCCGGGCTCTGAAGAAGGGTCCTGCGGTGGTGGAGGAATGTGGGGATAGTGAATAGTTCCACTGGGACCGGCACCGTAATCAAGGTCAAGATCTCCACCACCGACTGTGGGGGGGATAGCCTCAAAATCTCCATCGCGTCGTCGTGCTAGGCCGAGGGCCTGAAGGGTCTGTAACTGGATGACCTGCGGCGTCTGGACGCAGGTGAGGCGTGGAAGAGTATCCCAAAGGCCGAGCTGCTTGGCGAGGAAAGTAATGAAGTTCCCGTCGTGCACCGCTCCCAATCTCGCATTTTCGGCCTGGTGCCGAAAGAAAATTGCGAGCAGATAACCAAGGTTGAGGGGGACCCGGTAAAACATACTATATAAATATATTAAGTCTGCCCGAGTCACCATCCCGAGGCTATCGTCGCGACCAGAAATAGTGAAGGTAAGGAGGTTGTGGAGAATACGTAAGGCGGGAGAAATGAGTTGGCTGCCTTTGGATTTCTTTGGGGTGTAGGGAGCGGCGTCATTACTGATTTTCGCCCAAAAGGTGAGAAGGTTGACATCGAAAGGGAAATCAGTAATTAAACCGAGATAGGCGGGAGATTGGGAAAAAGCCTCCGAGCAGAAGCCCATGACAACATTGAGCTGGCGGATGGTCAGCTGTTGCATCACCCCTCCTATGCGAAAAATGATGAAGTCGTCATTCGCCGCCCAGTGAAACTCAAAAGAGTCCAAGAACTCGATGGTGAGCTCGAGTAAGGCATGCTCCGAGATGGAAAATAGGGAATTCCATCCAGGGGTGGATAAAAATTCCCTAACCAAATCTGCTGCTCCAAATGTGGCGAGGATCGCCCAATCTAAAATGCGGAACACGCCAAGGGGTTTGGCGCGTAGGAGCTCGCTGCGCTCCTGCTGGGTTTGGTTTTGAAATAGGAGCATGGCTTCTACTGCGGCGGGATCCGCAGCGTGCTCAGAGGAGGAAGCGGTGGAGCGAGGGTGGTGGCAAGGCATTGTTGAAGAAAAAGAGAGTGATTCGGGTTAGCAAAGGGAGAAGAGAATGGTTGGATGGTGTGGGGGAAAAAAGAAGGAAAGAAATCCTATTTATAGGATTTTTCGGGCTGGTCACGCCCCATGTCACGCCCGTGACATGGGGCGTGACAGGGACGGGACAAAAAAAAAGGAATCTGAGGCTGCCAGACTCAGATTCGCTGGTCACGCACCAGAGTCACGCCCGTGACTCTGGGCGTGTAAGGGGTATCCGATGCAGGAATCCAATGTGCTGGCATTGGATTCCAAGGCCACACCCCAGGTCACGCCCGTGACTAGGGGCGTGTCTCATAAAAAATATTAAAGGGAAAGGAATCCGAGGCGTTGACCCGGGGTCACGCCTCGGATTCGAGAACACGGCCCAGGGTCACGCCCGTGACCCTGAGGCGTGTATCTGAAAACGAGAATAAAAAATGTTTTTTTTTATTTTTTTTTATTTTATTTTTTATTTTTTTTTGAAACCGGGCGAGTCACGACCGTGACCTACCAGCGTAACGGGCGTGACACTAATTGTCACGGCCATGACTGTGCAGGAAGAGAAGTTTTCCCAGCTTCACTTCGTCGAACGATGTTCCGTGCTAGACACTCCCGTGACCACTAATGGTCACGCCCGTGACAGTACCGAAAGACGAACGAAACACTGCGCTCGACGAAACCACTCTCGGATTTCGCTCGACGAACTAAACACGTCTCTGTCACGCCCGTGACCCATAGGTCACGCCCGTGACAGAGGCGTGTACCAAAAAGTTTTATTGTTTTATTGTTTTTTTTACTTTTTTTTTAATTTTTTTTTTAAAAGATTCAACTAAACGACAATAAAACAAAAGTTACCGACTTGAAGAAACACGTAGATTTGATGCTCAACTCCGTCGATCGTCACGCCGTAAAGATGTCCTTCAAACCTGCAAAAATTTAAATAAAATTAAAAAATAAAAAGAAAAGTTAAGCATGAGGTGCCTCCCACAAGCGCTTTGTTTATTGTCATTGAGCTCGACCAAAGCGGGGCACTCATTTACGGGTTTGGGAGGTTAATTTCCTCCCGGTACTCATTAGTAGTATCGCCGGCGAGGAATATCTTCAGCCGGTGCCCATTCACTTTAAATTTGCCTTTTTCCGGGTACGAGATAAGCACTGTCCCATAGGGCCAGACCTCTTTTACAATAAAAGGGCCGGAACATCGGGACTTGAGTTTGCCCGGAAAAAGTCGGAGGCGCGAAATATAGAGGAGAACTTGGTCTCCCGGTTTAAAATCTTTACGGTGCTTAATTTTTTTATCATGATAAAATTTTGTGCGCTCCTTATAAAGTTTATTACTTTCATAGGCGAAGGAGCGCCACTCATCGAGCTCGTTAATTTGGAATTTGCGAAGCTCGGAGGACAAATTTTCATCTAGATTTAAAAATTTAAGCGCCCAAAAGCCGCGGTGCTCAAGCTCAACTGGTAAGTGACATGCTTTCCCATAGACCAATCGGTACAGCGTACAACCGATAGCGGTCTTGTACGCGGTCCGATAAGCCCAAAGTGCATCGTCAAGCTTAGCCGACCAATCCTTTTTATTTGTAGAAACCGTTTTTTCTAAAATGCGTTTAAGTTCACGGTTTACTACTTCTACTTGGCTACTAGTTTGAGGGTGATAGGGGGTGGCCAACCTATGTGTAATGCCATATTTAGATAAAACTTTAGCGAATTGTGCGTTACAAAAGTGGGTGCCCCTATCACTAACTATTGCCCGCGGTGCTCCAAATCGTGAAAATAGTTTTTTGAGAAATTGGGTCACGACTCGGGGGGTCATTAGTGGGAAGGGCTTGCGCTTCCGCGCACCGTGACACATAGTCGACCGCTACCAAAATATATTTATTTGCATATGATGTTGGTAGCGGTCCAACAAAGTCGATCCCCCATAAATCAAAAACTTCTATTTCTAAAAATGAATTTAATAGCATTTCATCACGGCGGGAAATATTACCTGAGCGTTGGCATTATTCACAACGACTTACATGGGCGTGAGCATCCTTGAAGATGCTTGGCCAATAGAAGCCTGCTTCAAGTACCTTCCGAGCCGTCCGATTAGCTTTATGGTTCCCACCGGCGGGTCCCTCATGACAATGCTGTAGAATTTGTGCTCCTTCCTCATGAGAAACACACCTCCGCACTACTTGGTCCGTGCAAACACAAAAAAGGAAGGGATCCTCCCAAAAATAATTTTTCAAATCAAAAAAGAATTTCTTCTTTTCTTGATAAGAAAAACCATTCGGGAGGAATCTCGCAACAAGATTATTTGCGAAATCGGCGAACCAAGGAGTGGGGAGAGTAATTACCTTATGAATGGAGAGAAGGCGCTCCTTGGGGAAAGTGTCGTCAATGTCCTCCTCCATGAGCTCCCCCGAATTGGGGTTCTCCAACCACGAAAGATGATCAGCCGCCAAGTTCTCCGCTCCTCTCTTGTCGCGAATCTCCAAATCAAATTCTTGGAGTAGTAAGATCCACCTAATCAATTTCGGCTTTGCATCTGTTTTTGCTAGTAAATATCTCAAAGCCGAATGATCAGTAAAAATGATAATTTTGGACAAGGTGAGATATGAGCGGAATTTGTCAAATGTGAAAATTACGGCTAATAATTCTTTTTCGGTGGTCGTGTAATTTTCCTGTGCGGCGGTTAATGTTTTGCATGCATAATAGATAGGATGAAAATTTTTATTTATGCGTTGTCCTAAGACCGCACCGACGGCAAAACTACTAGCGTCGCACATTATCTCAAATGGAAGCTCCCAATTGGGAGCGATCATGATAGGAGCTTTAATCAATTTTTCTTTAATAAGATAAAAAGCACGCAAACAATTTTCGTCAAAAATCTTTTTCTAACAAGTGGGTAAGGGGCTTAGTTATTTTAGAAAAATCTTTAATAAACCGGCGATAGAAACCGGCATGCCCCAAAAAACTACGAACGGCCTTAACATTTGAAGGGGGAGGTAGCTTTTCTATAGTTTCAATTTTTGCTTTATCTACCTCTATGCCCTTACTAGAAATTTTATGGCCTAAGACCAAACCCTCCCGTACCATAAAATGGCACTTCTCCCAGTTTAAAACGAGGTTCGTGTCCTCACATCTTTGGAGTACACGGGAAAGGTTTGCCAAACATAAATCAAACAAATCTCCAAAAACGGAGAAATCGTCCATGAAAACCTCCATGATATCCTCCACTAATTCGTCAAAGATCGCTAGCATACACCTTTAGAAGGTTGTCGGCGCGTTGCACAAACCAAAAGGCATCCTTCGATAAGCAAAGGTGCCAAACAGACAAGTGAAGGTTGTTTTCTCTTGGTCCTCGGGCGCGATTGGGATTTGAAAATATCCCGAGAGACCATCAAGAAAACAATAAAATGAGTGCCCGGATAGCCGTTCAAGTATTTGGTCAATAAACGGAAAAGGAAAATGATCCTTATGGGTTGCATCATTTAATTTACGATAATCAATGCACACCGCCATCCGGTAACGGTTCGAGTAGGAACTAACTCGTTTTTATCATTAGGCACTACCGTTAACCCTCCTTTCTTGGGCACCACTTGGACCGGGCTCACCCAAGAAATATCCGAAATTGGATAGATGATACCCGCATCTAATAATTTTATTACCTCGGCCTTGACTACCTCCTTCATGTTAGGATTTAGCCGGCGTTGAGGTTGAATGGTTTTGTGAGTGTGTTCTTCTAAAAAAATTTTATGGGTGCAAAAGGAGGGATTAATCCCTCTCAAATTCGTGATCTTCCACGCAATTGCGCGGCGATGCAGTTTTAAAGTATGAGATAATTTAATTTTTTCTTCATCGGTCAAGTAGGCCGACGCAATAACCGGAAGTTTTGAATCCTCCGCTAAAAATAAATACTCTAAATGATTAGTCAATTGTTTTAGTTATAGCGCGGGAGGTTCGTCATAAGAAGTTTTCAAACGATCACTACCAATTTCTAAAAGTTCAAAAATAGGTGCGTGAGTGATCGAGAGATTATCACTATTTTCATGAGCAACTAAATCTAAATTTTCAAAATCGGCATCATGATCAATAGAAGATAAAGATTTTTTAGAAAAAAGAAAAGAGTCTTCTTCAGGAGAAGCCTCCAAATAATAACATGAGTCGTCATTTGAGAGCGAGTTTTTCATAGACGTGTCAATAGTAAAGGTAACTTCTTCATCTCCAACTCTAAGGAGAAGTTTCCCATTACTAACGTCTATAACTGCGTGCGAGGTGGCAAGAAAAGGGCGACCGAGAATGAGTGGGACGTCGGTGTCCTCTTCGATGTCAAAGATGACGAAATCTACCGGAAAGATAAATTTGTCAACTTTGACAAGCACATCCTCTATGATCCCCATAGGGAGCTTGACAAACCGATCCGCCAATTGAATGCACATTCTTGTGGGTTTAGGTTCTCCTAATCCCAACTTCTTAACTAAAGAATAAGGCATTAAATTAATTGAGGCGCCTAGATCGGCTAATGCACGTTTTACTAATAAATCACTAAACAAACAGGGAATAGAGAAACTATCCGGATCGGGTAATTTCTTAGGTAATTTATTAAGTAAAACTGCCGAACACTCCGCGTTCAATTGAACCGTGGAGATATCCTCAAGTTTCTTTTTATTGGATAAAAGATCCTTGAGGTACTTGGCGTATTTCGGCATTTGTGCTATTATTTCACAAAACGGTAGATTTATTTGGATTTGTTTAAACATGTCCAAAAATTTACCGTGATGTTCATCCACCCGGTCTTTTTGCATTCTAGATGGATAGGGAATAGGTGGTTGATAAGCTTTTGGTTTATTAAAAATAGAAGGCTTAGGCGGAGGAGAAGATGAAGAAATTATTACCTCCGTATCAATCGGAATTGGAGAAGTATCGACCGGATTTGGAGAAGTGGTTACCTCCTTCCCGCTCCGTAGGGTGGTGGCTTTGGCATGCTCCTTTGGGTTGGGCTCTATATTGCCCGGTAGCGCTCCTTGTTGACGATTAGAGAGCAGTTTAGCGATTTGCCCAATTTGTGTCTCCAAACTTCGAAGAGATCCGGTGAGATTCCGGATGTTGGCATCATTTGTAGTCGTATATTTGGTGAACAACTCCTCGAGATTTGGAGCTTTTGGAGCTTGCAGTGGAAAATAGCCGGGTGGAATCGTGTTCGGCGGGCGCGCCGCGTTCCCCGGATTACTCCAAGAGAAGTTGGGGTGATTCCTTATACCCGGGTGATAGGTATTGCTAAAATTATTACCCGGATTATAAGGTGGCCGATTCGGATTACCCATGTAATCCACATGCTCGGCAATAGTAGAAGGCTCCCAATATTGGGGCTCACAGGTAGATTTGGACGAGGAAGCAGACAACTCGTTCATCGGTTTTTGCAGTTGCTCAACCTGGAGAGACAAACTTGAAACCGTATCGATTTCATACATCCCAGCCGGTTTAGGTGGTTTAGACCGAGGTGTACTCCATTGATAGGTATTCAAAGCCATACCTTCTATAAGCTCTTGGGCGGCCGCCGGTGTTTTGTTATTAAGCGTTCCACCGGCGGCGGCATCGATATGTTGTCTAGTTTGAGAATTTAGGCCGTTATAGAAGGTTTGGATTTGTAACCAATCTGGAATTGCATGATGAGGACATCGACGAAGCAATTCCTTGAAACGCTCCCAAGCATCATATAACATTTCCGAATCAAGTTGGGAGAAATAAGTAATATCATTGCGCAATTTAGCCGTTTTAGCCGGCGGAAAGTATTTCGTAAGAAATCTTTCCGTCATTTGAGCCCATGTTGTGATGGATCCTCTTGGTAGAGAACCCAACCACTGCTTGGCTTTAGTGCGCAATGTAAATGGAAATAACCTTAGCCGGATGGCATCACCGGATGCACCATTAATTTTAAAAGTATCGCATATTTCTAAGAAGTTTGAAATATGCGCATTTGAATCTTCATCTTGAAGCCCATCAAATTGTACATATTGTTGTACCATTTTGATGATTCTTGGCTTCAACTCAAAATTATTAGGGGCAATAGCGGGGCGAACAATACTAGATTGAGCCTCGTCCAAGTTTGGACGGGCATAATAGGACATAGTCCTTTGTTCGACCACATTTGGCTCACCCATATTGGAAGAAGAAGAAGAAGGAGATCTAGGAGACTGGGAAGAAGAACTAAAGGAAGAAGGAGAAGAAGAAGACGGTGATGGAGAGAGGATTAATGAAGGATTAGGAGTGTCTCCTAAGGATTCTGTATATTGAAAATTCGGAACTCGAAATCGTAAGCGGTGCTGAAGGGTTCGCTCGATTTCCGGATCCAAATCAAAAAGAGGCAACGGATTCCCTTGGGTCATACACCAAAATAAGACAAAATGAAATATTTTTTTTTTGATTTTGAACTTTTTAAAACAAAAAAGAAATTAATAAAACTAATAGATCCTTGCTTTCAAAATATCAACACAGAAAAAGTTCCCCGGCAACGGCGCCAAAAACTTGATGGAAATTTTATAAAGTTTTGAAAAAAATGTCCAAACTAAACTCTCAACTAGGCAAGTGCACCTATCGAAATTTAGCATAAGAAATATCGTTTTTAAACTCGGGGATCATTGAGTATTTGTACTCACAAGGAAGAGCTATTATTTTATCGATCGGAAAATTGGTTTTGCGAAAATGAAAACAAACGTTAAACTAAGAGGAGAAATTCGATGAATAAAAGGCTAGCACTTGATCTGAAATCCCTTTGGGCTAGAATAAAATCCACGAAATTAAAGAGCACGAGCATCTAAATTGTTAACTTCGACCGCGGAGGTTCCAAAGCTACGAAGCGCCTCTCTCAAGAATACGCACTCGACTAACCTTAGGTAGATCGATTAAGACCTCTCGGCCAGTCGAAAAGACCTAAGCTTGCTTTAGGCGGTGAACCTCACTAATGGAGTTGACTCCAAGGCGGTATCCCGATCTTCGATTTGTGCAATGTTATCTTAGCAAACGCGCTACTTTATCCCTAAACGTGATTCGAAGATTTATCTTGTTTCCATCCTTGAAGTAAAAATAATAAGTGGAAACACATTTTAGAAAATTAAAAACTAATTTGTATGCTGAGTAGGTTTTTCTACAATAATAACTACAAGCATAGGCATAAGACTTTGCATTCTACTTCTTATGTTCAATTTTCGTTTTTAGCGTTAAGATTTTTCTACTCTCCATGAAAAGTTGTTTGCTCGGGACGAGCAAACGAGTAAGTATGGGGGTATTTGATAACTCTAATTTTGTCCATGTTTTTATATTATTTTTATTTAATAATTAATTAGTTTATAAGTATATTTTATAATTTTATTATTTAATTTTTCTAATTTCTTATTTCAGGGCAATCTGGGCTGCAAATCTCAATTTGGAGTCTATAGGGTTGATCAGGAGACAAAACTGGACAAAAGCAGGAAAATTTCAAAAGCACACGACAAAGTCACGGGCGTGACCGACAAGGTCACGGCCGTGACATCCTGGCGTGAACCCGGCGCGTGGAAAGAGCTATCTGCCACGTCAATTAAAAGTACACCCCCTAACGTCACGGGCGTGACAATGATCACATAGGCGTGTCCGCCAAGCATGACATCCAGTGCTTGGTCCAGTCTTCTAGTCAACGGCAGTTTATATTTGCACAACAAGTCACAGGCGTGAAAAAGTTGTCACGGGCGTGACTAACCCCGTGACATCCCGTCATGCCGACTTAATGCTACAGTTTCAAGCGCTGGGAGTTTCGCAAGACACGCCCAAGGTCACGGGCGCGACAATGGGCGTGACCCTTCCAACAACGGCCGGAGTTATTCCCGCCGTTTCTGCTTCCCGCCGTTTTTCTGCAACCGTCAAGACACGCCTTAGGTCACGGGCGTGACCTAGGGGCGTGACCCGCCAATTAACGGCTTTTGGCGGTTTCGCGCCAACGTTCAGAAGACTCGAAGATGATGGTTCCGAGATCGACACGCCCTAGGTCACGGGCATGACCTAGGGGCGTGACCACCCAGCAACTTCTTCTATAAATTCCAGACAGCTTCAGATGCCCGGGGGGAATTTTTTGGGGAGTTCTAATTCTTGTTTATTTACAATTTTTCTTGCATTTTCAACTTATAGTGTAGCTTTTATTTGAAGCACTTTTGATAATCATGTCTCTTCCCAACTTTTCTTGTAACTCTCCCATCATGATGAGTAGCTAATTTTCAATTAGCACTTGATCATGATGAACTTTGGAATAGGCTAAAATTCTTATTTTTGTCTTAATTTCTCAAGCTTTCTAATTTAAGTACTTCAATTTATCTTTGATTTTTATTTCATCGAATTACAAATTTTGTGTATTCGATATTAAATCCGTATCCTAGATTTACTGAGAGGTTGTGGATACGAGTAGATCACTCAAGGATAAAGAGAGTTTCTTGCACCCCTCGAGAGAGGAACGCAAAATTCTTCCGCCTTGGAGTCAACTCCATTAGTGAGGTTCACCGCCTAAAGCAAGCTTAGGTCTTTTTGACTGGCCGAGAGGTCTTAATCGATCTACCTAAGGTTAGTCGAGTGCGTATTGTCGAGAGAGGCGCTTCGTAGCTTTGGAACATCCGCGGTCGAAGTTAACAATTTAGATGCTGGTGCTCTTTAATTTCGTGGATTTTATTCTAGCCCAAATGGATTCCAGATCAAGTGCTAGCCTTTTATTCATCGAATTTCTCCTCTTAGTTTAACGTTTGTTTTCGTTTTCGCAAAACCAATTTTCTGATCGATAAAATAATAGCTCTTCCTTGTGAGTACAAATACTCAACGGTCCCCGAGTTTAAAAACGATATTTCCTATACTAAATTTTGATAGGTGCACTTGCCTAGTTGAGAGTTTAGTTTGGATATTTTTTCAAAACTTTATTAAATCTCCATCAATGTACATAGAAGTAAACTTGTCGTGGGTCATGAGGTACTGGGCCAATCGTGACACCGATGACAGTACGTTGACTCTGGCGAGGTGTGATGGTTTGAGGGGACAGTAGGTTGTTTTACACTGCGGTCTGGAGGACGATCCCCAAAAACACACACTCGACCAAAAAGACTGGTAGGTAGCCATCAAATAGTACGCAGAGACTCTAGAGTGCACCTAGGACATGTATAGAGGCGTATGGGAGGTCTAGGCATGGTAGTGTGTATACCCGCCTAGGAGTGGAGATACCCGCTCCACTGCTGCCATAGCCACAACGGTGGTACCAGAGATTGATGCTAGCTCCAAAAAGCGGGAACTAAAGATTTGTGATCACAGAGTCCTATGTATGAGTTTCACTTGCATGAATCATAACCTGCATACATAACATACATACTTATTTAGGTCATACACACCATGGATTCTTATCATATAAATTAGTATGCGCCCTTTTATATGATAAGTTATATTTCAGAAACCTTAACTTATAAGTTTGTATGGGCATTCATATAAGTTAAGGTACTCTTGTGATGTTACTGTAGAGGTAGATAGTTTACTTTCTTCTCTTTCTTTACTTTACCTACTACACTCTTCTTTCAGTACTGCTTACTTAACTTATATGTACTATATATATAGAACTGCTAATGTAAAGACATAACCGTTAGAAATATATCCATGATAGAATAAATCCACCGTCACCTGCTTCTATTTTGATACTGCTTTGTTGTCCTCCGCTTTAGTCCTCCCGCTCGGTGCCTAGGAGTCGCGGGGTGAGGCGAGGACAATAATGGCTTAGTCTTTATGACTAACGGTCGGTTGTGACCGTATCATTTTAGGAGCTAGCGGAGTTGGAGCACCAGTACGACCAGCAGGCCAAGGTGGTAGGACTTGAGGAGCAAATACCATGTGCTACTACTGTAGCTCAGCGTCAGGTGATGACGAGTGTGCTTGTTTAGAGCTTGCTTCCGCATAGTGTTATAGTGAGAGAGAGCTTTACTATTCATTTTTGGCATGTACGGGCATAAGCCCTTCTCTCTTTTGTACTCATTGTGTACTGTTGTACCTTTTCATTATATATATGATGTTATTGTTGTGACTTGTGGACTTGTTATCTTTCTTTCTGTTGTACTTCTATTCTCAATTGGCCTACAGGTAAATGATCGTACTAGCAGGCAGGATCAGCGTCTTCCAGTGTCGACTAGCCCACGTGTTAGTGTCACCGTAAGGCGACGGTTCAGGGCATAAGACCGGGTTAACTCCTTGGTAAGTGGAGGGGTCTTACAGACTGGTATCACTTAAACAGACGATCATAAGAGAAGAAGTCCACAGCACTGGGTCTCCCCGCTCGAGCATTAGTTTGCGGAAAACTATGCAGCGGAAGCAATGGTGTGCCTATGTGGAAAAAGTCACAGAAAATAGTCCATTTAAACAATGTGTTAGGCCAATCCAATTAGCACACCACCTTAGTGTTACTTACCAAGAGGATTTTGTAGCGTATCGTAATCTAAAATCGACCTTGTATAAAGATTGATTAAGGTTCGAGAATACCTAAATACACTAGGGGGAGAATTTAATACAAACATCACTACTTAAGGCTTAAATTCTGATGTCCCTACTCCACCTATTATGTGATATTATCACTTCTTACCCAAGATGATAGAACGCCTCAAGGAGAATTGTTGTTTATAGTATTTTTGTGGAATAGTAGGGTACTCGAAAACTTAACCGTCGTACCGATGACTTGATTACGTTGAGACAACCACAGTGACAAATACCAAAGGTAAAAAAAATAAAGTTTCAGAAGAGACCCATTATTGTTTGGGTCACATGTTGATCTTGAGAAGATTATCGTAAATAGTAAGCGTAAGGGCTTAAGATATGTAACATATCAATAAGTCTTAAGGTGGAACTCCAAGTCTAAGATTATTAGCCCTAAGGATTGAGTGCATGTCTAGGATGAATGTATCGTAAATATTAAAGAAATTTAGCCCAAAATGTATGAGGGCTTATCCTTTTGTTTATTTGGCTAAATTGGTAATGACTTGGATTTCCCTAGACCCTATTTATAAAACGTTGTGTCGCAAACATAGTGATCTTGGAGAATTGGTATTTGAACACTACTCGTATGAAAATCGAGACTTATGTACAGGGTTGGCTGCTTGAATTTATCACAATCTTAGAACAAGGAAAATCGCATGTGACGTTAGAAATTTTCTCAGACTTGTGAATCAGATAATAACTTGACACAACTTAAAGAGAGATCGTAATTTCATTTATGCATAATGACGTGCTATATCCCAAGGAATGAAACGAGTTGTGTACAATCCACAAGAATTCTAACATCGGGATTTTCGATAAACTAAAATCAAGTAGTAACGACGACACAAAGGTTTTATGTATAATTAAAGTAGTGTGTTACATCAACAAAGCACGTTCCTAGTGTAACGCCCCAAAATTTTGTAGAGGGACGACCAGCGTTTCTGACCAATTTGGTTTCTGGCAAGGGGCACACGGCCTGGGACACGGGCATGTTATAGGGCGTGTCAGGCTCCAGTCTACGTTCTGGTCGTGAGGTCGACAATTTTGGAGTCAACGATCGTCGAGCAGAGAACACGGCCTGAGACACGGGCGTGTCTCAGGGCGTGTCGAGGCCGTGTCGACGATCGGCCCGGGGCGTCGACGAATTTCGCTCGACGATGTGTCGGGACAAGGAATACGGCCTAGGACACGGGCGTGTCCCAGGCCGTGTCAGGCAGTCGATGAATTTCGCTCGACGATGTGTCGAGACAAGGCACACGGCGTAAGACATGGGCGTGTCCCAGGCCGTATCGGTTAGTCGACGAACTTCGCTCGATGAAGTGTCGAGACAGTGAACACGGCCTGGAGCCCATGCATGTTGAGTTAGATACAGGAAAGGATACGGGAGTGTCCAGTACCCGTGTGAGTCTGGGGTTGTTTTCGGGGCTGTGTCGATGGAGGCACACGACCGACCACACGGCCATGTCAGTTGGGACACGGGCGTGTCGAGTCGAACACGGGCATGTCGGATGCCGTTTGTTGTTCCAGGCGCGTCGATTCTTGACGGATAATGGGGGACACGGCCCTGGACACGGGCGTGTCGCAGGCCGTGTTCGGCCCAGGTTTAACTTTTCAGGCCCGAATCAAGGCCATTCGTTTCTTTAATTTGGGATCCAACAGCTGGGGGTTGTTCCTGATGAGATATACTCGGGATTGGACCCTTAGAAACCCTCATTTCTTTTGAGTGGTTCTCTTTCTAAAGTTCTAGAGAGAGGGGAGAGCAAGGAAGAGGGTGAAGTAGAGATCCGGCTGTTGGAGAGGCTTCGGTGCTCCAAATCGCGAGCCGAGTCCAGATACGTGGAGGCTAGATCATTGCGAAGGTTTTCATCCGGCTATTTTTCCATGGCTAGGAAGAGGAGTCGGAAGGTAACGACACTTCTCCTCTCGGTTTTAGGATGCATGTTCTAGCATCTTTTCTTTTCTAGTTTTTGGGCACCAAACACTCAAATGAGAGGGGTTTGGGTCGCCAAGGTTCAAGAGGAACCTTCGGGTCGATTGAGTCCGTCCCCGACAAGATTATTGCATTAGAGATCTGCTCCGTTAGTGGATTAGGCATGGTGGGTGAAGCCGTAGTCGCGAATGTTAGTCTGACTCGGTGATGTTGCATACGAGGTTTAAGGATTCGTAGAAATCCGCTGCGGCAAGAGGCCGTTTATGATGTTCGTGTTGTTTGTGATGTTCTTCCCTTTATCTTACATGAGTACGTGTGGCCGGTACCGGACAAGGTTAGCTCCTCATTGGCAGTAGATGGTTTCCTTGATGAACAAGGTTAGCTCCGCATGAGCGGTAGATGGTTTTGTTGATGAACCAGGTTAGCTCCTCATAAGTGGTAGATGGTTTCTTTGATGTGCGGGGACGTCGTAGTACGTATGAGGGATTATGGAGGAAATGTCTTGGTTTGTGATGTGCCAAGGCATGGCTATGTCTCTGTGGTCGGCTGGCTATCCCGTGATGTGCAGGTCATGTGTGGAAAGTGTCCAGGCGAGACTAGTCCCCTTTGTGTGAGACTGACGAGAACGCCGAGCATGGGACAAGCCCGAGCAATGAGGCTATGAGCGGGTGGGGTCCAGCAAGGGAGAATCGGTCAGTGTGTTGGACTGAATCCTGACATGAGAAGTCAGAGTTTGCCGGCAAGCCCGGGTCTGCGACCGTGAGCGGGTGGGGCCTTGGCAAGGGTTCCGTATGGCGGTTTGTATGCCATTGGGGGATTGTGGTTCCCCTTTTGTTTGCGGCTTTATGCCAATGGGGAAATGTTGAGTACCCAAATGATGTGATGATGTGCTAGATGCATATGCGATAGGGTGCCTTGGGTGAAGCCCGGGTTGTTGTATACATGTTGCATAAGTAGGCCCCTTTTTATTACATGCTCAACCAGTAGAGAACGTGTATGTTGTTTGAGACAGCCAAGCATGTTTGTAATGCATTTCTTGTTTATATTTATATATTGTATACGAAGTGCTGACTTGCAGGTTGGAGAGTTCCCCGGGGTCTGTTAGGGGTGGCCGGGAGGAGATGTATTGGTTACACAGTTTGAGGTCAGCCTTTGCTGACCCACGTTACTAATAATTTTTTACAGGGAAAGTATTGCAAGCAGGAGCTAGCTCGCTGGCCAGAAAGTCCTAAGCCTCATGAAGTGTTCTCCTCTTTTTTAACTCTACTTATATGATATTGTATGTTTGAGACTCATGTTGTCCGACTTGCATGCCGAGGTAGACTAGGAGTGCTTATGCACTTTCATGACTGTTGTATTATTTGAGTTTGGACTCTCTTATGTTGTAAGGCCTTAAGGCCATTTTTCTACTCTTGTAGTGGTGGATAACTTCTAGTCTTGCTTGTGTTTCCGCTGTGTTGTGCAAGAGTTTTGAGTGGGGGTAGTTATATCATCTTATAATACTAAAGCTGTGGCGTCCATATGTTGTGGGGCCCCGGCCGGACCCATATTATACGGTCATTACAGGGGAGGTGTTACAATTTGGTATCAGAGGGAGGTTAGATTCAAGGTCAGTACGTAGAGAAGTTATCCACATAAGAGTAACGCGGGACCATGAGTGTCCTTACGTTTAAGTCTTGAGATTGGAGACTGATCCCTTGTTTCTTGTTTTCTTGAAGAGTGCAAGAAATGAGGTGGGTACATCGAGAGCAAGAGAATAACTCTCGGCGAGCAGTGCCATTGCTCCAGGTCTTTTGGGCATGGGAGTAAACCCGGCTGACTTCTGCTGCATGCTTGCATAAGCGATGGTGGCAGCCCAAGCTGCAGCGGCAGCTCAGGTAGCAACCCCTGCTACACCGGACACGACGACGGCCGTGCCAGGCGGAGAAGCCAGGCGAGTGGAGCCTTTGGCGGAAAGGGTGGTCGTCGGACATGGAGACCGGCACATGAAGTATTTTCCGAGCTTCCATCCCCCGTCGTTCAAGGGAGTTGGTATGCCAACGGATGCGGAGGATTGGTGGGTTCGAATTCAAGAGCTTTTGAGGGCGGCAGAGACGCCAGAAGAAAAGAAATCCGAGTATGCGGCGTTCATGTTGGAAGGAGACGCCAAGTTGTGGTGGGTGAGCCATAGCGTCCGCCAGTTCCCTGGACGCACCCCGTCGATGGAGGAATTTGGGGATGCTTTTCTAAAGAGGTACATTCCTGTTTCTACACGGTTGGCCCTTCAGAGGTAGTTTCTGCACTTAATGCAGCGAGACAAGACGGTGGATGAGTATGTGCAGTAGTTCACCCGTTTGGGTCGTTACGCGGGAACGACGATGGCAGATGATGTAGAGAGTGATAACCTCTTCTACCAGGGCTGAGGGAGAATCTGAGGCAACCCCTCATTTCCATGAAGAGAGCTGGTTTTAATGAGCTAGTTGAGGCTGCCAGGATATTGGAGAGTGATCCGGAGCGAACCCAATGTCGAAAGGGTTTCACTCCCAAGCAATGGGAAGGGAAGCCTCCCCAATCCCAAGGAAAGTCTGAAGGGAGTAGGTGGAGGAAAAAGCCTCACACTTTCAGGTCCGGTGAGAAGAGCAAGTGGAGGCCTGGAGGTTCTCACTCTAGGGGACCGCCGACATTCTACAACTGCGGTAAGGTGGGGCACATAGCTCGTGTTTGTCCTCAAGGAGGAGCGGAGTAAGACGCAAGGCAGGAGCAGACTGTGCACTCCGGCCCCAGTGCCGCAGAGAAAGGGAAGATGGCGGAGTCAAGCGCTTCTCGGTTCCAACCGGTGCAACCAAGGGCCTACAACCTAGGACAGCAGGAAGCGATCCGCCAAACCGATGTGGTGACAGGTATGAGAAAATTTGAGTTTAATTTTGTGCTTCATACTTTTAGACTTTTACGTGTGATGTCTATGTTGTAGGCTTCATATTATTTTCCAGGTACCCCGCTAGGGTATTGTTCGATACGGGAGCATCACACTCCTTTCTTGCGGAGAGCTTCATCCGGAGAATAGGAGTTGAGTCTTTTTCGGCGGACGCGGAGCTGAAAGTGCGCATGCCTAATGGGTCATCCATGACCACCGGGGACAAAGGGCGCATCTGTTGGGAGCTGGACGGAGTTGACTTCGTTTTGGTAGCAACGGTTTTACCATTGGTTGAGTTCGATATCATTTTGGGAATGGACTGGCTTGCAGAGCAGCGTGCCAGTATTGATTGCCTATCTAAGGTAGTGACACTAAAGAGCAAAGAGCAGGCGGAAGTCAAATTTGAGGGCCTTTGTGGAGTGGCCTTTTCCCTGGTTTCGGCCATGCAATTGATGCAGGCGGTTAACTAGGGTGGTATAGCGCTGGTAGCATTATTGGAGGTTCGCCTCTCCGAGTTGTCTATTGAGGAAGTGCCCGTGGTAGCAGAGTTCAAGGATGTGTTTCCGGATGAACTTCCTGGAGCGCCTCCTCGGCGGGAGATGGACTTCTCGATCGAGTTAGTGCCGGAGGCTAGGCCGGTGTCACGTCCTCCATTTAGGATGGCACTAAAGGAGTTGGCTGAACTCAAAGTATAGTTACAGGAACTGTTGGAGCAAGGGTATATCAGACCCAGTTCTTCGTCGTGGAGCGCGCCGGTGTTGTTCGTAAAGAAGAAAGATGGTAGTATGCGGCTGTGCATATACTACCGAGAGCTGAATAAACTGACCATCAAGAATAAGTATCTGATTCCTCGGATAGACGACTTGTTCGACCAGTTGGTGGGGTCAGTGGTGCACTCAAAATTGGACTTGAAGTCAGGCTATTATCAGTTGCGAATTCGGGACGAGGACATCCCCAAGACTGCCTTTGGTACGAGGTACAAACATTTTGAGTTTACGGTGATGCCGTTCGGGCTGACGAACGTGCCATCTGTGTTCATGGACCTTATGAATAGAGTATTTCGGGAATACTTGGATTCTTTTGTGGTTGTCTTTATTGATGACATCTTGGTGTATTCCAGATCGGAAGTGGAGCATGAGACCCACTTGAGAGTGGTCTTGCAAGTGTTGAGGGAGAATCAGTTGTATGCAAAGTTCTCAAAGTGCGAGTTCTGGTTAGCGAAGGTGGCATTTTTGGGCCACGTGATTAGTGGTGATGGGGTGGCGGTGGATCCAACAAAAGTGGAAGCCATCAGAGATTGGCCGGTCTTGAGGACTGTGGCGGAAGTCCAAAGTTTTCTTGGAATAGCCGGGAAGTCCAAATTTTTTGCGGATAGCTCTACCCCTCACCTCACTCAATTGTAAATATCATAAGTTTGTGTGGACTCAAGAGTGCAGTTAAGCTTTTGAGGCACTGAAGGAGAGACTGATGATGGCTCCAATCCTAGGTCTACCGCAAGGGACCGAGGGATTTCAGATCTTCAGTGACGCATCGGGATGCGGTTTGGGTTGCGTTTTGGTGCAACATGGTAAGGTGATAGCTTTTGGGTCGAGACAGCTGAAGCCTCATGAGAGGAATTACCCCGTCCTTGACTTCGAGTTGGCGGCGGTAATTTTTGCGTTTAAAATATGGCGATACTATGTGTATGGTGCAAAGGTGGAGATCTTCACGGACCATAAAAGCCTGAAGTATCTCTTAGATCAAAAGGACTTGAACATGCGGCAACGCAGGTGGGTTGAGTTTATTGAAGAGTACGAGGTGGCGATTCAGTATACGCCAGGTAAATACAATGTGGTGGCGGATGCCTTGAGTAGAAAGTACTCGAGGCAAGGGAATTAGATCGAAGCTCATGATGAGCGGTTGGTACGGGAATGGGAGTCCCTTGGTTTGGAATGTGTGGCGAGAGGCGAGTCCAGCGTGGCTTGGTTGAACTGGATTGAAATGCAGAACGACTTATCCGATCGCATTCGGGAAGCGACTCGGTTGGATGTGGAGTTTCAACCATATGTGTTGGATGCTCATAAGGGTGAGAGCAGCGTCTGGGAGATGATTGATGGGATTCTAAGGAAGGACGGAAGGGTTTGTATACCGTAGTTCGATAAACTCCGTGAGGAGTTGATGTTTGAAGCTCACTTCACAAAGTACTCCATTCACCCGGGCAGTACAAAGATGTACTTGGATATGAAGAAATCCTTTTGGTGGCCAGGGCTGAAGCGGGACGTAGCTTTGTATGTGAATCGTTGCCAAACTTGCGCCTTGGTGAAGGCCGAATGTCAGAAGCCGGGCGGGTTCCTGAAGCCCCTTCTAATCCCTGAGTGGAAATTTGATGACATCTACATGGATTTTGTACATGGTCTGCCTAGATCGCAGCAGGGTAATGATGGTATTTGGGTGATCGTGGATCGCTTGACCAAGGTGGCCCACTTCATCCCAAATCGGAAGGAGGACAACGTGGAGAAGCTGGTGGAGTTTTATGTGCGCAACATTGTGCAACTGCATGGGATTCCTAAGAGCATAGTCAGCGATCGAAATGGACGGTTTACGTCCAAAGACTGGAGATTGGTTCAGAAGAGTTTGGGCACGAAGCTAAAGTTCAGTACGGCATTCCATTCTCAAACTTATGGGCAAACCGAAAGAACGAACCGTACTATGGAGGATATGCTGAGAATGTGCATTCTTGACTTCGGCAAGAAGTGGGAGGATCACCTCTTCATGGTAGAATTCGCGTACAATAACAATTATCAAGCAAGTATAAAAATGGCGCCATATGAAACTTTATATGGGAGACGGTGTCGAACACTGATGTCTTGGACAGAGGCGGGAGACACCAAAATTTTGGGAAAGGAGGTGGTAGTTGATGCTTGTGAGTTGGTGCGGACCATTCAAGAGCGTATGAAGGTGGCGCAAGACCGGCAAGAAAAATACTTTAATGCTCGTCACAGGAAGTTGGAGTTTGCGGTAGGTGTTTGGGTCTATTTGAAGATCAAGCCGTTCAAAGGCGTCTCACGGATTCGCCGACTCAAGAAGTTGAGTCCAAGGTTTTTGGGTCCTTTTGAAGTTGTTGAACGGGTGGGAGAAGTAGCCTATCGGTTGGCGTTGTCCGCGGAGCTGAGTGGATTGCACGACGTCTTCCATTTCTCTGTCTTGAGGAGAGCCTTGGTGGAGGCTAGTGTGGTGATCAAGCCGACATTGGTGCCGATAGAGGAAGACTTGAGGACGCGAGTCCGTCCAATTGATATAGAGGATTCGGAGACTCGGCAGTTGCGGAATAAAGAGGTTAAACTCGCGAAAGTCTGATGGGACAACTGCGGTCGTGAGGAGCACTCTTGGGAGCGATAACCGACCATGCTAGAAGAGTATCCGGAGCTCTTTAAATCAGGTACCATTTAAGTTTTGTTCCCTTTTGCTTTGTAATTTCGAGACAAAATTCTTTTAAGGGGGAGAGAGTTGTAACGCCCAAAAATTTTGTAGAGGGATGACCAGCGTTTCTGGCCAAGTTTGGGTTCTGGCAGGGGGCACACGGCCTGGGACACGGGCATGTCCCAGGGCGTGTCAGGCCCCAGTCTACGTTCTGGTCGTGAGGTCGACAATTTTGGAGTCGACAATCGTCGAGCAGAGAACACGGCCTGAGACACGGGCGTGTGTCAGGGCATGTAGAGGCCGTGTTGACGATCGGCCCGGGGAGTCGACGATCGGCCCGGGGAGTCGACGAATTTCACTCGACGATGTGTCGGGACAAGGCACACGGCCTAGGACACAGGCGTATCCCAGGCCATGTCAGGCAGTCGACGAATTGCGCTCGACGATGTGTCGAGACAAGGCACACGGCCTCGGACACGGGCGTGTCCCGGGCCGTGTCGGTCAGTCGACGAACTTCGCTCGACAAAGTGTCAAGACAGTGAACACGGCCTGGAGCCCAAGCATGTTGAGTTAGACACGGGCAAGGACATGGGCGTGTCAGTACTCGTGTGAGTCTCGGGTTGTTTTCAGGGCTGTGTCGATGGAGGCACACGGCCGACCACACGGCCGTGTCAGTTGGGACAGGCGTGTCGAGTCGAACACGGGCGTGTCGGATGCCGTGTGTTGTTCCAGGCACGTCGATTCTTGACGGCTAATGGGGCACACGGCCCTGGACACGGGCGTGTCGCAGGCCGTGTTCGGCACAGGTTTAACTTTTCAGGCCCGAATCAAGGCCGTTCGTTTCTTTAACTTGGGATCCAACGGCTGGGGGTTGTTCCTGATGAGATATACTCGGGATTGGACACTTAGAAACCCTCATTTCTTTTGAGTGGTTCTCTTTCTAAAGTTCTAGAGAGAGGGGAGAGCAAGGAAGAGGGTGAAGTAGAGATCCGGCTGTTGGAGAGGCTTCAGTGCTCCAAATCGCGAGCCGAGTCCAGATCCGTGGAGGCTAGATCGTTGCAAAGGTTTTCATCCGACTATTTTTCCATGGCTAGGAAGAGGAGTCGGAAGGTAACGACACTTCTCCTCTCAGTTTTAGGATGCATGTTCTAGCATCTTTTCTTTTCTAATTTTTGGGCACCAAACACTCAAATGAGAGGGGTTTGGGTCGCCAAGGTTCAAGAGGAACCTCCGGGTCGATTGAGTCCGTCCCCGGCATGATTATTGCATTAGATATCCGCTCCGTTAGTGGATTAGGCATGGTGGGTGAAGCCGTAGTCACAACTGTTAGTCCGACTCGGTGATGTTGCATACGAGGTTTAAGGATTCGTAGAAATCCGCTGTGGCAAGAGGCCGTTTGTGATGTTCGTGTTGTTTGTGATGTTCTTCCCTTTATCTTGCATGAGTACGTGTGGCCGGTACCGGACAAGGTTAACTCCTCATTGGTGGTAGATGGTTTCCTTGATGAACAAGATTAGCTCCGCATGAGCGGTAGATGGTTTCCTTGATGAACAAGGTTAGCTCCGCATGAGTGGTAGATGGTTTCCTTGATGTGAGGGAACGCCGTAGTACGTATGAGGGATTATGGAGGAAATGTCTTGGTTTGTCATGTGTCAAGGCATGGCTATATCTCCGTGGTCGACTGGCTATCCCGTGACGTGCAGTCATGTGTGGAAAGTGTACCGGCGAGACTAGTCCCCTTTGTGTGAGACTGACGAGAACGCCGAGCATGGGACAAGCTCGGGCAATGAGGCCATGAGCGGGTGGGGTCCAGCATGGGTTCTTAGAATCGGTCAGTGTGTTGGATGAAATCCTGACATGAGAAGTCATAGTTTGCCGGCAAGCCCGGGTCTGCGACCGTGAGCGGGTAGGGCCTTGGCAAGGGTTCTGTGTGGCGGTTTGTATTCCATTGGGGGATTGTGGTTCCCCTTTTGTTTGCGGTTTTATGCCAATGGGGAAATGTTGAGTACCCAAATGATGTGATGATGTGCTAGATGCATATGCGATAGGGTGCCTTGGGTGAAGCCCGGGTTGTTGCATACATGTTGCATAAGTAGGCCCCTTTTTATTACATGCTCAACCAGTAGAAAACGTGTATGTTGTTTGAGACACCCAAGCCTATTTTTAATGCATTTCTTGTTTATATTTATATATTGTATACGAAGTGCTGACTTGCAGGTTGGAGGGTTCCCCGAGGTCCGTTAGGGGCGGCCGGGAGGAGATGTGTTGGTTACACAGTTTGAGGTCAGTCTTTGCTGACCCACGTTACTAATAATTTTTTATACGGCAAGGAGCGCAAGCAGGAGCTAGCTCGCCGGCCAGAAAGACCTAAGCCTCATGAAGTGTTCTCCTCTTTTGTAACTCTACTTATATGATATTGTATGTTTGAGACTCATGTTGTCCGGCTTGCATGCCGAGGTAGACTAGGAGTGCTTATGCACTTTCCTGACTGTTGTATTATTTGAGTTTGGACTCTCTTATGTTGTAAGGCCTTAAGGCCATTTTTCTTACTCTTGTAGTGGTGGATAACTTCTAGTCTTGCTTGTGTTTCCGTTGTGTTATGCAAGAGTTTTGAGTGGGGGTAGTTATATCATCTTATAATACTAATGATGTGGCGTCCGTATGTTGTGGGGCCCCGGCCAGACCCATATTATATGGTCATTACAGGGGAGGTGTTACACTTAGATGCCCTAACAGCTTAACCCAATTGATGTGACACACGATTAATAATTATATCATCGGTTAAGGATTTGATTAATGAACTCAGATATATTGCAAGAGAAGCAAATGTGAAATGAGAATTCGGTATTAGTTATAAGGATAGTTGGAAATTCTGCATAGCTGTGGCTCTTAGGAAAGTGACTATGAGTTTCACATATTAACTGTGTAGAATTGGGGGAAGTGAAAATGATGATGGATCACTGCAATCCGCGCCTACCTGGTATGCTCAGGTCATAATGATAGAAACATATAGATCGAGATAGAGTAACATCATGGTAATGTGAAGGAGTGAATACGGGTCTTAACTATGACGTGATTGGAGCCCATTAATTAAGCATTCAAATATTTGAGTAATTATGTCTATAACACTGGGGGTATAACGATCCCAGAAAAACTTAAAGTCAAGTGAAAAATCAAAAATGGAAAACATATATTATAGTTATGATCTTTTGGATGTGACTCTAATGATCATAAGAACCAAAACAAAAGTGTTCGATGATGATTTACAGATGGTGTGTTCTCTTAAAGAATCAATCCTTTTCAAATTTGAATGGTTTACTTACCCTTATACTTTGGGAGATAGTTTAAGTTATAATTAGAAATCATGATAAGATAACGTCTTGCGTTTAGAATATAATGATTAAGTTTACTATGGTTATGTATGATTTAGTACTACCTTGTTTCATCCTAAAAGGGGCTGGGATTTGGAAAATTAAACACAATGATGAAATATCATTACTATTCACTCTTACATGATATAGCTAGTCACTTGATCATAATGGTGAACTCTAACCTTGAATGACTAAATTAAGCAAAAGTCATTATATTGGAACTTAAGAATTGAAATAAGGTAACCTTATGATAAATAAGATTAATCTCCTATGACATGACATTGAAAATATAATGACTCAACAAATTCAAATGGGGTGGATGATTAGTTCAAACATACGCATAGGTATGATCCCTTGATTCTGATAACATTGAGAACTGGGACACATACGTTGATAACATCATGATCACCTTAGGAAATTCATGACTATGAAGAGATCAATTTTGGATTGCTAAGGTGTATATGGTGAAATTACACGAGAAGTAATGAGTGTTTATTAAGATTCTCTTTATGATGAAATCGATTTGTGTCAGACCTCACCATTATTAGGAAGATATGCTTATAAATTTATGAATTAGACTATATATGAAAAATAATTGGGAGACATTTGTATCAATATCAATATCATTAATGATCGGTTGATGTACGCTTGAAAGGTGAACACTCTATGAATTATGTTTTACCATTTATGTAGAGGTGTAATAATTCATGAGTCTGGAAGAAACAAAATAATAACCTCTTCATCACTTCTTAATTTTGTAGGTTGGTTAATTACTATACATAAGTTGGATCTTCATAATAAATAATATCATGATACATTACATTTGAAGAATCAACGTAGTATAAGCCATGAGGCATGATACGATTCTAGAAGAGAAATCTGAGATTTGTGTGCTCAATTCTACATTTAAAAGTATTAATTCTCACGTACTTCGTGGTCATTGCTTGTAAGGGACACTGAACCAATGTATTATTAAGGTTTATTTAATGATAATGCGTTGAAATACTTGAAAATATGCCAATGTAATCTTGATTATGAATATCATGAAGTATAATGAAAATACACTTGGATCATAATATATAGAGGATACAGGTGCTTAGATACAACTGATTAGGGATCGGATGTTGGAGGCTCAGAATGTGTAGGACAAGTACTACGATGCACGATATCAAATGGTGGAGTTCCAGGTGGGGGACATTGTGTTCTTGAAGATACGTCTGGTGCATGGTGTCTCTCGGGTGCGAAGTCACAAGAAGCTCAGCCCTCGATATATGGGGTCGTACTTGATCCTAGAGAGGATCGACCCCTTAGCTTACAGGCTGGAGCTACAGCTAGAGTTAGGGACTTTGCACGACGTCTTTCACATCTCCTCACTTTGAAGAGCTCTACTTCGACAAAAACAACATATTAACACTACAGCAGGACCGGTAGCACCAGATAGATCAGTTCATTTGGAGCCGGTCCGGAGCGATGATATGATGATTCGAGTTCTGTGGAAGAAGGTTCCCTTGGTCAAGGTGTTGAGGTCCAACCATGGATAGGAGGAGCACACTTGGGAGCCAATGGATCTGATGCGTGAAAGGTACCTGGAGCTTTTTACCTCAGGTATATTTTAACTATGTTGAAAGTTTCTTAAAATTCTTGTGCACAAAAACCACGTAGACCCAAACTTAAATTTTGGGGACAAAATTATTCTTTTGTTTATTGGGGTTTGTAACATCCCCTTCTCTACTAGACACCCTAAACTTAAATTAGGTTAGGACATGTGGTGGGTGAATGGGGTTTAGGCTAGGTTTGACCCATGGAGTTAGGGTGGATTCACATAGTGCCTATTATAGGGCCCAGGTCAACTCATGTCAAACTAGCCCAATATGGAGTCATAAGCACACAATGGCCCCACCACTATGCCCCTAACCCAAAAAGCAATCTAAGTGAACTAAAGGACATAGCATTGGGTCAACCATTGACCCAAGTTGACCCCAGTCAACACCAACCATAAATTGGTCAAACCTACACCTATAGGCCCAATTAGTCCAAGTGGGGAACAACCATGGCCCAACCCATGTTGGGTGATGACATGTGGTTCATGACCATCAAGTGGGGCCAACCCACTCATCAAGTTGACCAAGTCAACCCTAAAAGTCAACTTGGTCAACATGAGGCCTAAAGAGAGAAAATGAGATCCAAGCTCATTTCCAATGGGCTAAGCCCATGAGCCAATTCCCATGATTAGCCCAAGTGCTCATTTACAGCCCCTAACCTCTGATTTTGGAGGGTAATAACATGCAAGGAGGTATTTTGGGAATTTACCCATGTAAAGGAGAGAGAAAATAGAGGAAAATTGGGATGTAGGCCATTTGGCCCTCCTCCTCTCATCCCAAGCCCACATCTTAATCCACACATCAATTCTCAGCCTTCCTAACCCAATTTCATGCCACTTGGAGCCAAGGAGGAGAAACTAAAGCTCATGTCTGAAATCCCCATCATGGAACCTCTGTATACAGTCTATATCAGCCAAAACCATCCCTCCCATTAGCTTCAAAAGGTTGAGAGGAGTTGAATTTGATATCTGGATTGAATCTTTTGGAGGAGAAACGAGTTTGGGAGTAAGCTCGTCGGAGAGGAGAAATTCCATGGCCAACTACCACCACCGCCGCCGCCACCGTCGGACTCCGATTAAGGTCCGTTTTTCCTCCTCTACCCTTGTGCTAGCTTCCTATATCATTTAGGAGAGATTTATAGCTCAATTGAGCTTGAATCCATGTGAGGTGTGGGAAAAAATCCATTTTTTTAATGGAGCTCGGGTTTGCCGGAAACCGCCGCCTCCGACGGCCAAGTTGCCGTCAAACGTTAGCCCCTACCTCAACGGAGGTGGTGGTGGTGGTGGCCGGCCAGGGAGGTGGCTGGATGCCGGGAAATACAAGTTGAAGGAGCTCCAGGTTGGGCAATCTCGGCCCTTGGCTGGAGGAGGAAGATGAACGGATGCCCTCCATTATTGTTTTGAGATTTGTATTATATTAATATATCAAACATAGGTATTCTGTCACACTTTATTCCATACCTTGCGGGTTGATTTTAAGTCTCTTAGATGCTAATTCAGAAAACATGTTCAACAAATAAATTGTATCCCTACGTCTTAACTTTAAAATGACACCATAAAATGGTAATTTGGAGTACTACAGCTCCCTGTTGGTCCATTCTACCAAAACTGGTCCTAGGTTAGTGCTAATCTTAAAATGAGAGGCTATGCCAAACCATAAGTCCTCATTACCTGAGATTTTTGTCATGCATGTGACTAGTCATACCTATGTAATGACCAAAAATGGAAATTTTTGGAAATTATTTTTCCATAATTTTTGGAGAAATATCATTTATCACATAAATGGAATTTTTGGAGATCTACAACTCGAAATGACCCCAAATTTTGGTGGCATGTCCATTAGGTCAATATAAAAGCATGGTAGAAATTTCAGATCCTTTTGACCAACGCATGTTTGGGAAATTCCACATGCATGAGATAGGTATGTTCAAATTTGGGGTGACTATAGTAAAAATAGAAAAATGGGAATTTAGACCATTTGGACCATTGCATGTCCTTAAAACTCTGAGCAAATGCTTATATGGATGAAATATACCTCCCATAGGAAGTTTGAGATTTTTTGGATAAAAAATCCCATTATTTGAAATTATTGGAAAACATACCTAGTTAGGAAATAAATTTGAATCTAGGGAATATTAATCTATTAAATTCTGAAATTTTGTCACAAGCTTTATTAGGACATTGACCACCTCTGTAAAAATTTATGGGACTGTTAGGTAATGTTAAGTTGGATTTTATGTAGAATTTACCATTTTTCCCATTATGGAAATTAATTAAAAATAAAGGAAAAGTTTATTTAAATATTATGGAAAAATTTACAGTAGTTTATCTCTGTGATTATACCTCTGTTAAAATATTTGAGAATATTTGGATGTCTTTATATGATAAAAACCCTAATAATGGCATTTTGATAATATTGTTCATATGGATATACGTTAGATCAAATCACTGATCAGGATTTTGAAATTCTGTATTTAGCTTTATTATATCAACATGGATCCTTAGTACTATTCGTAGAATTTTTGGTTGTATAAATACTGTAATTGATTTGGAAATTAGTTAATTTGTAGTTTATTATTAAATAGATATTAAATGGAATTTCACATGGAAAAATTATGAAACTTGGTAGGAGGTCATATTTAACCTTATGGAACACCTGATAAGTTTCTTAAGTAGGCTGGACCATTATAGATAGTACATCATGTGCAAGGTGACCCAGGTCACTCAATTAAAAGAATTAATTTAGGCCTTTAATCCCTTACAAAAATAATGAAACCTAGGATGGTCAATATCATACGTCATAGCAAACCATGATAAATAATTAGGGGTAGTTGGCCCAAGAGTTTGGAAGACACGCCATACGGGTCAACATTAGGTCATGGGTGCGCTTAGTAAAAATAGCACATAATACTAGGACCCTCAGGGGGTAAGGTTGTTCGTTGAGATGGAATCTATGTCGGGAAGATAAGCCCTGATTGGTGTCCAATAGGTCACTTCTTGATAACGAGTGGTAGAGTACAAAATCCCAAGGTTAGTGGCTAGAATGGGGGTCCGCAGAAGACCTCCGCTCTCCTGATAATATTTTAAATTATTAGGTTTGTCACAGAGTAACAATGAGAGTTGGTATGGATCATGGGTAGACATTAATAAAATTAAATATCCTTAAGAAAGGGAGTTTTGGGCTTCAGCCCATCGTAGTTCCTAGTGCCCCCGAGAGCCCTTCCCAGGGCATGCCCTGGGCAGTCCTGGGATTAACCCTAAATTGCTATGTATAACAAACATTAAACAAGAGTAGTCTAATAGGCTAAGAGAATATGGTAACATTCTCACCCGTGAAGGATTGGAGGGATTCAGAACTAAGGCATTGATGTGCAATCTCATACGTGAATGGTTGGAGGGATTCAAAACTAAGGCATTGATATGCAATCTCACCCGTGAAGGGTTGGAGGGATTCAGAACTAAGGCATTGATGTGCAATCTCACACGTGAAGGGTTGGAGGGATTCAAAACTAAGGCATTGATGTGTAATCTCACCCATGATTGGTTGGAGGGTTTCAGGACGGGTTGGTTCTGCGAGCTGGAGGCTCGGGAGTTATATTTCAGGACATGTTTGGTCCTGCAAGTTAGAGGCTCATGTTGAAATATCATGCATGTGTATAAAAGTAAACTTATGGCGGGTCATGCGGTATTGGTCCAATCGTCACACCGATGGTAGTACGGTGACTCTGGCGAGGTGTGATAGTTTGAGGGACCAGTGGGTTGTTTTACACTGCGGTCTGGAGGACGATCCCCAAAAACACACACTCAACCAAAAAGACTGGTAGGTAGCCAGCAAATAGTATGCAGAGACTGTAGAGTTCACATAGGACGTGTATATAGGAGTATGAGAGGTCTAGGTCTAGTAGTTTGTATACCTGCCTAGGAGTGGAGGCGCCCACTCCACTACTGCCGCTTCCACAACGGTGGTACCAGAGAGTTATGTTAGCTCCAAAAAGCGGTTACTAAAGGTATGTGATAATAGAGTCCTGTGTGTGAGTTGCACTTGCATGAATCATAACCGACATACATAACATACATACATATTTAGGTCATACGCACCATGGATCCTTATCATATAAATTAGTATGGGCCCTTTCATATGATATGTTATATTTCTGAAATCTTAACTTATAAGTTTGTATGAGCATTTATATAAGTTAAGATACTCTTGTGATGTTACTGTAGGGGTAGATAGTTTACTTTCTTCTCTTTTTTTACTTTACCTACTACACTCTTATTTCAGTACTGCTTACTTACTTTATATGTACTTTATATATAGAACTGCTAATGTAATGACATAACCGTTAGAAATATATCCATGATAGAATAAATCCACCGTCACCTACTTCTATTTTGATACTGCTTTATTGTCCTCCGCTTTTGTCCTCCCGCTCGGTGCCTATGAGTCGCGGGGGTAAGGCGAGAACAATAATGGCTTAGTCTTTATGAATAACGGATGGTTGTGACCATATCATTTTAGGAGCTCGAGGAGTTGGAGCACCAGTATGACCAGCAGGACGAGGTGGCAGGACTTGAGGAACAGATACCATGTGCTACTACTGTAGCTCAGCGTCTGGTGATGACGAGTGTGCTTGTTTAGAGCTTGCTTCCACATAGTGTTATAGTGAGAGAGAGCTTTACTATTCATTTTTGGCATGTACGGGCATAAGCCCTTCTCTCTTTTATACTCATTGTGGACTGTTGTACCTTTTCATTATATATATGATGTTATTAATGTGACTTGTGGACTTGCTAGCTTTCTTTCTGTTTTACTTATATTCTCAATTGACCTACAGGTAAATGATCGTACTAGCTAGTAGGATCATCATCTTCCGGTGTCGACTAGCCCGTGTGTTAGTGTCACCGTAAGACGGTGGTTCTGAGCATAAGACCGGGTTAACTCCTTGGTAAGGGGAAGGGTCTTACAAAGTAACTGCTCCTTATTCACTTCATTCTGATGGTGCGACTAAACATAAAAATCGAACCTTAATGAACATGGTTAATGCCATGTTGGTCGAGTCTGTTTCCCCGAAAAATCTTTGTGGAGAAGTGTTGCTTACCTCATTTGTTTTCCTTAATAAGATTCCTTCAAAACATAGTGATAAAACCCTTATTGAATTATTCAAATTAAGAAAATATAATCTTTATATTTTTTATTTGTGGGGGTGTATAGCCAAGATAGCTATTTCTAAACATAAAAAATATGACCTAAAATAATAGACTCTATTTTCATAGGATATGCATCCAATAGTAGTGATAATTGATTACTTATAAATAATTCTATAATCAGTGAAATCTCTGATAACACTATTCTAGAAGCTACAAATATAGTTTATTTTGAAGATAAATTTCTATATAAATTAAATAAATCATCTTAATATTCTTGTAACTTCACTGAACCTTTTTCTTCCATACACTCATTTGAAATTGATGAACTTAGAAGATGAAAAAGAGGTAGAACTAAAAGAAACATTAGAGAGGGGTACTTCACTTATCTAATTGAAGGAGATCGTAATTTATATGAGGACGCTATGGCCTCATCTGATTATCTATTTTGTAAAGGGGCAATAAGTTTATAAATTTATTCTATTATAGAAAATAAAAAGTAGATACTAAGTTATCTACCTATTGGAACATGTATTCCGCATTTATTGGTTTGAGAATAACCAATCTCATTATGTATTTAATCATACTTATCGTTTGTTTATAATGTGCAGGAACTACAATTGTATATGTTGCAGAATGAAGATGATGCTTTAAATAGAGTGCTAGCATGGAATGATAACATTTACCATTGGTGGTAGATTATCAACGAGAATAGATAGCATGTTGGCAAGAAGAAATAACATGTTGATGAGAAGAGTCAACAATAGACATGAACATAAGGAGAGCAAGCGCTCAACGATAGCATCTACCGCTGGCGGTAGCCTTTGTAGATAAGAATCTAACGCCAATGAGAAGGGAATATCATCGAGAAGAGAATGTCGGGGAGGACATAAATAACAAGTCTTTACTATGTCATGGTAACTGTTCTGCTTGATAACAACTAATGGAATGCTCGCCAATCTAGAGCTGATTGAGGAGCAAATGGAAAATGAGATCTGACGGTGCAGGGCTTATTTTGTTAGCATGACATGCTATCCCTTACTGCATCACGATAAGATTTGATGGCTAAATTAGAGCAGCATGATTATCATTTCTACCATGATCCGTATGCCACCTACCTACAATATTGGGTACCGCTAGGCAGTAGCACTACCGCCAATTGTAGCCTTAAGAGCATATATATAAAGAGTGGATCTCTTCCTTCTCACATGCGCAAACTTGAGCCAAAATTTCAACCTTTAATTAGATCCCTCTTCCCTAAAGTCCATAGCATTCCCAACTCCGCCCACGAAGGTAAAGAACTTGAAGGAGGATTCAGAAAGAACATACTGTAAGAAGTGCGTACACGTCAACTCCGTCGATCTCTTTGACATTCCTTCAACCTCTTCATCAAGTTCTTCTACATAAGGAGTTGTTATTTCAAAGTTCATTATTCATGTATTTCTATTTTCATCATTTTTGTCAGTAGTGGAATTCATCGTGATTGTTGGCGATTAGGTCTTGCAAGACATGGGGGGAATTCACAGCGGGTGTTGTCATCTAGGTTTATGGTTAGATTTAGGGGGCAGTTCGTGGCCTTATCTAGGGAGAGATAGGCTAGAGCCAACTAGTCATTAGGAGAGGGTTCGGTATAGATTACAAAAAGGACTTTTCTATTTGTCTTAATTCCAAACGCCATTAGAATCAATGTTTTGTATTCATCCTTCTAAAAAAAATTATTTTATTCTCTGCTTTTAGTCATTAGATTTTACTTCTCATATTCAAATCAAAATAGAATAAAAAAGATCAATCTCTGAAGTTAGCGATATACAGTAACTTCTTTTAAAGGTAGTAGTAACAAAGATTCAAGTTCTCTTGTTTTAATCATCTCTCCAGTAGATATATTCTGGAAAAGTTAAAGTAAACCTTTCACTGGAATATTTAGAAAAATATTTCAACTTTTAAATTAAAGAACAAAGTTCATAATACACTTATACACCCCCTCCTCTAAGGGCAGTTACAGAAGTGGTGACAGAGTGAGGTTATTACTAAACAGTCTAAAAACTAGGAATACTGGCGCTCCATTATCACACTATTTATGAGGGAAAATGGATTAGTAGACCTTCTTTATTTACCATATCAGATTATAATTACTGGAGAACTAGGATGCAACACTTCCTAATAATGTTAGATATAAAGGTTTGGGCTATGGCTGAATAACGTTATACTTCTACAAATGTAGTTGGAGAAATAACTATGGAAAAACTCAAAGATAAATGAGATATCAGGGATAAAGCTAAGTGTAAGAATAATGCTAAAGCAATGAATGCTTTTTTTATACATTATATAAGACTAAATTCAATCGAACTTGTACTTGCAAAATTGCTTATGATATCTAAAATTTATTAGAAATAACTTAGGAATGTAATTTGTAAGTCAAGGATTCAAATCTATTCCTACTGGATTCTAAGTACGAGAAATTCTGGATGGATGCAAATGAAGATATAGACTCCATGTATGTTTATCCGGAAGCTCGCGACCAGATTTGTGCCAAGTTCAGTAAGTGCGGTTAGAATGCCTCTAGCCACACAAGCTGCCAGATCACAGTGCTCTAGAGGTTCAGGGAGTGGTAGTCCAGACTCAGTCCTAACCACCTACCATGCGGTTTGAGAGTTTTCTTATTTTTTCACAAGCCTTGTATTCTGTCACCCCTACCCGGTGCTCAGGTACTCCTAATAGCCAGTAATCCTAGCCATGTCCGTTTAGGCACGCATCGAGCCTATAAATAAGGGGTATAGTACCCCAAATGCACACTAACTCAAATCCTAGAGGTCGCTTGTTAAGAGATGCGGTCTCGATTCTAGTGCCTCTGTGGTCTCTTGTTCATGTGGTTTCTTTTTTTCATCCCATATACACTCTTTTAAATCAATTGAAATCCCACCACAAGAGAGACATTTACCTTGGTGGGTGAAGTATTTTTAGTGTATCGTTGTGTAGGTACACTTTAACACCAACAAAACAAACATGTGACCTTCAGATTGTAAGTTATTGAAGAATTATACGGTGAGGAATGTCAGACTGCAAGTTCGTCAAGCACTCTAGTCTCTCCATCCCCAGTGATGCCTCCATCAGTGAGATTTTAGAGCAAAATCATCACATGGCCAAGCAAGCTCGTCATAAAGCCGATTAGCCTCGCCTTAAAATTGCCTAGCAATTTGAGGCAATCCACCAAACCCTAGTCGTCGTCACTCAAAAGCTTATCGCGCAACCTACTATATTTGTAACCCCTCAAGTTGTTCTGGTTCCTGTGGTAGAGGCTCCTCCTCCACTACCCTACCCACCAGTTTAGATTTAAGTTCCTCTACGACCTTAAAATGAAGAGTCCGCTGCCCATCAGTGTTTCTTCTAAAGGGCAGCTCGGGGAAGTCCAACTAGAGTGCTGAACTTCCAGGAAGGTTATACAACTTACGGTCCTACTACAGCTACTCCTGCTCCTATTTTGGTTGTTGTTTATCCTCCATCTCCTCCCGCACCTAATGAAGTGGAGGAGCCCTCTCCCTTCTTAGATTGAGTTTGCAGGGAACCTTCCCCCAATTACTTTATGGAGCCTCGTTTACATGTATATACCGGAGAGATCAATTTGGTCTCATATATGCAAACTTTCAATTCAGTCGTTGAGAACTCTCTCAGATGCGATGAGATGCAAGTTAGCTATTTCCTTATTTGATGGGCAAGCACAAGATTGGTTCTATAGACAGCATCCCCAGTCCATCTCTTGCTTTGCCAAGCTCCGAAGGGAGCTTCTTTTAAGGTTTTTTGCCTCTAAGAAGAGGAAGAGTGGTCTTGCCACCCTCTTCCAGATAAAGAAGCATGATAATGAGTCATGGGATTATTTTTCAGACCACTTCCAAAAGTAGATAATGGATGTGAGGATTATTGATCCTGAACTGTATGAGGTAGCCTTGGTCAATATCCTCCGAAAAGGCACGTTAAAGTTCGAGGCAAGCGTGAAAGAGCGAAGGACTTATCAGGAATTTATAAGATAAGCTAACCAGTACATTCAGTATGAAAAGGCCAATCCCTCTTATATCATTAATTCGATCGCCAAAGCAGGTCAAAGAGATATAGCCAGTTCTTCCTTTGCTGCCCAGTAGCCAGCAAAGCCTCACCAAGAGTGTAGGATCATACGACGCCCTTAGAGGAGGGGAGTGAATAAGGTTTTTTAATACTCAATTTAAGAAAAAGAATCAGTTCAATTATGATTTTTTGTTCCTAATACCATTGATAACAACTATTGTTGGCATTAGTAACAGAAGTTTTCCTTTCTTTTGAACTTAGAATATAAAGATTAAACAATCAATGAGAGAAAAATAATTTTATTCCCAAAATGATGATTATAAAACTGAGATCCAAATGACGTTGGGATCGAGGAGGAAATGGAAACCTTTTGTTTTTATATACAGACCCTTCACTTAAGGACCAGTTGGTTCTACCTTATCTCTCTAAGATATGGCCTCAAACCATCCATAGATCTACCCTAAACCTAGTCGTGACAACATAACAAATTGTAGAATCCTCTTAGGGAACCGATGTCCACACTATATGATTCCCCACCAAAGGATAGCAAGACTTAGTCACCCCTACCTATGAAGAATTTAGAACAATTACGAAATAAAAGAAATACAACAATATTTAAAAATCCCTCAATATATAGAACTCGAAGAAGACAAAGGTTCTCCATGAATTATTACAGTTGTTGAGCACGTCCTATATGTATAATATGTGTGTACAATACTTTTTTGAGTTTATGTCCTTTATAAGTGTTGACTAGAGTTCTTAACAGTACAAAATATGCTTTCACAAAGGTACAATAGTTCTGGCTTCAAGTCGTAATCTTCAACATCTGTCGAGTAGAAGAAGGTATGCTCTTTTGTTGGATCCCTAGTTGGATTTGGGCTAGGTTCACTAACTAGGATGATTGACCCACCATGTATAGCTAGGGTCATGTCTGTGTCCTAGAGAATAGGCTAAGTACTTAGATTCAACCTTACATGGACCTGCCAATAGAAGATAGCAGAAGACTCAAGAATTAGAAGAAAATGAAGTTCAGAAAATGAGTTTGACATTCATCGAACTCAGCTCGACGATAATCGTGCTCCGCTCGACGAACTTAGAGTCAATTCTCTTAGTTGAGCTCGATGATATTCGAGCTCAAGTCGACGAACTCTGAAAGATCAACTAAAAACAAAATAAGGCCAGAAAACCTTCTCTTAACTCAGGTCGATGAAGATAGATTGTCAGCTCGACGATCTTGGACCACAGAATTGGGAAGCTTTTCATAGAAAGCAGTTATCTGACCTCAGGTCGATGAACTTGGATCTCAGGTCGACGAACAAGAATTCTCTGATTGACAAACATGATCTCTCTGCTCGACCAACTTTGATCTCAGGTCGACGAAATCTGTTCTCTGGTCGACGTTTTCTGCGATGCTCCAGACTTAGTATTTCCCTCAATTTCTGTCCTTATTCCATATTATTTAGCAATATTCTCCTGAGTAATTAATGCATATATTCCCTGAATATAGCCGTTAGTGGCAGCATTGATTATGGTCTTCATCAGGTTAAATATTTGCTTAATTAATTGGGACAGTTGGGGAAATTGATTAATGCAAATATTCTCTACAGTCGTATTTCATTCTCCAGACAGTCAGCATTCAATGTAATGGAATTCAAAATTCAAAGGAGAATTTGACTGAAGATATAAAAGAGTTTTTCTTTACAGTCTTGATAATAAGGAATAAAGATACAGAAAAGATCTACATCAAAATATTATGAACCTTCTCTGTACAAAAAACAATGTGTTTTCTCCTTGACCTCACTGAAGAAGAAGAACAACAAATACAAATCAAGAGTCTTCTTCAATCTTCAACTCCGGGAGCTAGGATAAGATATTCAAATTAGTTAGGAGTTTTTGGATTTTCACAAGTCAAGGAAGAAGACCTACTACACCCTGTGCAAAACTCCAAGTGATACTAAAAGGAGTTCTTAACAACAACAAATCCACTAGTCTTCTCTATTGAATAGAGAAAGAGAACACATCATCAATCTCTCTCCCCCCTCTATATAAAAGGTTTATTAACTTGCTTCAAAAGTTTATTTTGGTTTTTGAGCATTTGATCAAAAGCTCAAAGGTGGCAGTCACCTGATCAAAACCTGCTAGTGGATTCCTACCAGTGTGGTAGAAAAGTGGATGTACCCAGATTATGGAACCACTTTAAAATTTCTTGTGTTGTCTGGTTGTTCTTTTTCTTGTTGTTCTTACTATAGCTGTGATAGACTAGTTGTGTTGTGATATATTTATATGCTGTGTTAGATTAGTTTAGCTTAGATTATCTCTTCTCTGTTAATATTGGTATCACATTTATTTTCATTACTCTGATAATATTTATAACATCAAAAAAATTTTAGATTACTCTATTTAACCCCCACCTAGAGTAAATCAGGCCTAACCTCATCTTTCATCTTTTTATAGTCACAAAAAATTATGGTAGTATTTGTACTACCGCTTGACGATAGCTGCTTTAGGAAACTTCTCAATCTTTGTAAATCAACATCTTAGGTAATTTTTCTATCTTTAGAAATCAGCATTTTAGGAAACATTTCTATCTTTGGAAATCAACATTTTAGGTAACTTTTTTTATCTTTGGAAATCATTACTTTAGGCAACTTTTTGTTTCTGAAAGCGAACTTTCCAAATGTTACACCCAACATCACTAATACCGCTCAGTGGCAGAACTTTCCTTTTTTTAGCACAATCCTTCAAAGTTTGGCACACTTTCCTTTCATGAGGAGACCGATTGTGCGGACCCGCCAATGTTTGAAGATGTTCGCCACAATAATCATGACACTAAAGATATCCACCGCCACAAACTCCAATCCGGCTGTGTCACCACAACAATCAGAATAACAAAGAAATATGCCATTATGACCTTCGCGCACGACCACGTGCCGCAACATAGCTCTTGGCTATTTTCGATGCTGAGTTTAGTTTACTGTTTGTTTAACTTAAGTTTAATGTTTTTATTTATGTTTTAAAGAATAATGTTTTTTTATTATTATTTAAGTTTAATTTAATGTAAGCATTATATATTGGATAAGAAGTTTAATGAGATGCATTATGTTTTGAGAAAAGAAAAAACTCACGTGAAGAGCTTTCTTTCGTAGGGTTCAGGATCGATCCCCTGTTAGCGTGCGAGCCGCACGATGCTGCTGCCCTCCTCTTGCCTGGCATGCTACTCGCCAAAACACCTCCGGTCAGTATGACTCTGACGACCCCTTCTCGATGGTGTGACTCCACGTTTCCCCGCATGCGAAGCGTAGGGCTGCTCCCTACCCAAACTTCTACCCACCCCCAACCCGAGATGTTCTCACCCTAGATCTTCCTACCCGAGCTGCTGCTCCCCGTATTCCTCCTCGATGTGATTCCACTGATTGTTTGGTTCCAGTAGATCCTTGGTATAGAGACGCACCATCAAAAACTCGTTTGTGAGCTTGGGGTAACGAGTCTCTCTACTCTCTCTAGTGTGTTCTATTTTACACATGGTTTTGCGTGGTGAAAGAGGCCGGTGTTGCCTTCGAAGTTCTTGTTTTTTGCGTGATTTAATCGAAGATTGTGTTGTTTCTCCCATTGGACCTCTGATTTGAAGGATTGGATAAATCCTTATTGTGACATTGATTGCATTGGGTAAACCCTTGTTTTTGATGCTTTAAGAATTGGGGAAAATCTTAATGTCAGAAGGATTTGTGAATGCATTCCTATGGGAAGATTAGCAAAACTAATGCCACTTGCTATGCTTGTAGGGTAGTCAACCACTATGTCATTGAACCAGGAGGATTTCCTAGTGACATGGAGGATGAGCATAACCTTATGTTGATGAGATTTATATTGAATACACCTCATGCTTTGGATGATTGGAACCGAGCCAATATATTTTCCTTGATTTTTAAGAGCGGTGAAAAACTTTGCAAGTTGATTATAAATAGTGGTAGTTGCATGAATGTCATATCCAAAAGTGCTGTTACACATATGAAGCTAACTACGGAGCCCCACTCCACTCCTACCAAGTAGCTTTGGTCAACAAAATGTCTCTTACTATTACACAAAGATGTCTTATACCCCTTATCATCAAGTCGTATTCAGAAGATATTTGGTGCGATGTGATTCCCATGGATGATTTCCATGCTCTTCTTGGTCGCCCTTGGTTATATAATCATGATGTGACTCATTTTGGGAGAGCTAATGTATATGTATTTAAATTTAATGGCAAGAAGTTCTCTTTGAAAACCACTCCACCTAAGGATCCCACTAGTCCCGCTAAGAAGACCAGTCTCCTCGTATAAAAAGACATTAAGCTTACTTGGTCATAAAGAGTTTAATCATGATTCCTTTTTAGGTGGTATTGTATATGCATTGGTACTCACGCAAACTAAAAATGAAACCATTAAATTGGAAGATTTACCGCTCGAATTGAGGGTGTTATTAAAGGAATATAAGGATTTTTATCAATATGAGCTTCCCTCTACATTACTATGATTAAGAGAGATCCAACACGCTATATATCTCATCCCAGGTTCCTCCCTACATAATATCCCACTTTATATGTTGAACCCCGCGACACCAAGAATTACATAATCAAATTTCAAATCTTCTGCAAAAGGGTTTTATTAGGCATACTAAGAGTCATTATGTCATTCTCATCTTACTCACACCCAAGAAAGATGGCATGTGGTGAATGTGCGTAGATAGCCTTGCAATTAACAAGATTACCATTAAATATCGATTTCTGATCCCCCGCTTATACGATTTATTGAACATGATAGCCGGTGCCATGATTTTCTCTAAATTGGATCATAGGAGTGGCTACCACCAAATATAGATTTGTGAAGGGGACATGTCAGAGGAGGGTTTATATGAATGGTTTGTAATGATGTTTGGTCTCTCTAATTCCCCAAGAACCTTTTCCAGCATGATGAGTCATGTATTACAACATTTTATGGGCAATTTTATCGTGATTTATTTCGATGATATCTAGGTGTATAGTACCACTCCCACAGATCATTTTACACACTTGAAGATTATTTTTGCCACGCAACGCGAACATAAGTTATATGTCAATCTCAAGAAGTGTCTTTTTTTGTCCAATCAGTAGAATTTTTGTGTTATATAGTGGGTGCGAATGGTATTCAAGTTGACTCGGGAAAGGTCCAAGTAATTAAGGAGTGGCTCGAGCCTAAGTGCAATCATGATGTATGGAGTTTTCACAGCTTAGCCACTTTTCATTATCGTTTCATTAAGAATTTTAGTAACATCATGGAACCCATAATGGAGTGCATGAATAAGGGTGAATTTAAGTGGACTACTTCCGCCACCATTGCCTTCCAAACTATTAAGATTAAAATGACGAAAGCACAGGTTCTTCGCTTACCTGACTTCAATAAATTTTTTGAACTATCATGTGATGCATACAGAGTTGGTTTTGGGGTGTGCTAAGAGATCGATTATTTTAGTGAGAAGTTATCGGGCCCGAAATTAAATTATTCCAATTATGATAGCAAATTCTATGCGATCATTCGTTGTCTCCAATATTGGAGGCATTATCTCCTTCCCAAGGAGTTCATCCTCCTTTCCGATCATGAGGCCCTTAGGTTCATTAATTCTCAACATGAAATCATCCCCCGTCATGCTAAGTGGGTCTCCTTCCTAAAAGTGTACACATTTTACCTCAAGCACCTTAAGGGTACACAAAACCATGTCGCTGATGCCCTTAGTCGCCTCTCTTTATTACTGACTACGATGCAAGTAAAGGTTATTGGGTTCAAAAGAATTAAAGAGGAGTATACACAATGTCCGGACTTTAAAGACATATATTTATTCGCCCAACATAACTCCCCCATTACCAATCCGCTTAATATATACGAGATGGATATCTATTCAAGCATTCCAAGCTATGTATCCCGCAATCATCACTTAGCCATTTCATCATTTGGGAGATTCATAGTGGTTGTCTAGGAGGACATTTCGGTCATGACAAAACTATCATGTTAGTGGAGGAAAAGTTTTATTTGCCACACTTTAAACCACTTATTAATAAAATAGTTAAAATTTATCGCAGGTGTAAACTCGCTAAGGGTATTAAAACAAATGTTGGGTTATATACCCCTCTTCCTATTCCACCTATGCCATGGGAAGAAGTGAGTATGGACTTTATCCTTGGCCTGCCTCCACCATTTGCTGATATGATTACATCCTCATCATTGTAGATCAATTTTACTAAATTGCCTATTATGTTCCATGTAGTAAAACAAACCACGCCTCTTATATTGCCAAATTATATTTTAAAAAAGATTGTTTGTCATCGTGGAGTACCAAAGACTATAGTCACGGCCCATGACGTTAAATTCACTAGCTACTTTTGGAAAACTCTTTTCAAACTAATGGGCACCAAACTATTATTTTCCTTCTCCTACTACCCGCAAATGGATGGGCGGACGGATGTTGTTAAGAGGAGCTTGGGGAACCTATTGTAGTGTCTTTTGGGTGACCACAAAGGTACTTGGGATTTGCTACTTCCCCACACCCAACTTGCCTACAATAACATTAAGAATCGTTCTACCGGCCTCTTGCAGAATGAGATTGTGCATGGTTATAAAGCACCCGTGCCACTTGACTTTTCCCATTATCGCCTACTTATAACTCAAGTCACTTTACACAAGAGTTTGCTTAACACGTTCACAATCTCCACAAGCGCATCCAAGAAAAATTACCCACCCAATTTTTTTTATCAATCACATGCAAATTTATATTGGAGAGCATCGACTTTTAATGTTGATGATTTAGTTTTGGCTTGTTTACTCCTAGAGAGGTTAACCCGAGGTACAGCAAAGAAGTTGGCACATAGGAGAGCCGACCCCTTTAAAATTATCAAGAAATTGGGAGACAATGCTTGTGTTTTGGATTTACCCGCTGATTATGGTATTTCACAAATCTTCAATATTTCGTATTTAATGTCACATGTATCTCCACCACCAAATTTACTTCACTATCCATCCTCGATCTTCTTCTGATGTGTCGTCTTATTCTTTGGGGTTGGGGGGTGGGGGGTGGGTGAGCGTGTTCCCGTGCCTCTCTTGCCTACGAATCCTATCGTGGTTACATAGGATGGTGGTTTTAATGCTCTTTCACTTGATGCTAATGGTTTTTTAAGGTTTCCCAAAACCTCATTTGTGCCTGACATGATTCTAGATGATGAGATTGTTACCTTCGCTGATGGTGGCCTCCATTAATACCTTGTTTGTTGGCATAAATACGCCGCTTTAGATGATTCTTTGCTTCCTAAGGCTGAGTTGGAACGTTTGGATGTTGCCCTCCTCCAAAACTATCTTCATGACCACTCACCGGTGATGAGTGCTTTTGATCGTGAGAGGATTGATGGCGCTGACCCGCAAATGTTTGAAGATGTTTTCCACAACAATCATAACATTGAAGATATCCACTGCCACAACCTCCGCTCGCACCCGCGTCGATACAACAATCAAGAGAACAAAGAAATCTTCCGTTACGACCTCCGTGCATGGCCACATGTTGCTGCATAGCTCTTGGCTATTTCCGATGATGAGTTTAGTTTACTGTTTGTTTAACTTAAGTTTAATGTTTTTATTTAAGTTTTAAAGCTTAATGTTTTTTTATTTAAGTTTAATTTAATGCAAACATTATATATTGGATGAGAAGTTTAATGAGATGCATTATGTTTTGAGAAAAGAAAAAACTCCCATAAAGAGATTTCTTCCATAGGGTTCAGGCCCGATCCCCTGTTGGCGTGCTAGTCGTACGACAATGCTACCTCCCTTCTCGCCTGGCGTGCGACTCAGCAAAACCTCGCCCGTTGGTATGACTCCGGTGACTCCTTCTTGGTGGTATGACTCTACCTTTTCCCACATGTGAAGCATAGGGATGCTCCCTACCTGAACTACTGCCTGCCCCCAACCCGAGTTGTTGCCACCTGAGATCTTCCTACCCAAGCTGCTGCTCTCCGTATTCCTCCTTGATGTGATTCTATTAAAGTCTTGGCATGTAGCCCCTTCGTTCAGTTAGGTTCATGTAGATACTTGGTAGAGAGACTCTCCACCGAAAACTCATTTGTTACCCTAGGGTAACGATTATCTCTACTATATCTAGCGTGTTCTATTTTAGGTGTGGTTTTGTGTAGTGAAAGAGGTCGGCGTTGCTTTCAAAGCCATCAGATTTTTTGTGTGATCTAATCGAAGCTTGCACCACTTCTCCAATTGAACTTTGATTTGAAGGATTGGGTTAATCCTTACTATGACATTGATTAGGTTGGGTAAACTCTTGTTTTTGACTCTTTAAGGATTGGGGAAAATCCTATACTAGTTTTCTTGATGGGAGAAAATCGACCACTTTCTGAATCGCTATTTTTCTTGGAACTCTCTTATTGTTTATTATAGATGTGTTGTGATTTGACTTGCTAAATTGGAGTGTCTAACGCTTTTAGTACGCGCATAAGTGATCGTAATGGGCTTGAGTGAATCTTCGCTTATACTGTCACAAGCACTTCAGCACGTAGGCCAACATCAGATCCTTTCTTTTCTATCACGGATACTAGTGTGAGTGGTAGAGTTAATGCCTGACGATAACACATAATGTGTCGTGCATCTTCCCTCTGCAGTCGGATTACTAATACTAGCGCTAGCGACATCGATACCACTGGAGGTAGTAACAGAAACAATGGCATCTTCATCCTTTTGACTTATCTTCCTTGGGGTATTGAACTTATAGTTCCTGTACACTATAAACACACATCAAGCAAGGTCAAATACAAACTGGGATTTATTATTTTCAAACCAAGAGATGCGGAATGCAAGTTCCAACAAACTCACTTTTTGATAATAACAAATCCTCTATGAAGAAATAAAGCATTTAAAGAAAGTGTGGTGTTTTTAGTTGGTGATAAACATTATGTGCATACTCCCCTTAGATGGATACTCCCCCTATATATGTGCTTCCAATTTTGTACTCTCCCTAAATGGTTTATTTCTTCCAATTTATTCTCCCCCATTTGGTATTATCAAAAGTAGGCGGGTAGAGTGATTTAGTAAGTAAAGTTTATTTATGTAGAGTATTATGTCATGATACCCTATGTTGACCAAATATACGTCACTAGTTGTAACGATAATACATTGCCATGATCGAGCTTTCAGTAGTAGTGTAGCGAAAATAATGATTGAGTGATTATTGTGAAAGGAAACATCTTTTTGGCAATATAAGATGTGTGTAAAATTAGAGTTGTAGTTTAGAAAAAATGATGTTATGGAATTTTGAACCAGGAGATGCTATCAAAAGAACATTCATAGGAATGTTCAAATTTATCCAAAGCAAGATAGGAAACTACAATGTTAGGAAATTTTTAAGTCAAGAATAAATTGTAGAGATCATGCATTGCTATATAGTGCATTTACTAAAGATTGTAGAGAGTATGTGTTGGTGTGTGTTAAGTCGAATTCTCATGTGTAGAAGTGTTATGTAAGATAATGATGTGTGCGAGATAGTATTTTGATAAAGTATATATGATAGTTAATTAAAAACACATGACAGATATAATGGAATACATATATCATTAAAATACATAAATAACTTTACTTTCACAAAATTTCAATGCACATAAATATAAAGTACAACTACCAAGGTGCTCTAGACATACAATGCTTATTAAGACTTATCAGGATGCAGAATAATGGTTAGAGGATTATATATATATATATATATATATATATATATATATATATATATATATATATATATATATATATATATATATATATAATTTGTAATATGTGATCTGGTGTACAAAAAAGTGGAATATTTGTTTGCTAAAAGACACGATCCAAGGTGTTCAACATCATAATGCTCATTAAGAATTATCAGGAGGGTGAGTAGTGCTTGGTAGAGTGTTCTTTGTCAATTTTTTTCGATTTTTATTTGCAACCAAAGGACTCTGAATTCATTTGTTTTGTAAACAATAGGATTTTAATTTTAAAACCATTTTTTCACAATATAGAAGTGCATGAAAGAACATAAAATTATAAGAAACAATTTTAAAGGTGTGTAAGTAATTTATTTATGAAATTTGAGATGTCATTGTAATACACTACACAATCATGCATGTTTAAAATTTTCAACCCAGGTAGGTTATCGAAAATGTATGTTTGAAATAATCATCATCAAACATAAAATAGTACTCATAATTAGACACATGTTAACAAGTCCTATATATGTGCACTACAATAAATTTCATCACATGTCTAAAAGATAGTATTGAAGGCATAATAAAAGCAAGACAATGTAAAGGAGCTAATGAAGAGTGTGGTGTCGGCACATTCCATTATATATTCGTGCTATAATAAGAAGGATGTAAGAAATTCATACCAAGCATGAGGCGCTTACTTTAAACCATAAAGTGCCTTTTCTACCCTATAGACATGATTGAGGAATTTTTCATTTATAAAACTGGGGGGTTACTCAACATAAATTTATCTCTTTATAATAGCATTTAAAAAGCACTTTTTACATGCATTTGAAAAAATTTTAATCCTTTATAACATGCGAAATCAAGAAAAATTCTAATAGATTCTAAGCAAATAATGAAAGAAAAAATTCATCAAAATCTACCCCCTCAATTTGTGAATATCCTTGAGCTACTAACCTTATTTTAACCTTAATAATTCTAGATTCACCATCTGATTTGTTTTTATTTACGCCTACAACCGGGTGATTAGATGATCTCTCCACTAATTTCCAAACTCTATTACATTCAAATTGAGTTAATTTTGCATTCATAGCAATAAACCAAAATTAATCATTTAAAGTGGTGGAAACGTTTTGGGTTCAATTTCAGATACAAAGCATAAATTTGAAAAAGTTTTATGGAAGGAAGAATGAGTCATTACCCTTCTTGAAGGTTCTCTAATGACTAGCTCCCTTGGATGATCCTTTTAAAATCTCAACATGCTTGGAGGCACAAACTCTTTTTTTCCTCTTCTTTTTTTACACCTCCGCCAAGCACTTCTTCATCCTCAAGTTCTAAGTGGGAAGGGAGTTCCTCTTAATTTCCTGCCAGATTATGATCAACATGTAAAAAAGAGGTAAATAAAGGAAAATTTTATTGCTCCAAAAAGATAATCATTGCATAGGTATGCCCCCTAATTTATAGAAATGGGGAAGATAAGAGAATACAACAAGCGATGTAGGACTAAATACAAGCTGCGTGGGTTGGGCGGTTTGTCCCTGTCAAACTGTCGGACTATACGACAAATATAACCTCCTTGGAAGCCTCTGAACACCTATTGTGGCTAACCATCTGACCGCTACTGTGTTAACCGTCAGACCGCTACTGTGGCTAACCATCAGACTGCTACTGTGACTAACCACCAGACTGCTGCAGCGGCTAACCATTAGACCACTATTGTGGCTAACCATCAGACCGCTGCTGCGGCTAACCACCAGACGGCTATTATGGATAACCACCAGACCACTGCTGCGATTAACGAACAGACTGCTGCTGCGGCTAGCAACCAGACTGATACTGTGGCTAACAACCAGACCGCTGGTATGGCTAACCTCCAAACTGATGTTATGACAAACTACCAGACTACACCTGCGGCTATCCTCTAGGCCGCTACTGCGGATAGCCACCAGGCTGTTGTTGTGGATAACCACCAAGCCATTACTACGAACTCTTACCAAGCTGCTGGGAAGGCTACCAGATAGACCGCTGGTCCAAACCACCAGACTGCTGAACAGACAGGCCGTTGCAACTAGAAAAGCAAATTGTCCAATCTCAGGTTCCAACATTCCCCCTCAAGCTGGAGCATATATGTCAACCATGACCAGCTTGCTACAAACTACCGAGAATGATGTAACTGGTTTTGTGAAGAAAGCGGCTAGATCCTTATCAAAGGTAACAAAAGGAGTACAGATTTGATTCTTCAATATCTCTCTTCTTATAAAATGGCAATCCACTTCAATATGCTTTGTTCTCTCAAGAAAGACTGGACTCTTTGAAATGTATATAACCACCTTATTATCACAGAATATCAATAGGAGATGATCATAAACCTCTCCCAGATCCAGCAAGAGTGTAAGTAGCCACTTCAGCTCGTAAGCAGTCAGTGTCATGCTTCTATATTCCGCTTCTGCGCTCAATTTGGCAACTACAGCCTGTTTCTTGCTCTTCCAACTGACAGGTTACCTCCAACAAAGTTACAGAAACAAGATGTAGACTTCCTATCCTCCTTATCATCTGCATAGCTAGCATCAGAATAAGCCTCCACCTTCAAATGTCCCCTTCTCTGAAACAAAAGCCATTTTCCTGGTGCACCTTTTACATACTCCAGGATCTTTAGAGCTGACTGCATATGAAATTCTCTGGGGGCTTGCATAAATTGGCTTACTCTCCCTACTACATAATAAATATCTTGTCTTGTAACTGTCAGGTAAATGAGATTACCGACCAGACGTCAGTACTTGGTGACATCTTCAAGAAGTGGAGAAGTATCATTCCAACATTTGTCATCTCCAACAACCATAGGAGACCGAACATGTTTAGTCCCGAGAAGACCTGTCTATTCCAAAAGATCCAAGGCATACTTCCGCTATGAAAGAAAAATAGAACCAGGTTTCCTAGACATCTCAATCCCCAAAAAGTATTTAGGAGACCCCATATACTTGGTAACAAAATGCTGAAGCAAATGCTTCTTTCTCATGTTAATACCTTTCCTATAATCTCCTGTAAGAAGAATGTCATCTACATATACTGCAAGAACAATAAGACCAGCTGAGGTTTTCCAAATAAACAAAGTATAATCTGCAGTGGTCCGAACAAATCCAATAACAGAAATGACTTCGTTGAATTTATCAAACTAGGTCCTTGGGCTTTGCTTAAGACCATAGATAGCCTTCTTCAATATGCATACCTGAGTCTCCCCCTGAGCAACATACCTAGGAGATTGCTCCATATAGACTGTCTCATTCAAATCATCATAAAGAAAAAGCATTCTTTACATCTAATTGGGACATTTCCCAATCCCTATTTACTGGTACAGAGAAAAGAACACGGATCGTAGTAATCAGAGTAATAGGAGAGAATGTATCAAAGAAATCCATATCATAGGTTTGTGTAAACCCTTTGGCAACAAGCCGAGCTTTGCATCTATCAATAGTACCATCAGGAAGAAATTTCATGATAAAGACCAAGCGACAGCTAACTGTTGGATCTAGTGGCTAACCTTAGAGGGGGGGGGGGTGAATAAGGTTTATGATGTTTACTAGAAATTCGAATTATTTCGATCTAGAAAACTAGTTCTGGAATCTACCGCGGGTTTTTCGCTAGCTAACGCGCGGCGGTATCTCATATAACTCATTTTCCTAGGCAGATTCCTCCTTAGAGATCTTTGCACCCTTCAAAAAATTACAGGCTAACAATCACAGTATTATATGCTGGAAAAAGAAACAGAAAATTAATTTCATTGCAAACTAAATCAACAACTATTTTTAACGATTACAAAAACTTGATCTCTGTGACGCCGGATATCGGAGATGGTGAATTAAGAAATACTTTTGGTTTTCTATACAGACCCACTCCTCGGACCGGTTGGCTCTCTTCATTTCCCTCCTATAAAGGTCTTCGAGTCGGCTCTTCACCTTCATGGAAGGAAGTGCTTGAGAGCCATGCTAGATCACACGATCTAGACGTCCCTCCCCAGGTTGATTTCTCAAGGAATCGCCCCCAGATTTCGATGACCTTCTCCGGCCGATTTCCCTTACCACAAGAATACAGAGAAAAGAAAAGAAAAGAATAAAGGTATACAAAGATTTCAGATTGAATCTCCCTCTTGACGATTCTTCCACTGTGTGATCCGCAATCGGTGCTTGAAATCTTCCTGTGTTCGCAACCGATCAAATCTTAGTACTCATTGTTGTCCTTGGCTTGCTGGAGTTCTTCGTGCGCGAATGGGAGGGAGGCGATTTTCTTTTCCTTCGACGAAGACGATGGAACGGATCACAGAGGCGGCTGTCGAACCCTCGAAATCACAGATTTTAGTCTCTATTCACCTTGGTAAGGAATATAGAAAATGAGACGTCTTTTATAAATCGTTGTAAAAATAGGCTACCGTCGTCGGTAAGACTAGCGCCCGACAGTAAGTTCACGCGCTTGATGCTGACAGCTCTCTTGCAAATGTGAAATAATATTCAAAATGAATATTTTCTGTTTTATCATGCTAGCGCGGTGCAGTGGGTATGTAATGCTTAGAGGCAGTTCAATCATCTCGATGCATCCATATCGATAATCGTTGAGTGGGTTAATGCAGCATGGTATTAAGGTATCACCCGATGGTAGTCTATTCATCTCGACCAATCCGTCTCGCCGAGCTTGTAATGCCCCGAAACTCAAAAGGGCGACGGGTGACGTTTTGGGCCAGTTTTGGGTTCTGGCAGGAGGCACACGGCCTGGGACACGGGCGTGTCCTAGGGCGTGTCAGGCATGTGTCGTCGAGTTGGTCGAGAGGTCGATGAATTTCACTAGACGTTGTGTCGAGACAGGGCACACGGCCTGCGACACGGGCGTGTCGCAGGGCGTGTCGACCCGTGTCGACAATCAGCCCTCGAAGTCGACATTTTTGAGCTCGACGAAGTGTCGAGACATGGCACACGGCCTGCGATACAGGCGTGTCGTAGGGCGTGTCGACCAGTGTCGACACTCGTCCCGGGGAGTCGACGAATTTTGCTCGATGATGTGTCGAGACAAGGCACACGGCCTAGGACACGGGCGTGTCCAAGGCCGTGTCGTGAGGTCGACGAACTTCGCTGGACGAAGTGTCGAGTGTCGAGACCGTGTACATGGCCTGGAGCCCAGGCTTGTTGAGGTAGACACGGGTTAGGACATGGGCGTGTCCTAGAACCCATGTAGTTCTCGGGTTGTTTTCGGGATAAATTGATGGGGGTACACGGCCGACCACACGGCCGTGTCAGGTGGAACATGGGCATGTCAGGTTGAATACGGGCGTGTTCCATGCCCATGTGTTGTTCCAGGCGCATCGATTTTGACGGAGAATGAGGCACACCGCCCTGGACACGGGCGTGTGCCAGGTCGTGTTTGGTCCAGATTGTACATTTCAGGCACGAATCAAAGCCGTTCATTTCTTTAATTGGTGATCCAACGGCTAGGGGTTGTTCCTGATGGGATATACCCGGGATTGGACCTTTGTAACCCTCACTTTTACTTGTGTGGTTATCTTTCTAAAGTTTTGAGAGAGAGGAGAGCCAAGGAAGGAAGAAGAAGCTAGACCCGGCCATTGGAGGAGCTTCGAAGCTCCAAATTGCGAGCCGACTCTGGATCCACGGAGGCGAAGAGAGTGCGGTTCTTTTCATCCGCTTACTTTTCCATGGTACCAAAGAAGAACACTAGTGTAACGATTCTATTCTTGAGCATGAGAAGCTCTCCTTCTTTGCATAGGAAGCCCGCTCTCGCGAGTTTGCGGTGAGTTGGAGGCGTTCCTTCGGGTAGATATGTAAAGTCCACGTTGTGTAGAGTCCATAAGCGAAAGCGGACATAGGCATGATGTGTGAAGCCTATCCGGACATGTTGTTCTGGATCGGTGATGTTGCATTGCATAAATGCCGATGAAGACTCCGTGCAATTGGTTGTTTTTCGGGTTTTCTACGTGGTAGATTGCAATAGGGAGCCTTGGGGATTAACCCAAAGGTGCACCCGGAAAACTGGGCGGATGCGTGATCTTGCCAACTTGGAGGCCTGAGAGCCAACTTGAACATAACTGAGTTATGTGAATTGTGATGGAAATGAGACTCGGGAGAAGTTTGACCCGCGCATATGGCTTAAACTATCGTTGCGATGTGAGCACGGGTTAAATGGAACCGTACCCGTTCTATATCGTTCGGTTAAAGAGACCTAAGGGTACGTGGCACTTGCCGTTGGCATAGATTAGGGTCTTCGGCGGTCTATGGCTTAAATTGTCGTGATCCAGGCCAAGAAGACAAAATGCTCATAGGTTTGGCCGTCAAAGTGGCGGTGGTGAGTCCAGAATGTCTAAGGCTTTAATTGACGTGACATCGGCCGGTTCACCGAGATTGTGCCCTGAGAGCACGGGGCTTGTGGCCGTGCGAGCCAACGTCTGTGATGAAATGAATATTGCTATATTGCTCGCTTATGCTAATGAAATACAGGGAAGGAGCATCGCCGCCCCGTGCTGGGGGCGGGATCGTTATAATTTGGTCAGCATTGCTGACCGTTGCCTTGTTTTGCCACCATGCGGTGGTTTGTTGCTTGCAGGTGCTGCTGGACCAAGCGGTCCATAGCGGGATAAAGCCCAAATTGCGAAGCCGGCCCTTGAAGGCCTAATTGGAGTGTTTACTGTTTTTATTCATGTATGACCGGCCTGCGTGCCGTGGTTTGTAAATCATGTAATATCAAGTGAACCATTTTGTAAGGCCTTAAGGCCTTTACTTGTGTATGTACAACATTCCTATTTGGTATTACTGGACATTCATTCTTTTGTGCTGGGTTCTTTATTGCAACTTGTTAATCTGCTTCCGCTAGAATGCTCTGTGTAGGACGTTATGATTGGTTGGATGGTTTCCATGAGTAACCACCCGGTCTGTTTGTGGTATATGGCGTCGGGCCCCGGCCGGACCTACTACTATATGCTATGGGAAAGATAGGCATTGTTACAATTTGGTATCAGACTACTGGTTTTGGTCGAGCTTAAAATGAATTCGTGGACGAATTCGTTTAAGGGGTGGTGAGCACATGTGTATGCGTCATCATTATAACAGTAAAAGAACTCATGAATGTCCACTTAGGAATGAAATACACGTGTTTGAGGAACCTGCGTGTTCCTGTAATTATTGTTTGCAATTTTATTTGGTCGCTTAACGATGTTTTGTACCACTATAGGTGACCAGAAGTGGTGCTGGGTCATCGGAATGTCGAGTTTCTGAGGCTAGCAGTGCACCTAATGAAGCTCCTGCAACACCTCTATCGGCTGAGACCATACGATTGGTGGCCGAAGCAGTGTTGGCCATGATTAATGCGCAGCCTGCAAGCCAAACGCAGCAGCCCACTCCTGTGATGGAGCAGGTACTGCTGCAAGAGGCTGAGCCGAGGAGAGTGGAACAAGTGGTAGTGGAGCCGGTGGTGCCAAGGAGGGAAACCGAGAGACAGCTCAAGCATGTCATGAGCTTTAGTCCTCCGGTATTCTCGTGGTTGGGAACCCCATCTCAAGCTGAAGACTAGCTCTCCAGGGTGAAGAGAGTCATCACAGCAATGGAGACGGAGGAGTGGCAAATGACCACCATCACTACGTTCCTTCTGGACGGTGAAGCGAGAATTTGGTGGGAAGGATTGGAGCTGCACCTATTGAGAGGTAGCCAACTTGTTGATGTCTTGATGGAGGAGTTCTCGAGATTATTCTTGGCTAGATAACTCCCTTCAGCGCAGAAGATAGCGTTGGAGAACGAGTTTCTGAAGTTGGTTCAGGGTGAGAGGAGCGTGGATGAATATCTCCACGAGTTTACTCATTTGAGTCGATATGCTAGCTCCACCATCGCGGATGAGGAGCGCAAGATGAATCGATTCTACGAAGGCTTGAGAGATGAGTTGAGGTTACTACTCTCGGGGCCGATGATGCAGGGTTTCTTGACCATGGTCAACATGGCCCGTTCTTGGAGAAGGACATGAAGAATGTACAAGCAAAGAAAAGCTTGGGTGATAAGAAATATGAATTCAAAGTGCCGACTACTTCAAAGTCCGGCTATCGGAGGTCCTTCAAGAAGCATAGGACTTTGGGTCCAGCTCCTTCTGGTGCTTCTGGGGTGACTACGGGTCGGAAACCGGGCGCATGTTTTACTTGCGGAAAGTCGGGGCACTTTGCCCGCGATTGTTGGAGCGGACGTCCCAAGTCCGAGAGAAGGCCAGGAGCGACTTATGAAGAGAAGGGCAAGGCGGTGGAGTCGACCGCATCCCACTGTGCTCCGGCCCAACCAAGGGTGTACAATCTTGGCCAACAGGAGGCCATCAAACAGGCGGATGTGGTGACAGGTACGGTTTAATTTATAGCAAGTCAATTTCTTTAAATACTTGGTATGCACATGTTACCTTACCACTGCTTGTTTAGGATTTGTTTTGATTTGTGAAAATTGGGCAAGAACACTCTTCGATACGGGAGCTTCACACTCCTTCTTGTCCGAAGGATTTATATCACGCATCGGAGTCCCTTCTTCGATGGCGAAGGATAAGTTGGATGTGTTGTTGCCCAATGGGTGTTCGATGCGCTCGGATAGGATCTGCGATGTTAAGATTCGTGTTGGGAATCAGGAGTTCGATCTGCAAGCGTCGTTACTTCCTTTGGTGGAGTTCGACGTTATATTTGGCATGGATTGGCTCTCGGAGCAGCAGGACTATATTGATTGCGGTCTCAAGGAAGTGAAGTTGGGAGCAAGTCGTGAGATGACTTTTACGGGCTTAAAGGGGTCGAGCAAAACGTTGATATCTGCTCTTCAGGTGGTGAAGGCGGTTCGTGCCGGTGAAGAACTGTTCTTTACACTAGTGGAGGTTGCAAAGCCGAAGCCCGCATCAGATAGTATTTCAGTGGTATCGGAATACCCTAATGTTTTCCCTAGAGATCTTCCTGGAGCCCCGCCTCAGCGGGAGATAGATTTCACGATTGAGCTAGTGCCAGGTGCAAAGCCTGTGTCACGATCTCCTTATCGGCTAGCGCCTAAGGAAATGGCGGAGCTGAAGGTTCAACTGCAAGAGTTGTTGGAGCAAGGGTATGTGCGCCCAAGTTCTTCGCCTTGGAGCGCACGGGTCCTCTTTGTTAAGAAGAAGGACGGAAGCTTGAGGATATGTATTGATTATCGGGAGCTCAACAAGTTGTCGGAGAAGAACAAGTACCCGATCCCCCATATTGATGATCTTTTTGATCAGTTGGTCGGGTCGACGGTGTACTCGAAGTTGGATCTCAAGTCTGGGTACTATCAACTGCGAATAAGGGAGAGTGATATCCCGAAGACAGCGTTTAGTACGAGATATGGGCATTATGAGTTTACGGTCATACCGTTTGGGCTGACTAATGCACCGTCAGTGTTCATGGATTGGATGAACATGACGTTTAGGGAGTACTTGGACCATTTTGTGATCGTCTTCATCAACGATATTTTGGTGTACTCGCAAAGTGAGGAAGATCACTTCAAGCACCTTCATTTGGTTTTGGAGACGCTAAGGAGGAATCAAATGTATGCCAAGTTCTCGAAGTGCGAGTTTTGGTTATCCTCAGTGGCGTTCCTCGGTCATATAGTGAGTGGAGAGGGTATTGCTGTGGATCCGGCGAAGATTGTTGCGATACGGGAGTGGCCTGTGCTTGCTACGGTAGCGGAAGTCCGGAGCTTTCTGGGGCTTGCCGGCTATTATAGGCGCTTCGTAGAGAACTTCTCGCGGATAGCGTTACCTCTCACTACTTTGACTTGGAAGGAGCAGAAGTTCGTTTGGATGCCGGAGTGCGCGCGAGCTTTTGTGGAGTTGAAATGTCGGTTGACCACGTCGCCTGTGCTTAGTTCGCCATGTGGGACCGAAGGCTATGAGATTTACAGTGATTCTTCGGGCAGCGGTTTGGGTTGCGTGCTACTGCAACATGGAAGTGTAATAGCTTATGGCTCGAGACAGCTAAAAGTGCATGAGAGGAATTATCTGGTCCATGACTTGGAGTTAGCGGCCGTGATTTTTTCCTTAAAGTTGTAGAGACACTATTTGTACGGTGTGAAGATTGATATCTACACCGATCATAAGATCTTGAAGTATCTGATTGATCAGAAGGATCTGAATATGCAGCAGCGTAGATGGATGGAGTTCCTGGGGGACTATACATTCAAGATCCACTACGTGCCTGGTAAAGGTTATGCGGTTGCGGACGCATTGAGTCGCCGAGCCCCAGCTCAAGCCAATTGGCTATCGGTGCATGATGAGCGGTTGGTGCGGGAGTTGGAGGCGTTGATGATTGTTTGTGTGGATAGGCAATCAAGTGATGAAGCAGTTCTGAATTGGACTGAAGTCCAATATGACCTGGATGATCGGATTCGGCAGGATTTGGATATGGATGTCCACATGAAGTAGTTCATGGTAGAGGCTCTGGATGGGTCAAATTCCCAATTCGTTGTGGAGGACGGATTGCTTTGGAAAGATCGTCGTCTGTGCGTCCCAAGTATGGACAATTTGCGGGTGGAATTATTGTACGAGGCACACCACACCAAGTACTCAATTCACCCGGGGAGCACGAAGATGTACCGCGATGTAAAGAAACTGTTTTGGCGGCCGGGCTTGAAGAAAGATGTGGCGCTCTACGTGGCGAAGTGCCAAACTTGCTCCTTGGTGAAGGCGGAATGCCAAAAGCCGGGAGGATTTCTTAAGTCCTTGCCTATTACGGAGTGGAAATTCGACGACATCTCTATGGACTTTGTGCACGGTTTGCCAAGGTCGCAAAAGGGGAACGACGCCATTTGGGTGGTCGTGGATCGGTTGACGAAGTTGTCGCATTTCATTCCGCATAGGAAGGATGATCCGGTGGAGAAGTTGACAAAACTATATGTGGATAACATTGTACGATCTCACGGTGTGCCCCGCAGCATCGTGAGTGACCGAGATGGGCAGTTCACGTCCAATGATTGGAGGCTTGTGCAGCAAATGTTGGGAACAAAGCTAAAATTCAGCATAGCCTTCCATCCGCAAACGGATGGGTAGACCGAGAGGGTCAATAGAACTATGGAAGACATGCTCTGCATGTGTGTCTTGGATTTTGGAAAGCAATGGGAAGACCATCTTTATTTGGTGGAGTTCGCATACAATAATAGCTACCAAGCGAGTATTCAAATGATGCCCTTCGAGGCCCTATATGGTAGAAAATGTCGCACGCCATTTTCTTTGCTAGAAACGAGTGAGTCAAAGTTGTATAAGCGATTAGAAGTGGAGGATGCTACTTCTTTAGTGAGAACCATTCGGGAGAGGTTGCTTATCGCTCAGGACCGGCAAGCGAAGTACTATAATGCCAAGCACATGAACATGGAGTTCGTTGTGGGCGATTGGGTGTACTTAAAGATCAAGCCGTTCAAGGGTGTCTCGCGGGTGCGGCGATTGAAAAAGCTAAGCCCGAGGTACCTTGGGCCATTTGAGGTTCTGGAGCGAGTTGGTGAAGCATCCTATCGGTTGAAGCTTTCAGTGCAGCTTGGTGGATTACATGGTGTATTCCATATTTCAGTGCTTCGGAAGGCGGTGCAAGAGCCTTCGCAAGTGCTCGCGGTTGATCAAGAGCCGGTGGATAGTGGGTTGACGACAAAAGTTAAGCCCGTGCGGATTCGATGCCCGTGTGTTATTCCAGGGGCATCGATTTTGACAGCGAATGAGGCACACGGCCCTGGACACGGGCGTGTACCAGGCCGTGTTCGGTCCAGATTGTACATTTCAGGCCCGAATCAAAGCCGTTCGTTTCTTTAATTGGTGATCTAACGGCTGGGGGTTGTTCCTGATGGGATATAATAGGGATTGGACCTTTGAAACCCTCACTTTTACTTGTGTGGTTATCTTTCTAAAGTTTAGAGAGAGAGGGGAGCCAAGGAAGGAAGAAGAAGCTAGACCCGGCCATTGGAGGAGCTTCGAAGCTCCAAATCACGAGCCGACTCCGGATCTACGGAGGCGAAGAGAGTGCGGTGCTTTTCATCCACTTACTTTTCCATGGAGCCAAAGAAGAACACTAGGGTAACGATTCTCTTCTTGAGCACGTGAAGCTCTACTTCTTTGCATAGGAAGCCCGCTCTCGCGAGTTTGCGGTGAGTTGGAGGCGTTCCTTCGGGTAGATATGTAAAGTCCCCGTTGTGTAGAGTCCGTAAGCGAGAACGGACATAGGCATGATGTGTGAAGCCTATCCGGACATGTTGGTCTAGATCGGTGATGTTGCATTGCATAAATGCCGGAGAAGACTCCGTGCGATTGGTTGTTTTTCGCGTTTTCTATGTGGTAGATTGCAACGGGGAGCCTTGGGGATTAACCCAAAGGTGCACCCGGAAAATTGGGCGGATGCGTGATCTTGCAAACTTGGAGGCCTGAGAGCCAACTTGAACATAACCGAGTTATGTGAATTATGATGGAAATGGGACTCGGGAGAAGTTTGACCCGTGCATATGGCTTAAACTGTCGTTGCGATGTCAGCACGGGTTAGATGGAATTGTACCCATTCTATGTCGTTCGGTTAAAGAGACCTAAGGGTACGTGGCACTTGCCGTTTGCATAGATTAGGGTCTTCAGCGGTCTATGGCCTAAATTATCGTGACCCAGACCAAGAAGACAAAATGCTCATAGGTTTGGCCGTCAAAGTGGCGGTGGTGAGTCCGGAATGTCTATGGCTTTAATTGACGTGTGTACAACCTTGGGCTCGCGAGTACCCCGACAAAGCAAGAAAGGAAGGCTGGCGAGACGGGGGAGGCCAACCCTCTCGAAGGGAAGGGGCAGCCCAGGAGTTAAGGCGAGGCCTCGCTAGGCGAGACCTCCGGGCGCGGGCGAGTAGCCCACAGGAGAGATCCCCTAAAGTTTGATGGGTCCCTCCCCACTCGCCACATGAAAAGAGATGGTCTTTTACATTTTGACCCACAAGGGGGATTTTACCTCTGTACCCCAGAAAGTTTTACACTTTTACCCCTGGAGGCCTGCATATAGCTTTCCAGAACAGCGGGGTTTGGCTATTGGAAGACCCAGTCCAGGGTGTTTTGGTCATTTCAGGTTGTTGTAGAAGTGATATTTGCAGATCAGACTCAGAGGCCTATAAATAGATCGATAAGGTGCCTGAGAAGGTTGTTGAACCTTTCCACTATTTTCCTCACAGGCACCTAGCTCAGCACTGGCTAGGGAGGGGAAGACTCTCAGTTCTTCCGGGTAAGAGGCGAGACCTACAAGCTGAGTCCCCTCGGTCTATTTTTAGGTCACTGACTCTTGTCAGGACGGTAGCGCAGGGAGAGTACGTGTGGGCTGCATCCAGTCTCGAACTCTAGGAGGGACCAGAAAGCTGGTTTCAACATTTTTGGTGCGGTGAGCGTGGAGCGCAGCCCTCAGAGAAGAACCTTGAGCAACCACATGGCGGGAGATCACGGAGAAGGAGAAGGAGGGGAGTGGGATAACCAGGGGGGATTTGTAGGGAGAGCGGACTTTATGCCTTCGATCAAGGGGATCATGGATCTACTACAAGGGATCTCGCGGCAGAGAGACTGTTCAACTCCACTGCCTCCAGTGCCAGCTCTCGCAACTCAGGAAGAACTCGTCTCGGCGCGAGTAGGATAGGATGCCCTGGGGAGAAGGCCGGGAAAGGAGGTGATGACGGAAGGGAGCGGGAGAGACATGCCGGGAAGGGAGCTGTTCCCAAGCCCGGCGAGTGCAATCTCGCAAGGAGAGGTCGTCGCGCGAGTAGGGGCAGTGAGACCTGCGGCGAGAGGGTCCCCTTTTTGCGAGCTGATCCTGTCCGGTCCCGTCCCAGAGGGCTTCCGAGAGCCCGAGATGAACTACTACGTAGGGAAGGTTGATCCTCTCCACCACTTGCAGTGGTTCGAAGACGCTGTCTCGATCAGACCCATGACAGACGCGTTTAAGTGCCGCCTTTTTGCAATCACCCTAAAAGACAAAGCTAGGGACTGGTTCCATCAACTCCCGACTGGCTCGATATACTGCTTCGAGGACTTAAGTAGGAGTTTCCAGCTCCGGTTCTCCACATCTAAGAAAAGGAAAAAGAACCCGGAGTCGATCTTCTTAATTAAGCAGAAGGCGGAGGAATCGCTGGCTCAGTACGTGGACAGGTTTCAAGAAGAGATTCTGGATATACAGGAGGTGCCAGGGTTTGCCCTCCAGATGGCCTTCACAGTGGGACTGCGGGAAGGATTCTTCAAGATGAGCCTCACCCGGAAGGCGCCGCTGTCCTTTGAGGGCTTGATGGAGAAGGCGGCAAAGGAAATAGCGATGGAGGCCGCGAACCCAGCTTTTGCAAAGAAGCTAGCACGGCTTACTGAGGTAGAGTTGAAGGAGTCAGGTGGGAGGCAACCAGAGGCAAGGAGAAGAGAGGAGCCAAGGGCGCAGGCGTATCCGGAGCTGGGGTGGAGACAGCAGGGAGGCCCAGCCCCAGGACAAGGTAGGGGATTTCCCCAAGGGGGGAGGAACCAACAGGGAGGACCGGGAAGGTTCCACCAGCAGGGGTGGGGATACGGTCATAGACCACCCCTACCCCCTCCACAACAGGCAATGGCCATCGGCCGAGGCAGAGGAAGGGGTCGGGAGAGAGGAAGAGGAGCAGGAGCAGGAAGGAGGAGGAACCCTCGGGAAGGAAGACAGGGGGGAGGTGGCATTGCCATATTGTGACTTCCACGAGGAGGAAGGTCACGTAACTTCTACCTGCCCAGATTTCTTAGAGATGAGGAGAACTCAAGGGGCAGGAGAGCAGCCCAGGCCAGTGAGGATAGAGGAAGTAACCGTTACTGGAGAAGAGGATCGCTGCGTGGATCGAGCAGATGAAGGGGACCGTGGGGGAATTGGAGTGATCAATGGGGGGTGGGGATAGAGGCGGCTCGAAGGGTGAGCCTTCACACTATGTACCGCCGAAGCGACGCCTCAACTTCGCAATCCCCCCCTCCAGATGAAAAGATTACCTTTTCAAGGAAAGACATGCCTGACCATGAGGACCCCTTCTGTGACGCACTTGTGATACGAACCGCCATCGAAAACTTCACGGTGTCGCGGATCCTGGTAGACAATGGGAGCTCAGTGAACGTGATTTTCAAGAAGGCATTCAATGCAATGAGGGTGGAGGTCCGGAGGGTGCTGGCAGCGGACGGACCGCTGTTCGGGTTCTCAGGGGAAAGGAAAGAAGTCGAGGGGGGAGTGGGGCTTCAGGTGACCCTGGGAGGGCTGTCCCGGAATTGCCGCTTTGTCATAGTAGACGCCCCCAGTAGTTATAATGCTATCTTTGGGCGCCCCCTAATCAGCGCTTTCAGATGCGTCCCATCATCGTTTCACCAGTGCTTGAAGCTGAAATCAGGAGGTACCCAAATCAGGGTACGGGGGGACCCAAAGGCTGCTATGGAATGCTACGTGACGGCGGTGAACACCATCTCCTGGCGGGGAGACGCGGAGGAGTTGGAGAAGTGGATGGATCAATTACAACAAGAGCGGGGAGGCGGGGAAGAGCAAAGAGAGGAGGAAGACGCTGGAGGAGAAGAAGTAGTAATGGTGGGAGGCATTGCGGGGGAGCCAGAGATGGCAGGAGAGGAGTTCGGGGAGATGGTGGTGGTAGAAGAAGAGGAGAAGGAAAGTGCGAAGGGAGAGGGGGGAATGGTAAGGAACTTAAGCATGGTGGAGAGGCAGGAAGTGGCTGGGAAGGAGGGCGAAAAGACGGAGGCAGCAGAGGGAGAGGAGCCAGAAGAAGAGGTAGGGAGGAGAGAGAAAAGGCAGATGGAAGAAGAGGGAGGGTCGTCCGGGGAGGAGGTCCGGCCAGGAAAGAGAAGGGCCTCACGACAGGAGGAAGAGGAGGCAAGCAAGTGGGAGGCGGAGCAGCCGGGGGAAGAGAGGACGATGGCCAGCGTAGAAGGCAAAACCAAGGAGCAGGATGTGCAGGCAGAGCAGGAAGGAGAGGAAGAGCCATCAAGGCTGAAGGCGACCGTGGAGGTCCTGGAGGTAGAAATACGCACCAAGGAAGGCCGAGAAGAAAGGATAAAAATCAGTGGCGAGCTCAACCCGGAGGAACGGGAGAAGATCAGGACCTGCGTACAGAAAAATATTGACATGTTCGCGTGCAGCGCCGCGGACATGCCAGGGGTTGATGCAGACGTCGCCTGTCACCGCCTCAATCTGGACCCCAACACTCGCCCCATACAACAGAAGAAGAGGGCCATCGCCTCCAAGTTGGCCGGACCTATTAGAGAGGAAGTGGAAAAATTACTTAAGGCGGGGTTTGTGTCCGCCTGTAAGTATTCGGGGTGGGTGAGTAATGTTGTAATGGTCAAAAAATGGGAGGGTAAGTGGAGAATGTGCGTGGATTTTTCTCTTTTAAATAAAGCATGCCCCAAGGATTGTTACCCGCTGCCCCGAATCGACGCGCTGGTTGACTCAGCCGTCGGTTTCCCCTTTATGAGTTTCTTGGATGCATTTTCTGGGTACCATCAAATACGCATGCATCCTCCGGACGTTAAGGACGTCACCTTCGTCACGGAGGATGGATGCTTCTGCTTTAATATGATGCCTTTCGGTTTGAAAAATGCGGGCGCGACCTATCAAAGGATGATGGATCGGATTTTCCGAGGACAGAGAGGAAGGAATCTCGAGGTGTACGTAGACGACTTGATGATAAAAAGCAAGGACCTCGGGGCTCATATCCTAGATCTGGAAGAGACCTTTAAAACCATAAGGGAGTATAAAATGAGACTCAACCCCCTGAAGTGCGTTTTTGGTGCTAGCAGGGGAAAGTTCCTGGGACACCTACTCACTCCATCTGGAGTGGAGCCCAACCTCGAAAAAGTAAGAGCAATCCTAGAATTGGAGTCCCCTAGGAATGTTAAGGAAGTCCAGTGTCTCACCGGCAAGTTGGTCGGGCTAAGCAGGTTCCTCTCTCGAGCTGGGGAGAGGTGCTCGCCCTTTTTCCGAACGCTGCGAGGAGGCAAGAGATTCGAGTGGACGTCGGAATGTGAGGCGGCTTTTCAGGCCATAAAACAACAGCTTACCCAGGCGCCCTTACTGCAGAGACCAAGGGAAGCAGAGGTCTTATTTCTATATTTGTGGGTAGGAGCTGTGGCGGTGAGCTCGGTTCTTGTGCGAGAAGAAGGGAAGAAACAATTTCCGATCTATTACGTGAGCAGGGTCCTGAAAAAAGCGGAGCTCGGGTACCCCATTCTTGAGAAGTTAGCATTTGCCCTCATCATCTCGGCCCGAAAGCTCCGGCCGTATTTTCAGGCACACTCCATACAAGTGGTAACTGATCACCCCCTCCGTCGTATCTTGGAGGGGGTAGAGCATTCTGGGAGGTTGGCAAAATGGTCAATAGAGCTCAGTGAATTCGATCTCGCCTTCGTCCCTCGGCTCGCCATAAAGGCACAAGCGGTGGCCGATTTCCTGGTGGACTATGTAGTGGAGGTCCAGGAGACGGAGGCGTCCCCTCGAGCAACCTGGAAGATGATAGCAGATGGAGCGTCAGGGAGAAAGTCCTTTGGAGGTGGGGTGGTCTTGATTAGCCCGGAAGGGACCCAGATTGAGCAGGCCTTGAAGATCCATTTCGCAATCACCAACAACCAAGCGGAATATGAGGCGGTCATTGCGGGACTCAGGTTAGCCCGGGAGCTGGGCATACAGGACATTGAGGCCTCGACAGACTCCATGGTGGTGGCAGGCCAGATCAAAGGGGAGTTCGAGGCAAGGGAGCCCACCCTCCAGTTGTATCTAGGAAAGGTCAAAGACGTCATAGGGCAGTTCCGAAGCTTCTCCATTCGGCACGTCCCGAGGGAAGAGAGCACTCAGGTTGACCAACTCGCCAAACATGGCCCTCGAGCTGGGGGAACGGTGACGGAACTCTTCAGACCGTCTATAGAGGAAGGGGAACTTATGGAAGTATGCCAGCAGAGGTTGTGGATGGACCCCTTTATCACCTTTTTGGCATCAGGGCAGTTACCCGCAATGGAACTCGACAAGAAGCATACCAGATACAAATCGACGTACTACCTGCTGAAGGACGGAGTTTTATATCGCAAAACCTTGTCGGGTCTGCTGGCCAGATGTGTGTCGGAGGAGGAGGCTCCCAAGGTTCTGCAAGAGATTCACTCGGGAGAATGTGGGAGTCACTCGGGGAGCCGGACTTTAGAAGGGAGGGTGCTGAGGCAGGGGTACTTTTGGCCCACCCTCCGGAGAGATGCGGAGGAATACGCGAAAAAGTGTCAAAAGTGCCAGGAATTCGCCCCCCTTCAGCTCCTTCCGGCCCAGAGGTTGCGGACCATCACAGCTCCCTGGCCATTCGCTATATGGGGGCTAGATCTGGTGGGCCCCTTCCCCCAAGCGAGTGGCCAAAAGAAATTCCTGATAGTCATGGTGGACTACTTTTCGAAGTGGCTGGAGGTGAAAGCATTAGCTAAGGTAACCTCGCAGGTGGTCAAGAACTTCGTATGGGGGGAGATCATCTGCCGGCATGGGTTGCCCCTAGACATTGTGACAGATAACGGACCACAGTTTGCAAGCAGGGAGTTCGTGGACTTCTGCATTCGTTTGGGGATAGATCTCCGCTTTGCCTCTGTTCATCATCCACGGAGTAACGGACAGGTCGAAGCGGCTAATAAGGTCATTGTCAATCTATTGAAGAAAAAGGTGGAAAATTTGAGAGGAAGCTGGGTCGAGCAACTACCTTCAGTACTGTGGGCCTTGAGGACCTTACCAAACACGGCCACGGGGGAAACCCCGTTTAAGCTCTCTCATGGCTCAGAGGCCGTCATACCTGTCGAATTTGAGGTCACATCACCGAGAGTAGCGGCAGCAAGGGAAGGAGCCGAAGGATGGAGAGCAGAGAACGAAGAAGAACAGAGACTTTCATTGGATCTCGTGGAGGAGCTCCGGGACTTAGCCATGGTTCGGCAGGAGGAGGTCAAGCACCGGATGGCGAGGTACTTCGACAAGCATGTAAGGGTCAAACAGTTTGTGAAAGGAGATTTGGTCCTGAAAAAGGTTGACGCGGCGGGTAGAGGAGCCTCTGTAGGGAAACTTAACCCCAATTGGGAGGGTCCTTTTGTAATAAAAGAAGTCTTAAAGTCAGGAGGGTACCACCTCCAGGATGTGGACGGGGTATCTCTCGAGCGAGCCCGGAGTGGTGATGATTTGAAGAGATTTTATCCATAGCACTCTATTCCATCGCACCTTTTTTTATTATTATGGTGTAACGCTTATCATCCCGATGTACTCTTTTGATGCGACGAAAGTGTGGGTGACCTTTGTGAGGCACCAGGGGCGAGGTGATTTGTAGAAACAACCCTGAGCAGACCCGCTGACCAGGCTCCCATCAAGCTGGCAGGGCTGTAGGCTCACTCGGTGGTTGGTGGTGTTTTGGAGAGGAGACCCCGAGCAGACCCGCTGACCAGGCTCCCATCTAGCTGGCAGGGCTGTAGGCTCACTCGGTGGTTGGTGGTGTTTTGGAGAGGAGACCCCGAGCAGACCCGCTGACCAGGCTCCCATCAAGCTGGCAGGGCTGTAGGCTCACTCGGTGGTTGGTGGTGTTTTGGAGAGGAGACCCCGAGCAGACCCGCTGACCAGGCTCCCATCTAGCTGGCAGGGCTGTAGGCTCACTCGGTGGTTGGTGGTGTTTTGGAGAGGAGACCCCGAGCAGACCCGCTGACCAGGCTCCCATCTAGCTGGCAGGGCTGTAGGCTCACTCGGTGGTTGGTGGTGTTTTGGAGAGGAGACCCCGAGCAGACCCGCTGACCAGGATCCCATCAAGCTGGCAGGGCTGTAGGCTCACTCGGTGGTTGGTGGTGTTTTGGAGAGGAGACCCCGAGCAGAACCGCTGACCAGGCTCCCATCTAGCTGGCAGGGCTGTAGGATCACTAGGTGGTTGGTGGTGTTTTGGAGAGGAGACCCCGAGCAGACCCGCTGACCAGGCTCCCATCAAGCTGGTAGGGCTGTAGGCTCACTCGGTGGTTGGTGGTGTTTTGGAGAGGAGACCCCGAGTAGACCCGCTGACCAGGCTCCCATCTAGCTGGCAGGGCTGTAGGCTCACTCGGTGGTTGGTGGTGTTTTGGAGAGGAGACCCCGAGCAGACCCGCTGACCAGGCTCCCATTAAGCTGGCGGGGCTGTAGGCTCACTCTGTGGTTGGTGGTGTTTTGGAGAGGAGACCCCGAGCAGACCCGCTGACTAGGCTCCCATCTAGCTGGCAGGGCTGTAGGCTCACTCGGTGGTTGGTGGTGTTTTGGAGAGGAGACCCCGAGCAAACCCGCTGGCCAGGCTCCCATCAAGCTGGCAGGGCCGTAGGCTCACTCGGCAGTTGGTGGTGTTTTGGAGAGGAGATCCCGAGTAGACCCACTGACCAGACTCCCATCTAGCTGGCAGGGCGGTAGACTCACTTGAGGGGACAAGTCAGTATATAAAAAGTTTTAAACAAAAATATCAATAAGGCGGGGACACCTCGCCCTCCTTTTAAGGAAGTGAACCAGAATCATAAGTGTTAGGCAAAAAGAAGATGGCGAGAGGAAGACATTGCAGGGGATGGTGCACTACTCGTTGTCAGAGGAGGCGCTGTCGTCCGACTCGTCGAACAAGCGCGAGACTAGGTCACGGACGGTCACCGTCTCCGCATCAGTGCGCACCACCCCCAGCTCCTTTATCATCTTGAGGACAACCTCCGCCGTCTTGATATTTGAGTCCCGACAGATGGTCTCCACCTCATCCACGGAATACCGAGAGGGAACGGGAAACTGATCCGGTGTGGGTGTCGCACTGCTCCGGAGGCGAAGATTCTCGGCTTTCAGCTTCTTGTTTTCCCCCTCCAGCTCCTCAATACGCGAGCGCATCCTGTTGGCCGTCTCGGCATCCTGCGGAGGGGGGGGGGAAGTAAGGGACTATAAGGAGCAAGGGTAAGGTTAGCAAGGCAAAGATAAGGAAACTTACCACGCCGCCCTGGCTCTGCGCAAGCAGGTTGTCAGCAACATGCAACCGCTTCTCCAAGTCAATGGACTTATCGCGCTCCGCGGAGAGACCGGCCTCCGCCTCTTTCCATTTCCTGTTGTTGAAGACAAGACGGCGCGAGACGCGGTGCGCGAGCTCCAGGGAGCGAAACTGCGAGTGGGCGCTTTTTAGAATGAGGTCCCGCGATGCCTCGTTGTCAGCAGGTTCGGAGCCGAGACCGCCATACAGCCCAAAACCTAAGGAGAAGGCATGGCTGGTGGGGTGGTCCTGTTCCTTCCAGGAAGGGAGAAGGGTGGACACCGACACGCGGTTGAAGTCTTGCTCCCATATCAGAACCTGCTCGTCGGCGTCATCCTCCGTCGCGGGTCCCATATTATAGTTAGGGTGTGAGGCGGGAGCCGGGCGGCTGGACGAGCCAGTCTCGCCAGGAGGAAGCTGAGAAGGCTGAACATGGCCGTGGGCAGCTGGTTCTACAGAGACCGTCTCGCGGGCTGGCGAGACGGGGCGTCGCGGAGGCGAGGAAGACGATAGGGTGATAGGGGATAGAGACCCCGCTAGCTCTTATCTTCTCTTGGCCGACTTTTCCTTCTCGAAGGACACGGATTTTTTCTTCTTCTTGGGGCTGAGGCGAGAGGCACTCTCGCCCGCGGGCCTCTTCTTGGCGACAGGGGTCAGCGTATCTTTCGCAGCCTCCGCCGCCATATTCGCCAAAGCGAGAGTTCGATTGCTCTGGTAGGGGGGATGGACGGGGACGGTCCTTTCTCCTAGATAAAGTGACTGTCAGCCAAAGGTAAGCATTTACGGGGATAGAAAGAAATAGGGGTGTACCTTCGCCCGGGAAAACGGCGGGGATCGAGTCAAGGTCTCGCCGCAGGTATTGGACTTCAAAATTCTTCCCCACGAAGAAATCGCAGAGCTCTTTTTCGGCACCCCCACCTTGGGGGTATCATAATAGCACTCGGCGGGGGATACCGGGGTGAGAGGGATGCCTCCCAGATCCCCGCGTATGAAGACGAACCGCGTCAACCAATGATGGTTTTTGTTCGGCGTCTCGCATACTTTAAGGCCTTGGCCTGTGAAGTAAGAAATGTCGTCGTCCTTGGCGTGGTAGACAAACAGCTTGCGGAAGGCGGTTAGACTAAACTCGATACGCTCTCGCCGCAGGTAGCAGGCGAAGGCGATCAACATGGAGATGGCGTTGGGGTTGAACTGGGCCGGGACGACCCCGAAGTACTTCAGCACCAATTTGACCTCCGGCCAGAGGGGAAGCCTCAGCCCCGCCTCGAAGTGCGTGACCGGGAAAGCCAGCTCGTTGGGATAGAAGGTATTGATGCACTCGCCCACCTTGGGCGGGCGAGACGGGTAGCTATCAGAGAGGTACTCGCGGGCGAAGCGAGCGTGGTCTTCCTCTGGCAGTCTGTCGAGAGGGAAGTCATGGTCGACGAAACGCTTCCCGCAGCGGCTACGTCCCTCTCCCTCTTCGGTCTTCTTCTTTCCCATGATTGGCGAGAAAGCGGCAAAAGAAAGAGTGGATGGCCCAGAGAAAGACGCGAGATGACGAAGGAGAAACGGGAACCGAGATCAAAAGAATGGCTTAGAATAGTGAGGGGCAGTGGTAGTGGTTGAAGGTATTTATAGGGGGTAGGGAAAAGGGCGGGAAAGTAAGGCGGCGGGAAATGAGAGGACATCCCGACACCTCGTTCTTTCCCCCTCTCTCTCTCTCTCTTATCTCACTCTCCCTCTCTCACTCTCTCTCTAGAACTGGGCGGAGGTGCCGCAGAAATCCTTTCAAGGCAAGCCATCATTACAGGATTAATAAAATAAAGTAATATCTAATCATGGTAATAATGAAAAGACGGCATGATACGACCCTTGCGGGACCACAAGTCAAAAAATAAATCGTCCCGCAGAAGGGGACGTTGTAAGACCCCCCCTTTTTTTTCTTTTTTGGACACCGGGGTCTTAGGCCCAGAACCGCCGTTTTGCGGTGACTCCTTCACGCCCTGAAGAGTCATCACCACAAAGCGCCGATTCTGCCGGCCATTTCGATCACAGAAAAGTAGCACAAGAAGTAAATGTAAACTATCAGTCCACAGAGAATCACATGTCATAATAAATATAACTCCACGAAGGGAGTGTCCACAAAAATAAAACATCAAAGTAGCAAAAACGGGCTTATGCCCGGTACATCAAATCCTCACTACAAAAGATCACTCATGCGGAAGCAGAAAGACTACTCAAGGTCGAGACTCACGGTCCCGGCTGTGTGAACTCCGGAGCTAGACTGCCCCACCTCCAAGCGCACCGGTCTCTGGGGCTGCTCCTCCATGCTGGTCTCCACGATCCCCTAAATGATGTGGTTCGAAAACTGTTAGTCTAAAAGACTAAGTCCTATTATCCCTCTCCCCTTCCCCCACGGCTCCTAGGCACCGAGCGGAGAGGAAGAAAGGGGAGGACTTGAAGGTGGAGAATATCAAAAGCAAATGGCAGCGGTCCTATTCTAGCAAGTTCTATAGCATATAAAGACAATAAGCTGAAATATGAAATGTAACCTTTACTTATGTGAAAACACATAAGCCAAGGGGTCTTCTGCAAGGCTCCCATCGTATAGAAAGTCACATACCGATTTATACGTTGGGGTGTCGGTGATCAAACAGCAGTAACTATATATATCAAAATTAACATTAATTTATAAACTTGCCCACACAAGCTTATAGACCAAGGGGTCGTGTAGCAGGTCCTAAAGTATAAGCATCCCATTCCACTTATACTTTAGGTGTCAAGGTTAAAGGTAACGAATATACTATGACATGCAAGTGGGTATGATGGACATGCAAGTGCAACACACACACCCGACTCTGTGCACACAGACCTTTAGTTCCCCCTTTTTGGAGCCGTAACCTCCCAGGATACCTCCGTAGTGGCAGACGGAAGCGGTGGGTTGGGCCTCGCCCACCTCTAAACCAGTAAAGCACTACCGGTCAGACCTATCGTACGCCTCAACGCTTGGTGCACGAAGCGGACTCCTGCGTACTCTTGCAGGCTGGCGCACCGGACTTTTGTTGGCGAAGTGCTAACCACACTTGCCGAGTCAACGTATTGGCGTCGGTGCATCGACCCTCTAATACCGAAGACCCACCACCTTAATTTCCTTTCCTGTTATGCACATGCAAATTAGCGTAATCAAGAACCGAGCCGAAGCTCCCCGGACCAACACGTCCGTCTCAAACAATCGAGCCGAAGCTCCCCGGACCCAAAGTCCGCCTTTTAACCATCCGAGCCGAAGCTCCTAGCTAACATCTGGTGCCATCAGTGTTGTGGAATGTGCAACCCTAATTACTAAGTTACTCTTTTCAGCTTGTTAAAACAGTTTACGTTAACCCAGGACTGCCCCCGGTATTCCCTATGAAGGGCTCTCAAGGGGCACTAGGAACTGTGTTGGGATTACGCCCAGTTTTCCCTTTAGCAAGGTACTTATTTTATTATTGGTTGATTCCCTTACCCATTATTTTCTCATATTTCGATATGCTAATCCTAGGGTAAATTGACTCCAACTCTCTCCTTGGGTAGGACGATCTTTCGTCGGACCCGAACGCCTATAAACCCTAGACAAAACCACACCCTACTCACTCATCTTCCATAGATGCAGCCCCTTCCACTTGTCCTTATAGCAAACCATCAAGACCCATCATACGTGCCCTAATTCACATCCAAATGAAATCCTGCAGTTTTGTTATATGCAGACCACTTAAGCTACATGACCCGTAAAAGGGAAGTACATGATAACATTGAGGTAAAAACACTATGCAGCAAGTGTCATGATTTTTCAGTAAGTAATGGGCTCTGGATAGAATTATTTAATATGTAATCAAAATAAAGCACTTGTGAAGTAGATGCCCTAAATAGATATCCAAAAATTCTAACAAAATTCATAAAAGATTATTATAGCCTAAAACTAACTCTGCCCATGTTTCATACCCTCTCTATGGGCAGTGAGACCACAATAGCCAAATTATTAATTACGGCAATACTATTGATTACAAATGAAGTGCTACAAATATTGATCAAAATTCCTCAAGTAAATTATCAGGGGCTCAAAATAACATAATCCCCTCACTACCCAAATTTAGTTAAGTTTCAAGGTATTTAACTAACCTAAGCCTACACTACAAATTTTAGGTCCTAAGCTAGGGTTAGGGTTTTGGGGACCCTAACATTTTCACAATTTGGTAATATTTTTAACAGAGGGTTTTATATATCCTAGGAACCTCCTTGCAAAATTTGGAGTTCATCCAAGGTGTTTAGGACTCATACCCTTCACAAGGCCAAAAGGTCCCTCCTTAGGGTTTGACCTAGGAACTTAGGGCAAATCTATTCCTCTCTATCCCATATTCCATGGGGAGGTGATAAGTGCTATAACAAGTCAGTGGCCCAAATTTCAGCCTCTGTTGAGGTGATTTGGTCACCCAAAATCAAAAGTGCACCTTTTGACCAAAATGCCCTTATTAAGGTATAGTTAGGGTTGGGTCAAAACCTATACAAAACACATCCAAATTAAATGAAATTTTATACAGATACCTAAATTAAACCCAGGGACCACTCACCAAAATTTGGGAGGGTTTGGAGGTGTTTAGGGCACCCATTTAATTTATTTAATAATTATTAAATGTTAATAAAAACTATAGAAATATTTTCTCCAAAAATTCCCATTTTTGGGCAAGCCCTAGGTATAGCTAGGATAGACTCCACAGAAACATTTCAACTGATTTGGGCTAGGGATGAAGTGTGGGCACTCAGTTTAATGACTGCCTAGCCCTAAGGGTATGTCCCACCGAAATGGGTGCCCTGATCAAACCAAGAGCCTAAATTGGTTCAAACAAATTTTAAAATAAAGTAGACTGAAAGGGCTACAAATCATGTGTTGATCATTTTCTCATACAGAGCCTCTAACTATTTTTAAATATTTAAAATATTAAATGACAAAAGTGTGACAGAATGAAATAAATAGAATTAATTTCCTATAGTTTAATCCTGATGCCGCACGAATCTTGGCGCAGGGATCAACGGCATCTGGTCATCATCTTCGCTGAGCCGACGGCTGCGATTCGCCCCGCTTGGATCGATTTCCAAGCCTTGCCGCCGGCGATCCAGCCCCTTCCCCGGCCGGCCACCGCCACCAACACCTCCGTTGAGGTGGTGGCTATCGCCAGGCGGCGGCTCTGCCGCCGGAGAGGCGTTTTCCGGCGGTTATAGAAAGAGGATTTCTTGCCGAAACCATGAGGAATCCTGGATTTGATCGGGCTCAATTGAGCCCGAAACTTAAACCTTAAGAGTCCTAAGATCTACCCGCGAGTTAAGGAGAGGAGGAGGACCTTCCTGGCAGCCTGGATGCGAGAGGAGCGGCGGGATGCCATTGACGACGGTGGCGGCGCTCGGCTTCTGCAACAGCACAGTGGAATGGCTCGTCTCCTCCAGGTAAACGCTCTAAAGTGATCCCCTTGGCCCCCTGAAGGTGTTTAAATGGAAAATTGGGGAGAAGGGAGGTTGGTTCTTCAATGGCCATTAACACCATTAAAGGTGTGGCTCGGGTAGAGTGGAGGGGGGCTGAACCCATCCCTTGGTGGCCGGGAAACGGCTGGAATCAACTCCTCTCCCCTAGAGGAGTTGATTGCAGCCATAAATGTTGGCTGTTAGCCTCCCTTGGCCGGCCTCTCACTTCCCCCTTCCTCTTCCTCATTTTCTCTCTCCTCCATTGTACAACCCTGTGTCCGGCGAGCGGGCCCAGCCAGGGAGGTTGAGCGGGCCTGGACCCGCGACCCGCACCCGGGCGGCGAGACAGGCTATGCGGCAGAAGGCCTGACCCGCTCCCGCCCACCTCAGGCGAGCGGGCTGGCAACCCGCGGCGAGCGGGCTGGCAACCCGCGGCGAGCGAGCTGGACCCAAGGATGGCGGCCCGCCGGCTGATCCCCCCTGCATGCGACCTGACCGCCGATCCGCCCGCAAAAGGCTGGCAGCTCGCCCATATCGGCTCGCACTCGCCTAGTGAGGGTAGGTGAGCCCCAGAGCCAGGTCGCGCCTGCCCCCCTCGGACGGGATCGGAGGCGAGCTGACTCCCCATGGGTGCGAATAGCTATTCAGAACAGCGGAGCCTGGCTGTTGGCAGACCAGGTTGTACTGCGCATAGCTATCCAAAACAGCGGAGTTTGGCTGTTGGCAGACCCAACCAGGGGCCTTTTTGGTATTTCCAGGTCAGTTCTTTTGGTTATTGGCAGTTCAGATTCTGAAAATCTATAAATAAGACTCAAGGGGTACCTCAGAGGACACACTTTCAGTGCCTCCTTGCCCTCATTTTCAAGTGTTCTCTGAGGGTACCTTAGCTCGGCTCTTGGCTAAGGAGGGGAAGCGCTCAGAGATCTTCCGGGTTTGTGGTGGGACCTCCCCGCCGAGCCCTTGGGTCTGTTCTTTCTTGTCTCTTCCGTTGTTTTTCTTGCAGGAGCGAAGTAGGTGCGAGACCACCCCTTCCCCAAGGGTCGAACTCCACGTGAGACCGATTTTTCGGTTTCAACATTTTGGTGCGGTGAGCGTGGAGAGTGGTCAGTGCAGAAAAGCTTCGGCGAGCTCAATGACGGGAGGTCAAGGATCCGACAGGCAGAACTCGCCGCCCCCTCCGCCTCTCGCGACAGTGGGAATGTTTGAAGACTTCAGGAACGAGGTGCTGGACCTCGTCAAGATCACACTCGGCGTGCGGGCCGAGTGCTCGACTCCGGCAGCCCAGATCGCGGCCGCCCCCTCTTTAGGCGAAGACGCTCCTGGCAGGCGAGCCGGGAAGGAAGTGGCTGAGGAAGGTCGGGGGAGCGAGCTCTCGGGGCGCGAGCTCTTCCCCGGCTCGGCAGGCCGAGGTCGATTCGGCGAGTTGGGCTCGCGGGACTCGCCGGCTCGCCCGGCGGTTGGAAGCAGCCCATTCAGCGAGCTGGTCTCCTCAGCACCAGTACCAGAAGGGTTCAGGGAGCCCGAGATGTCCTACTACACCGGGAAGGGAGATCCGGTTCAGCACGTCCAGTGGTTCGAGGACGTGGTCTCCATCCGTCAGATGTCGGACGGATTCAAGTGTCGTCTCTTCGCCATCACCCTCCGAGAGAAGGCAAGGGAGTGGTTCCACCAGCTGCCGGCCAGTTCCATCTATTGCTTCGAGGACCTGCGCCGAGGGTTCATATTGAGGTTCACTACCTCAAAGAAGAGGAAGAAGGAGTCTGAGTCCCTGTTCCACATAAAGCAGGGGTGAACGAGACGTTGGGAAGCTACGTCGATCGGTTCCAGGAGGAGGTCACCCAAGTCCAGGAGATGCCGGGCCACAGTCTGATGATGGCCTTCACACTGGGCCTGCAGCAGGGTTTCTTCCGCATGGAGCTGAAAAGGATTCCCCCCCTCTCCTACGAGGAGCTGATGGAGAGGGTGGCGAGAGAGGTCGACGGGGAGGCGTCAAACCCAGAATTTGCGAGGAAGTTGGCCAGGTGGGCGACCGAGGAGGAGAAGGAGTCGAAGGGAGGAAGAAGACAGGAAGAGAGGCGGGAGGAGCCAAGGCAGAGGGAGCAGAGGGAGCAGAGGCAGCTCCAAGGACAGCAGCCAGGATGGGGGCATCAGGAGCCCGACCGTAGGCTGGGCTGGAGACCAGAGTGGCAGGGGCAGGGGCCACAGAGGGGATACTACGGGAGAGGTCACTATCAGGGGAGGCAGGACCAGTTCCACCCCCCAGGCTGGAGGCAGGGTCAGAGGCCGCGGCTCCCCGATCAGGAGGAGGCCATGGCCATAGCTCTGGGGGCAAGGAGAGGGGTCATGAGAAGGAGGAGTAGGGAGTTCAGGGTGGAACTGCCCTACTGCGACTTCCATCAGGAAGAGGGGCACGCAACGGCCACGTGTCCGGAATTCTTGGAGATGAGGAGAACAGGGGGGCGGCAGCAGCAGCAGGAGGAGGTGCAGCAGGAAGTGAGGATCGAGGAGGTCCTGCCTCGGACGGAGGAGGATCGCTGTGAAGACCGGGTGGATGTGGGGACCCGAGGAATGATCGGAGTGATCCATGGGGGAGTGGGGATCGAGGCTTCCCGCAAGGCAAGTCTCCACACCATGTATCGGCGGAGCGTCGCCTCTACGTCCCAAACCCGCCGCCAGAGGAGAGGATCACTTTCTCCAGAAGTGATATGCCGGACCAAGAAGATCCGTTTTGTGATGCGCTGGTCATCAAGGCTGCCATCGAGAACTTCACTGTCTCTCGGATCCTAGTGGACAATGGGAGTTCGTGAACGTCGTCTTCAAGAAGGCGTTTGACGCGATGCAGGTAGAAGCTAAGAGGGTGCTGGCCTCGGACGGGCCCTTGTTCGGGTTCTCGGGAGAAAGGAAGGAGGTAGAGGGAGGAGTCGGCCTCCATGTCACCCTGGGGGGGCAGTCCCGAAACTGCAAGTTCGTCATAGTGGACGCCCCCAGCTGCTACAGCGCAATCTTCGGGAGGCCCCTGATCAGCGCCTTCCGCTGCGTCCCCTCATCTTTCCATCAGTGCTTGAAGTTCAACGCTGAGGGGGCGCAGGTCAGGGTTAGGGGAGACCCTAAGGTGGCACGGGAATGCTACGTCACCGCGGTGAACACCATCTCTTGGCAGGAAGGGGCCGAGGAGATGAGGCGGAGGATGGAGGAGGACGAGCAGGAAGCCGGAGAGGTGGAGCTGGAGGTGAAGGGCTGCGCAGAGAAGGCGGAAGGAGGGGGTCCGGAGGAAGTGGTCGAGGTAAGGGCCGTGGCAGAGGAGATGGAGGTAGAGGTCCCCGCTCAGGAGGAAGGGGATGCCGAGGGATGGGGGGAGCAGTCCAGGCTGGAGGCCGCAGAGGAGGTGGTGGAGCTGGAAGTGCTCACCCGCGGAGGCAGGATGGAGAGGATCCGCGTCAGCGGGGGGCTGACCCCGGAGGACCAGGGCAGGATGCTGGAGTGCATCCAGAAGAACGTGGACATCTTCGCCTGGAGCGCCGCGGAGATGCCGGGGGTTGACGCGGATGTGGCTTGCCACCGCCTCAACCTGGACCCGGGAACACGCCCGTCCAGCAGAAGAAGAGATCCACGGCGGACAAGCTAGCGGAACCCATCAGGGAGGAGGTGGCAAAACTTCTCAAAGCGGGCTTCGTGTCCGAAATTCAATACCCCGGCTGGGTCTCGAACGTTGTGATGGTCAAAAAGGGAGACGGCCGCTGGCGCTTATGTATCGATTTCTCCCTTCTTAATAAAGCTTGTCCTAAGGATTGTTACCCCTTGCCTCAGATCGACGCGCTGGTTGACTCAGCCGTCGGTTTTTCTGTAATGAGTTTTTTAGATGCATTTTCAGGTTACCATCAGATCAGGATGCACCCCCCAGACATAAAGGATGTCTCATTCATCACAGGGGACGGTTGCTACTGCTACAAGATGATGCCGTTCGGGTTGAAGAACGCCGGGCCACCTACCAAAAGATGATGGATAGGGTCTTCAAGGAACAGAGGGGGAGGAACTTGGAGGTGTACGTGGACGACCTCATGATAAAGAGCCGGGACGTGGACTCCCACCTTTGGGACCTAGAGGAGACGTTCGCCACCCTGCGCAGATACAAGATGCGGCTGAATCCCCTTAAGTGCGTTTTTGGGGCTGGCCGAGGGAAGTTCTTGGGGCACCTCCTCACCCCCGCGGGGGTCGAGCCGAACCCGGACAAGGTTAAGGCAATCTTGGAGTTGGGGTCCCCGCGGAATGCGAAGGAGGTCCAACGGTTGACAGGGAAGCTAGCAGGACTGAGCCGCTTCCTCTCTCGGGCAGGGGAGAAGTGCTCCCCCTTCTTCAAAACGCTGAGGGGGGGCCAGAGGTTCGAGTGGACTAAGGAATGCGAGGAGGCATTCCAGGCCCTCAAGGCGCAGCTGACACAGGCCCGCTGCTCCAGGGGCCGAAAGAGGGTGAAGATTTGTTCTTATACCTCGGGTCGGGACAGAGGCCTTAAGCTCCGTCTTGGTGCGAGAAGAGGGGAAGAGGCAGCTCCCCATTTATTATGTCAGCCGGGTCCTGAGGAAGGCTGAGCTCCGATATCCAATCTTGGAGAGGCTTGCGTTCGCACTGATCATCTCGGCTCGGAGGCTACGACCATACTTCCAGCCACACTCAATCGATGTGAGTGGTGACCGACCATCCCCTCCGCAACGTCTTCGAGGGGGTCATTGAGCATTCAGGCCGGCTGGCCAAGTGGTCGGTGGAACTGAGCGAGTTCGATGTCTCCTTCGTTCCGCGACTCTCGATCAAAGCTCAGGCGATGGCCGACTTCTTGGCCGACTACGTGGTGGAAGTAGCGGAGGAGGAGCTCACCCGCCCGACTCCTTGGAAGGTGAGGGTGGACGGAGCCTCAGGAAGGCATTCTCTCGGAGTAGGAGTGGTTCTGGAAAACCCTCAAGGGACTCGGATCGAACAGACGGTGGTGGTGCATTTTCCCATTACCAACAACCAGGCTGAGTACGAGGCAGTGATAGCGGGACTACGCCTGGCCAGAGAGTTGGGGGTGCTGGATGTGGAAGTTCTGACCGACTCCATGGTGGTGGCTTCCCAGATCAACGGGGAGTTCGAAGCAAGGGAGCCCGCTTTGAAGTTATACTTGGCCAAAGTGAAGGGGGTCATAGGGACCTTCCAGACCTTCTCCATCCGACACGTGCCAAGGGGGGAGAATGAACAGGCCGACCAACTGGCGAAGCATGGCCCCCGGATGGGGGGCACCATCACCGACCTGTTCCGCCCCTCCATCGAAGAGGGGGAGCTCATGGAGATCGATCAGCAGCCCTCGTGGATGGACCCAGTAGTAGTTTTCCTCTCCACGGGAGAGTATCCGGAGGGAGTAGACAAGAAGAAGCTGAGGCACAAGTCCGCCTACTACCTCCTCAAAGACGGGCAACTATACAGAAAGACCCTTTCCAGGATGCTGGCTCGCTGCGTGTCCGAGGGCGAGGCGCAGAGGATCTTGGAAGAAGTCCACTCCGGGGAGTGCGGGAGTCATTCCGGGAGTCGGACCTTGGAGGGGAGGATAGTCCGGCAGGGGTATTTCTGGCCCACCCTGGGCCGGGACGCCGCGGAGTTCGCAAGAAGATGTCATAAGTGCCAGCTATTTGCCCCCCTCCAGCTACAGCCGGCCCAGCAACTCAAGAGCATCACGGACCCCAGGCCCTTTGCAATCTGGGGAATGGATTTGGTTGGGCCGTTCCCCCAGGCTAGCAGCCAGAGAAGGTTCCTCCTGGTGATGATCGACTACTTCTCAAAGTGGATGGAGGTGAAGGCGTTGGCAAAGGTGACCTCCCAGGTAATCAGGAACTTCGTTTGGGGGGAGATCATCTGTCGCCATGGGCTGCCCCAGGCCATCGTCACAGACAACGGGCCTCAGTTCGCCAGCGCCGAGTTCACCAGTTTTTGCGAGCAGCTTGGGATCGACCTCAGATTCGCCTCGGTCCACCACCCCAGGAGCAACGGGCAGGTGGAGGCGGCGAACAAAATCATCGTCAATCTCCTCAAAAAGAGGGTGGAAAACTTGAGGGGGAGCTGGGTGGAGCAGCTCCCCGCCGTCCTTTGGGCCCTTAGAACCACCCCTAACACGGCCACGGGGGAGACCCCCTTCAAGCTCTCCCATGGGTGCGAGGCGGTGCTCCCCATAGAATTTGAAGTCCAAACACCGCGAGTCGGGACGGCCAGAGAAGGCCGAGAGGAATGGCAAGCCGAGAATGGGAAGGAACTGAGGCTCTCCCTCGACATGGTGGAAGAGTTGAGGGACCTTTCGGCCATCCGGCAGGAGGAGGTCAAAAGGAGGATGGCAAAATACTTCGACAAGCATGTCAGGGTCAAGCAGTTCGCTGAAGGGGACCTGGTACTGAAGAAGGTGGATGCGGCAGGGCGGTCAGCGTCCGTAGGGAAACTCAACCCCAGCTGGGAGGGGCCATTCATTGTGGAGGAAGCTTTGAAGTCGGGGGGCTATCGGCTCCAAAATGTAGAGGGCGAGGCCCTGAGTCTCACCTGGAGTGGAGACGACTTGAAGAGATTTTTTCCCTAATTTCCTGTAAGCAACACGATTCATTATAATGAAGCTTTTCCTTTCCCTCCCCCCAGGATTGTCATACCTAGGCTTGCTCAGAGAGTGGGAATGAATTTAGACCTCGAGAAGATCCCGCTGCCAGGCTCCCACCTAGCTGGCAGGGCCGGAAGTCACTCGATGGAGAATGAGTTTGGACCCCGAGAAGATCCCGCTGCCAGGCTCTCACCTAGCTGGCAGGGCCGGAAGTCACTCGGTGTCACCCTAGCCTCAAGAAGATCCCGCTGCCAGGCTCTCACCTAGCTGGCAGGGCCGGAAGTCACTCGATGGAGAATGAGTTTGGACCCAGAGAGAGACCCGCTGCCAGGCTCTCACCTAGCTGGCAGGGCCGGAAGTCACTCGGTGTCATCCCTATCCTCGAGAAGATCCGCTGCCAGGCTCTCACCTAGCTGGCAGGGCCGGAAGTCACTCGATGGAGAATGAGTTTGGACCCCGAGAAGATCCCGCTGCCAGGCTCTCACCTAGCTGGCAGGGCCGGAAGTCACTCGGTGTCATCCCTACCTCGAGAAGATCCCGCTGGCAGGCTCTCACCTAGCTGGCAGGGCCGGAAGTCACTCGATGGAGAATGAGTTTGGACCCCGAAGATCCCGCTGCCAGGCTCTCACCTAGCTGGCAGGGCCGGAAGTCACTCGGTGTCATCCCTAGCCTCGAGAAGATCCCGCTGCCAGGCTCTCACCTAGCTGGCGGGGCCGGAAGTCACTCGATGGAGAATGAGTTTGGACCCCGAGGAGATCCCGCTGCCAGGCTCTCACCTAGCTGGCAGGGCCGGAAGTCACTCGGTGTCATCCCTAGCCTCGAGAAGATCCCGCTGCCAGGCTCTCACCTAGCTGGCAGGACCGGAAGTCACTCGATGGAACAACTCAGAAAGCAACGACCTGCGACCCAGAACAAATCGCGTTGTCGGACTCCCACCTAGCCGGCAAGGCTGGGAACTACTCGAAAAGCGTGCGCAGCGAGACGGAATCACAAGAATAAGTCAAAAAGAGGGAAAGGGCCTAGCATGGCCCCATCCTCAGACCCCAGGAAAGGGGGTCGAGTAAACGCAAAGGCCTGGCGAGAGTCCACAGGGAATTAAGCATGCGGCCGAGGGACGAGCCAGCTCGCCTCGCCGGCGGACGAGCCAGCTCGCCTCGCTCGGCGGACGAGCCAGCTCGCCTCGCTCGGAGGACGGACAGCTCGCCTCGCTCGGCGGACGGGCAGCCACCTCGTCAGAACCGGACTGCAGGGGGGGGTCGCGCCGTCCGGCAATGACATCGTTGGAAAAACAAGGCAGGCGAGAATAAAAAAGGAACAATAGCTGAAAGGAACAATAGATAGAAATTATAAAGTATAAGCGCAACTCGCGCATACATCTCAGACCAGATTGTTATACATAATGTCCATCTACAAAGTAAATTACAAAAAGGGGGGGGGGGGGGGAAACGCGAGATCTAGAAACCCTAAAGCGGTGGAAGGCCTTGTCGCCAGGCTCCGGCACGGGAAGAAACAGCGCCGGCACCACGTCCTTCGCCGAGAGTCCCGCTGCCTCGCTTGTAAGCAGGTCCGCGCGCCGCAGCGTTTGCATCGTGTATCTCGCTGCGCTGGCCGCGTTCTTTTGCATTAGCACCTCCAGGTCGTAGTCGGAGAGATGCTCGCGCGGGCAGACCCTGCTGTCTGGAGGAGGGACAGCGGCGGCGGCCTCCAGCTCGCGTACCCGCGCCTCCAGCGCCGCCTTTTCTTGGCCAAGGGTCGCGATCTCGGCACCCATCCGGCTCGCCGTCGCCGCGTCTGGGGAAAAATGAATAAGAATAACCGTGAGCTGTGTGCACGAAAAGGAGGGAGTACGATTCAGGTTGAGCACGCACCACCCCGCCCAGGTACCGCGGTGAGGGTCTCCTCGGCCGCGTCGGCTCGCCTCATGTGAGTGTCCGCGTCCGCCTGGGCGAGCTTCCGGGCCTCTTCCTTCTCATCCGCCATCTTTTGGATGGACGCGGCGTTCCGCTCCACCTGGGTGCAGCGCCTCCCCACCATGTGAGCCAGCTCCAGACGCGCAGCTGGGCCCGAGCTCTCATGAATCAGCACTCGCGTCGCCTCCTTGTCATAAATGGCGGCGTCTTCACGCGAGTACAGACCAAAGGAGAGGCTGTACGCCTCCCCGCCGATGGTATCCTGCTCCATCCAGCTCGGCAGCAGGGTCGAGATCGTCGCGCGGTTCGACTCCTTGTCCCACGCCAGGAGCGGGACGCCAAGCTCGTCCAAGTACTTCTCGCCGTAGCCGAAGTTCCGATGCCCTCTCGGCACTGGCTCCGCGGCGGCTTCAGACCCGCCCTGCGGCGCGGAGGTGCCCGCCGCCCCGACCGGGGAGTCGCTGGTCGAAGCAACCAGCGGGGGCGAGGGGGCCTCAGTCGGCAAGACCGCGGGGGCCTTGCCCTTTCTTTGGCTCGCGGAGGGTTGCTGATCCGCGGTCTTCGCCGACTTCGGCGGGGAGGCGCTGACTGTCCGCCGCCCGGTCGCTTCTTGGCCGGGATCGATGAGATGTCGCGCTGGGCGGCATCCGCGGCCTGGGCGCGGGGCGAGAGAACCCCGGGGGGAATCTGAGCGCTCTCATAAGGGGGGTGAAGAAGAGGTATGTCGCGTTCACCTTCGCGAAGGAGGGGAGGTGAGATGAAAGAAGAGTGGGAAAGTAAGGACTAATGGAGACGAGTGGCAAACCTCCCCCCGGCGGGACAGCCGCGAGATCGTCGAGGTGGCGGCGCAGGAACGCGACCTCGAAGTTCTTCCCGACGAAGAACACGAACAGGTCGGCTTCATGGCCGCCTAGGTTGGTGTGGCGGTAGCTCGCCTCGCTGAGCTGCACCGGCGAGAAGGGCACGTTGCCGAAGTCCCCTTTGACGAACAGGAACCTCTTCAGCCAGTTGTGGCTCTTGTTGACGGTCTCCCGCACCTTGAGGCGGGCGCTGGAGAAGTAGGCCGTCCCGTCTCGGTTCACCTGAAGGAGAACAGCTTCCGGAATACTGCGAGGCTGAACTCCACCCGCTCCTCTCGCAGGAAGCAGGCGAACCCCATCATGACGGCGATGGAGTTCGGGGTCATCTGGCCCAGGACGACCCCGAAGTATTTTAGCACCTGGCGCACCTCGGGCCATAGGGGGAGTCGCAGGCCTACCTCGAAGTGAGCGAGAGGGATGGCGAGCTCATCCCAAACAGGTCGTTGATCTTCTCCCCCTCTTCGGGTCGCCTCGCAGAGAAACCCGGCTGGGATGTGGCGCCGAAAGCTTCCACAAGTATTCGCGCTCTGTGATGACGGCGCGAGGGAAATCATGCTCGGAGAAGGTCCAAGCGCATTTGCTTCGGCCGTCCGCGTCGCCGCCGCCTCCGCCCATTCCCGTCGAGTCGCAGCCGAACGCGCGAGAGAAAGCCAGAAGGCGAACACAGACGATACTTCGCGGGAAGGGAAAGCGAGCGAGAAGATGTTTGGAATCGGTGGAGAAATAAGGGCCTGCAAGGCCTATTTATAGGGAAAGAAAAGGGCGGGAAACTTCCCGCCGAAAGGCGGGTGCGGATAGCCAAAAAACAGCCCGACGGTTCGACTTCCCGCGCGCGACCGCGCCTCAAAGGTCGATACGGCACGGTCCTCGCCTGGCTGCAACCGCGGAGAGACCGGCGCGGGCGAACCAACCCCAACCCGCACCGCACGCCGTGCCGCGCGAGACGGGAGATTCCCGTCTAGCGAGCTCCTCGGCTCGCCCTCGCCCCGATCAGGGCGAAAGGAAGAATGGACCCTTCCCTTTAACCCGCACACAGAAATCAAAAGAAAAGCAGCGCGATAATTTCAATACATCTCAGCAACAAAATAGTTAGGCCCCTAGGCGGGCTAAAAGAGTCGCGAGCAATTATAAGTACAAGATAACTACGAAATGACGGTAACCCCGCGGTATCGCGCGAGCGAGGGTCAAACAACTGGGTCAGTACTCGACCCACTTCCACCTGTGCCGCCTCTTCGTTCCCGCTCGCGGCGGCACGCGAGGATCGTGGTAGTCGCGAACCGCACCACAGTTCCCGCTGAGCCATGACGACCTGCTCTGTGGCGCTCCTAAGATGTCCCTCGGCCCGCATTATATGCACGCCCGGCGAGGTAGTCGTACGTCGTCGTCTTCCGCTTCACGCCGAGGGCCCTCCAGGACAGCGACGCGGGCCTCAGTCTCGGCCTTGTCTTCATCAACCCTCCTCATGATCTCCTTCAACATCAGTGTGTGTTTCTGGAACAGCCGTTGTCACCTGCCCCTTCATCCCGACCGCGTCGGTCGGGTCGCCCAGGTAGTCAGAAACGCTGTCCACGTCAGGCGGAGGCGGAGGCGAGTACCCTTCGCTCATCTCGGTCTCAGGGGAGGCCCTGTGAAAGCCTGCAAGCGAGGCGAGTCAGAGGGAGCGAGCAAGAGACGAAGCCCAACGATAAAAACCAGCTCACCAGGGGTTGGCACATCGCCCGCACCGACAGATGGGCGAGAAGAGCCCGGCCGACCCTGAAAGTTCCCTCCCTCGAGGGTCTCAAGAGATTTCCCCAGCCCATGGGAGACCGCCGGACGGGGAGTTTCCGGAGGTGGGCGATCCAGACCTGGGGAACTCGGGATCTTCTCAGGCGACGGAGGCGGGGGACGATCCTCTCCCCGGTTCTCCACCTCCTCACAGGGAATTACCTGCAAAACAGGGAGTCAGGGGAATAGCGATAATCAGCGGAAGGCCACGTACCCCGGGGACGACCTCAGCGCCCGCCGCCGAGCTGGAGGCCGGGCAGTCACCCGCCAGAGAACGCTTAACAATCTTTCCCTTCGCCGGCCTGAAGAGAGGGCCGGAAGATCCGCGTACTAGCCATGGGGCGGCCCGAGGGCCTCCTCCTGAGTCTGCAGGACCGCTGCCGCCAGGCGAGCTCGCACCTCTTCGCTAACCGGCATCGAGAAACAGAAGTCTGCTCAGAGAAAATAAAGGGGATCTGGGGAGCCTCCTACAAGGGGTCAGCGGTATGTATTTATAGCCGGACAGTGGGGGCCCACCAAAAGATTCCCTGCCAGCTCAGCACAGTGCTCGCCGAACACGTGGGTTGGATGATTCTTTCCGAGCTTGATTCAAGCTCGAAAAGAGCGGGGATTTGTACAAACCCTGTGTCCGGCGAGCGGGCCCAGCCAGGGAGGTTGAGCGGGCTGGACCCGCGACCCGCACCCGGGCGGCGAGACAGGCTATGCGGCAGAAGGCCTGACTCGCTCCCGCCCACCTCAGGCAGACCGCGGGCTGGCAACCCGCGGCGACGCGGGCTGGCACCCCGCGGCGAGCGAGCTGGACCCAAGGTTGGCGGCCCGCCGGCTGATCCCCCCTGCATGCGACCTGACCGCTGATCCGCCCGGCAAAAGGCTGGCAGCTCGCCCATATCGGCTCGCACTCGCCCAGTGAGGGTAGGTGAGCCCCAGAGCTAGGTCTGCGCCCGCCCCCCTCGGACGGGATCGGAGGCGAGCTGACTCCCATGGGTGCGAATAGCTATTCAGAACAGCGGAGCCTGGCTGTTGGCAGACCAGGTTGGACTGCGCATAGCTATCCAAAACAGCGGAGTTTGGCTGTTAGCAGACCCAACCAGGGGCCTTTTTGGTATTTCCAGGTCAGTTCTTTTGGTTTTGGCAGTTCAGATTCTGAAAATCTATAAATAAGACCCAAGGGGTACCTCAGAGGACACGCTTTCAGTGCCTCCTTGCCCTCATTTTCAAGTGTTCTCTGAGGGTACCTTAGCTCGGCTCTTGGCTAAGGAGGGGAAGCGCTCAGAGATCTTCCGGGTTTGTGGTGGGACCTCCCTGCCGAGCCCTTGGGTCTGTTCTTTCTTGTCTCTTCCGTTGTTTTTCTTGCAGGAGCGAAGAAGTAGGTGCGAGAGACCACCCCTTCCCCAAGGGTCGTCGAACTCCACGTGAGACCGAATTTTCGGTTTTCAACATCCATTATCATGGAGGGGAGCTCCTTTCTCTCTCCTGGTCACCTCTGGTTGACTAGTCAACCTCACAAGCTAAATGCAGCCCACTTGATTATGATGGCAGGGATGGGGAAGGGTTTAGCCTAAGGGAGAAGTGGCTTGGGCTTGGGTTAGCCCTTTTGGGCTAAGTTTGACTTGACCTAATGAGGGTTGACCTGGTCAATTTGACCATCTGGGCTGACCCCATTGGGGTTTTTTTGGGCCCATTGGACTCCCTTAAGGTCTATGGTTACTTGAGTAGGGTTGGTTGGGCCTCTTGGTGGTCTCTGTCCCTTGGCAAGGGCACTTTGACCATCTAGGGCTAGAGTTGACTTGGGTCAACATGATCCATTGGGTTGACCACCTAGGGTCCTGGGTGACCCATTGGCTTCCCTTATGGTCTAGGTAGGTTTTATGTAGGGTTACCCTGCACTTTGGAGGTCACATATACCCCTTTAGTAAGGGTACTTTGACCAGATTAGGGGCCTTGAGTTGACTTGGGTCAACCTGGCCTCTAGGGCTGACCCCAATGTGTCCTTAGTGACCCATTGACCTCACGTTAGGGTCAGGAGGGCATAAGTGGGGTCCCTAGGCTAGGAGTAGGTCAGTTGACCCTATGTAGGCTAGTTTGACCCCATTTAGGGCTAGGGTTGACCTTGGTCAACTGGGCCTCTTGGGTTGACCCAAATGGGTCCTTTTGGCTCTAATGGGCCTCCAAGGTATTAGGGTGTTGTGGTAGGGTCTTGGGGTTAAGGTGTAGCCCATGGTCATCCTAAAGCATTGTTCGGAGTTCTACTATTTGCAGACCATGATGATTTTCCACATTTTGTCCCCTATCTCTTGGCCCATTTCTGGCTTCCTAGGGTTTGTCAGGACCTAGTCATGGACAAAACCACTCCTTGGGGTCTAGTTGGAAATAGGATGTTACAAATCCCAATAAACAAAACAAAGATTTCGTCCCCGAAATCAAGGTTGGGCCTACGGGACTTACTACCGAAGGAAAGAGCCTTGTAACATCCCATCATGACGCCTTGTTTGTTAAATTAGGTTTTACGGGAAAACTTAGATCTAAGACCATTTCGCCCAATCGGCAAACCAAGATCCCAATAAACAAGGATAAGCCCCCAATAAACATAAGATAAGCCTTTATCTGCCTAGAGCAGCCCTTAATATATTTAAAGCGGGAAAATAAATTAACATCTTGAGGGGTCTGAGAGGTATACCTGACTGAATAGCTCGGGATATCTTTGTCGCATCAGGTCCTGCGACTCCCAGGTATGCTCCTCCTGGCCATGGTTCCTCCACAGGACCTTGACTAGTGGGACCTTCTTGCGTCGCAAGACCCGTACTCCTCGGTCGTCGATCCTCACTGGCTCCAAACGAACCAACCGGTCTGAAGATACCGGCCCTTTGGTGGTCAAAATCTGCTGCTCCGGGCGTAGCAGAGCCCTCCTCAGCAAAGAAATATGGAAGACGTCGTGCAGCGCTTCCAGCTCTAGTGGTAACTCCAGCCGGTAGGCTAGGGGTCCGATCCGCTCCAGGATCCTGTAAGGGCCCATGTACCTAGGGTTGAGCTTCTTCCTCCGACCACGCACCCGCGAGACTCCGTGCATGGGTCGGATCTTCAGAAACACCCGGGCCCCCACCTGGAACTCCACCTGTCGATGCCGGGCGTCATAATACTTAGCCTGTCTGCTCTGCGCCTCTAGCATCCTGTCTCTGATCAGCCTCACCTGTGCCTCGGTGTCTTCAACAAACTCTGATCCCAATACCTTCGGATCTTCATTCTGAACCCAAGAAAGCGGGGTCCGGCATCTCCTCCCGTACAAGGCTTCGTAAGGCGTCATCCTGATGCTGGACTGGTGGCTGTTGTTATAGGAGAACTCGACCAGGGGTAAGAGTTTCTCCCACGGTTCCCCGCGGTCCAAGATGCATAGCCTCAAAAGGTCCTCCAGCGTCCGGTTGGTGCGTTCTGTCTGCCCGTCTGTCTGGGGATGAAATGCAGTGCTGAAGGTCAATCGCGTGCCTAAGTAAGCTTGCACGGACCTCCACTCCTGGAGGTGAACCGGCCATCCCGAGCCGACACTATCGTCCTGGGCATGCCATGATAACGAATGAACTACTCCACAAACTTCCGCACCAGTACACCCACTGAATCGTCCTTCCTGATCGGTATAAATCGAGCCACCTTGGTCAACCGATCAATGATTACCCAGATCGAGTCGTTCCCTGTCCGAGACCGGGGAAGCCCATGTATGAAGTCCATGGCTATGTCATCAATCTTCCACTCCGACACCGGGAGTGGCTGCAATAATCCTGCGGGGTTCCTGCACTCCGCCTTCACCAGCTGACATGCCTCACAATGGGTCACGAAGTAAGAGACATCCTTCTTCATGCCCGGCCAGAAAATCATCTTCTTCAAATCAGCCGTCATCTTTGTGATCCCCGGGTGTACAAAATACCGGCTGCAGTGTGCCTCCGTCATTATATTCTCCTGGATCTGGCCTCCCTCCGGTATATACACCCGTCCTCTGAAGCACACCAGGTCGTCCCTCAGTGTGTAATCTCCTGCAGTGCCTGCCTCCAGAGCTTGGAAGATGGGCTCGAACTTGGCATCCTGCCTCTGCCCTTCTCTGACTCGGTCTCTGATGTCATCGGTAACGCCCATCGCGGCCAAGTACTACTCATAGTGCTCAGGATCATCAGACGACACCAGAGTAATGTGCATGTCCTCTAGCCTCTGCAGCAGCTCCATAGACATCAACTGAGGCTCTGCTCCTACTGTGGCAGCTCTCCTACTCAGTGCATCTGCTACCACATTCGCCTTCCCCGGGTGATAGTGCATCTCATACTGATAGTCAGATAGAAACTCCACCCACCGCCTCTGCCTGATGTTTAGTTCCTTCTGCGTGTCCACGTACTTAAGGTTCTTATGATCAGAGTATATGTCACAGTGGACTCTATAAAGGTAGTGCCGCCATATCTTCAGTGCGAATACAACTGCTCCCATCACTAGGTCATGCACTGGATAGTTCTTCTCATGGGTCTTCAGCTGGCGGGAGGCATAAGCTATGACATGTCCGTTCTGCATCAGTACTGCTCCCATCCCCTGATATGATGCGTTGGTGTAGACCTGAAATCCCTCCCTCCCGAGGGGAGAGTAAGAATGGGAGCCGAGGTCAGCCGATCCATCAGCTCCTGGAAAGCTGTCTGGCACTGCGGGGTCCACACGAACGGTACCTCCTTCTTCGTCAAGGATGTGAGCGGGAGGGCGATTCGAGAGAATCCCTCCACGAACTTCCGGTAGTAACCGGCAAGTCCTAGAAAACTCCGTACGTCGGTGGCTGTTTTCAGCTGCGGCCAATCCGAAATAGCCTGAATCTTTGCCGGGTCCACTGTCAGCCCGGCTCCGCTGATAATGTGGCCTAAGAAAGCCACCTCCTTCAACCAGAACTGACACTTGCTGAACTTCGCATAAAGGCGATGCTCCCGCAGTCTTTCCAAGGTTAATGCCAGATGTCGTGTGTGCTCCTCCTCCGTCTTAGAATAGATAAGGATGTCGTCTATGAATACTATGACGAACACATCCAAATAAGCCTCGAAGACCCGGTTCATGAGGCTCATTAATGCCGATGGAGCATTCGTGAGCCCGAAGGGCATCACGATGAACTCATACAGTCCGTATCTGCTACTAAAGGCCGTCTTCGGAATATCCTCCTCCTGGATCCGCAGCTGGTAGTAGCCTGACCTCAAGTCCAGCTTCGAGAAATAATGGGCTCCCTCCAGCTGATCGAACAACACGTCTATCCTAGGGAGCGGATAGGTGTTTCGGACGGTCAGCCTGTTTAGTGCTCGGTAGTCGATGCACAGGCGAAGAGTGCCATCCTTCTTCTTCACGAATAGGACCGGAGCTCCCCATGATGAGGAGCTCGGCCTGACAAATCCTGCTTCCACCAGCTCCTGCAACTGTGTCCGAAACTCCGCCAACTCCTTTGGGGCCATCCGATAAGGGGCCTTGGATATCGGCTTAGCCCCTGGTACCAACTGAATATGAAAGTCCTTCTCCCTATGCGGAGGCAGTCCTGGCAGCTTATCCGGAAAATATCGGCGTAGTCACGAACCACCGGAATGTTAGCAATCAGGTCCTTCTCCTCAGTCATCTCGAATAATACTTGATATACCTCGTCTCCTTGCATGTCAGCCTTAACGGCCTGAATAGATGAAAGCAGGCGGCGGGAAACCGGAGTAGTACCTTCGAATGTCGCATAAGTGTCGCCGTGTCTCAGCACGACCCTCCCTGCCGGTAGTCAATCTAGGCATGGTTCCAGACAAGACATGTCATGCCCAAGACAAGGTCGAAGTCCGGCATTCTCAGGATCGTCGCCGGAGCCTCGAGTGTCACCCCGTCTATGGTAACCTCCAGGAGGCACTTCTCTGTGGACTGGATCTCCATCCCATTGGGGATACGCACCCTCCTGGATAATCCCGTATAATGTCGAATCTGGTCCAGATCCTTGACGAAATCCTCCAACACAAAGTTGTGCGACGCCCCCGTGTCGAACAGGGTATGGGCAGGCTTGCCGCACACCATCACCATTCCTAATCAGTTTTAAGAAAGAACTTTGGTGTAAGGTTTTCTAACCTAGGTTGTGTAGTAGTTCTTTCATTCCTTACTTAATATGAGCAGGGAATAATTCAAACTAAAATTATTCTCATACCTGCAATAATCCTGTCCGGGTTCCGGGCTGTGCTAAGTCCAAAGCGTAAATCTGCTCCCCGTTCTGCCTGCGGTCGCCTCCTGGTAACCACGTCCTCGGCCGCGTCCTCGGCCTCCGAAATGCTGGCAGGTGGCCCATCCCTGTGGTGCTGGAGGTGGTGCCCCCCTCATAGGGCAGTTTCTCCGGAGATGTCCCACCTGGTGACAATGGAAGCACACCGGCAGGGGATATGCCATACCCCCGGGTCTCGGCATCTCCTGAATCCGGAGAGGTTGAGGGGCCAAAACCACCTGCTCTCTCGGCTCCTGCCTCACCTCCTGACGAGGCCGCTCCTCTGTCCTCCTCCCATCTGGTATGGTGTCCCGCCGCTAATCATTTCGGGCACTCCCGGCCCTGATCCTCCGCTTGCCGCTTCCGGCCCCCAGTGGCGTGCCAATCGGCCTCAATCCTCTTCGCCATCTCCAAAATCCGGGAGATAGGCCCGTCAGAGACAAACAGCAAGGCCTCCCTCAACTCTTCTTTTAGGCCCTTATAAAACCTCTTGACATAACCTGCTTCGTCCAACTGGTAAGAGCCCGCATATCGGGCCAAATGATCGAACTCTCGGTGGTACTCCACCACCGTCCTGGTGCCCTGCCTAGGCTGCAAGAACCGCTCCTCCAACTCATCCCTGGCCGACTGCGGAACAAAGTGCTCCAGCAGCGTGGCCCTGAATTCCTCCCAAGTGATTTCTGCAATCTCCCTATCAGCATATATCGTGTCCAACAGCGTCTTCCACCACCTCTTAGCATGGGACTCCAAGCAAGATACCACCAAGGACACCCTCTCCTCCCAAGGGCATCGTATCCCAGTCAACATCTCGTACATAACATCCAGCCACTCCACTATCCACACTGCCGACTCTGTCCCCAAGTATGATGGGGAGAGAGTCCTCGGAAGGTGCTCATCCAGTTGGCCCCTGGGTTTGGCTGCTGGGCTGGATCCTGCTGAGCCCGGAAGGCCTCAAGGATAGCTGTAAGGGTTTGCCCCATGTCCGACTGAAGGAAAGGTGTGGGGACCATGGGAGGTGGTGCAATGTCTGGAGTCTGCTGAGCTCCACCTTGTGGGGTGGGCTGAGGTGGGGGCTGCAAAACGAACTACATTAGTACGTAATCGACTCAGTACCTAATAAAAGTGGACAATTTACATGTGATCCCCCATATGGGTACACCACTGCTTCCGCTGCTTAGTTTGTCCCCAAACTAAACTCGCGCGGGGGTGGCCTAGGGTTGTGGACTGTTACTTTTCGATCGAGGTCTGCTCTGATACCACTTGTAAGACCCCCCCTTTTTTTTTCTTTTTTGGACACCGGGGTCTTAAGCCCAGAACCGCCGTTTTGCGGTGACTCCTTCACGCCCTGAAGAGTCATCACCACAAAGCGCCGATTCTGCCGGCCATTTCGATCACAAAAAAGTAGCACAAGAAGTAAATGTAAACTATCATACCACAGAGAATCACATGTCATAATAAATATAACTCCACGAAGGGAGTGTCAACAAAAATAAAACATCAAAGTAGCAAAAACGGGCTTATGTCCGGTACATCAAATCCTCACTACAAAAGATCACTCATGCGGAAGCAGAAAGACTACTCAAGGTCGAGACTCACGGTCCCGACTGTGTGAACTCCGGAGCTAGACTGCCCCACCTCCAAGCGCACCGGTCTCTGGGGCTGCTCCTCCATGCTGGTCTCCACGATCACCTAAATGATGCGGTTCGAAAACCGTTAGTCTAAAAGACTAAGTCCTATCATCCCCCGCCCCTTCCCCCACGACTCCTAGGTACCGAGCGGAGAGGAAGAAAGGGGAGGACTTGAAGGTGGAGAATATCAAAAGCAGATGGCAGCGGTCCTATTCTAGCAAGTTCTATAGCATATAAAGACAATAAGATGAAATATGAAATGTAACCTTTACTTATGTGAAAACACATAAGCCAAGGGGTCTTCTGCAAGGCTCCCATCGTATAAAAAGTCCCATACCGATTTATACGTTGGGGTGTCGGTGATCAAATAGCAGTAACTATATATATCAAAATTAACCTTAATTTATAAACTTGCCCACACAAGCTTATAGACCAAGGGGTCGTGTAGCAGGTCCTAAAGTATAAGCATCCCATTCCACTTATACTTTAGGTGTCAAGGTTAAAGGTAATGAATATGATATGACATGTAAGTGGGTATGATGGACATGCAAGTGCAACACACACACCCGACTATATGCACACAGACCTTTAGTTCCCCCTTTTTGGAGCCGTAACCTCCCAGGATACCTCCGTAGTGGCAGACGAAAGCGGTGGGTTGGGCCTCGCCCACCTCTAAACCAGTAAAGCACTACCGGTCAGACCTATCGTACGCCGTAACGCTTGGTGCACGAAGCGGACTCCTGCGTACTCTTGCGGCTGGCGCACCGGACTTCTGTTGGCGAAGTGCTAACCACACTTGCCGAGTCAACGTATTGGCGTCGGTGCATCGACCCTCCAATACCGAAGACCCACCACCTTAATTTCCTTTCCTGTTATGCACATGCAAATTAGCGTAATCAAGAACCGAGTCGAAGCTCCCCGGACCAACACGTCCGTCTCAAACAATCGAGCCGAAGCTCCACGGACCCAAGTCCGCCTTTTAACCATCCGAGCCGAAGCTCCTAGCTAACATCCGGTGCCATCAGTGTTGTGGAATATGCAACCCTAATTACTAAGTTACTCTTTTCAGCTTGTTAAAACAGTTTACGTTAACCCAGGACTGCCCCCGGTATTCCCTTTGAAGTGCTCTCAAGGGGCACTAGGAACTGTGTTGGGATTACGCCCAGCGTTCCCTTTCGCAAGGTACTTATTTTATTATTGCTTGATTCCCTTACCCATTATTTTCTCATATTTCGATATGCGAATCCTAGGGTAAATTGACTCCAACTCTCTCCTTGGGTAGGACGATCTTTCGTCGGACCCGAACGCCTATAAACCCTAGACAAAACCACACCGTACTCACTCATCTTCCATAGATGCAGCCCCTTCCACTTGTCCTTACAGCAAACCATCAAGACCCATCATACGTGCCCTAATTCACATCCAAATGAAATCCTGCAGTTTTGCTATATGCAGACCACTTAAGCTACATGACCCGTAAAAGGGAAGTACATGAAATACTCATCCAGTACCCTTATGATAATTATTAGAGGGCTAAAAAGACATTTGAAGCATAAATCCAGAAATCCATAATTTTCCTAATTTGTCTGATAATTAATTTATTTATTCTAGTGTCCCAAAGGCTCAGGTTTGAACATGAAGTACCATTTTCATACAAGATAATAATCCACTAAATTTATGATAATTACAAAATGCCTAATCAACTCCAAATCCTAAGTCTTCCAATTTTCAGCAAGGTTTAGGCCTTCAAATTTAATTTCAAAGATGCCCCATAAAAAGTCATTTTAAAAGATTCTATAGAAATAACACCTCCAAAATTCAGAGCAAAATTCAGGGATGATTGTGATGGCCTACAAGTCCCCTAGAAAAAGTTTCATAATTTATCATTTGGAAATAAGGCTATATTGATTTTCATATGAACTTTCTAATTTAAGGTTAATGAACAAAGTATGCTAATCATTCATCAAATATTTCCAAAAAATTCCCACATGATAACACTGAGCTAAAAACACTATGCAGCAAGTTTCATTATTTTTCAGTAAGTAATGGCTCTGGCAAGAATTATTTAATATGTAATCAAAATAAAGCACTTGTGAAGTAGATGCCCTAAATAGATATCCAAAAATTCTAACAAAATTCATACAAGATTATTATAGCCTAAAACTAACTCTGCCCATGTTTCATACCCTCTCTATGGGCAGTGAGACCACAATATCGAAATTATTAATTAGGGCAATACTATTGATTACAAATGAAGTGCTACAAATATTGATCAAAATTCCTCAAGTAAATTATCAGGGGCTCAAAATAACCTAATCCCCTCACTACCCAAATTTAGTTAAGTTTCAAGGTATTTAGCTAACCTAAACCTACACTATAAGTTTTAGGTCCTAAGCTAGGGTTAGGATTTTGGGGACCCTAACATTTTCACAATTTGCTAATGTTTTTAACAGAGGGTTTTATATATCATAGGAACCTCCTTGCAAAATTTGTTGTTCATCCAAGGTGTTTAGGACTCATACCCTTCACAAGGACAAAAGGTCCCTCCTTAGGGTTTGACCTAGGAACTTAGGGCAAATCTATTCCTCTCTATCCCATATTCCATAGGGAGGTGATAAGTGCTATAACAAGTCAGTGGCCCAAATTTCAGCCTCTATTGAGGTGATTTGGTCACCCAAAATCAAAAGTGCACCTTTTGACCAAAATTCCCTTATTAAGGTATAGTTAGGGTTGGGTCAAAACCTATTCAAAACACATCCAAATTACATGAAATTTTATACAGATACCTATATTAAACCCAGGGACCACTCACCAAAATTTGGGAGGGTTTGGAGGTGTTTAGGGCACCTATTTAATTTATTTAATAATTATTAAATGTTTATAAAAACTATAGAAATATTTTCTCCAAAACTTCCCATTTTTGGGCAGGCCCTAGGTATAGCTAGGATAGACTCCCCATCAAAATTTCAACTGATTTGGGCTAGGGATGAAGTGTGGGCACTCAGTTTAATGACTGCTTAGCCCTAAGGGTATGTCCCACCAAAATGGGTGCCCTGATCAAACCAGTGGCCTAAATTGGTTCAAACTAATTTTAAAATAAAGTCGACAGAAAGGGATACAAATCATGTGTTGATCATTTTCTCATACAGAGCTTCTAACTATTTTTAAATATTTAAAACATTAAATGACAAAAGTGTGATAGAATGAAATAAATAGAATTAATTTCCTATAGTTTAATCCTGATGCCGCACGAATCTTGGCGCAGGGATCAACGACATCTGGTCATCGTCTTCGCTGAGCCGACGGCTGCGATTCGTCCCGCCTGGAGCGATTTCCAAGCCTTGCCGCCGGCGATCCAGCCCCTTCCCCGGCGGCCACCGCCACCAACACCTCCGTTGAGGTGGTGGCTATCGCCAGGCGGCGGCTCTGCCGCCGGAGAGGCGTTTTCTGGCGGTTATAGCAAGAGAATTTCTTGCCAAAACCATGAGGAATCCTGGATTTGATCGGGCTCAATTGAGCCCGAAACTTAAACCTTAAGAGTCCTAAGATCTACCCGCGAGTTAAGGAGAGGAGGAGGACCTTCCTGGCAGCCTGGATGCGAGAGGAGCGGCGGGATGTCATTGACGACGGCGGCGGCGCTCGGCTTCTATAACAGCACAGTGGAATGGCTCGTCTCCTCCAGGTAAACGCTCTAAAGTGATCCCCTTGGCCCCCTGAAGGTGTTTAAATGGCAAATGGGGAGAAGGGAGGCTGGTTCTTCAATGGCCATTAACACCATTAAAGTGTGGCTCGGGTAGAGTGGAGGGGGGGGGGGGGGGGTGAACCCATCCCTTGGCGGCCGGGAAACGGCTGGAATCAACTCCTCTCCCTAGAGGAGTTGATGCAGCCATAAATGGTGGCTGTTAGCCTCCCTTGGCCGGCCTCTCACTTCCCCCTTCCTCTTCCTCATTTTCTCTCTCCTCCATTATCATGGAGGGGAGCTCCTTTCTCTCTCCTAGTCACCTCTGGTTGACTAGTCAACCTCACAAGCTAAATGCAGCCCACTTGATTATGATGGTCATGGGAATGGGTTTAGCCTAAGGGAGAAGTGGCTTGGGCTTGGGTTAGCCCTTTTGGGCTAAGTTTGACTTGACCTAATGAGGGTTGACCTGGTCAATTTGACCATCTGGGTTGACCCCATTGGGTTTTTAGTGGCCCATTGGACTCCCTTAAGGTCTAGGGTTACTTGAGTAGGGTTGGTTGGGCCTCTTGGTGGTCTCCTGTCCCTTGGCAAGGGCACTTTGACCATCTAGGGCTCGAGTTGACTTGGGTCAACATGACCCATTGGGTTGACCCCTATGGGTCCTGGGTGACCCATTGGCTTCCCTTAGGGTCTAGGTAGGGTTATGTAGGGTTACCCTGCACTTTGGAGGTCACATACCCTTAGTAAGGGTACTTTGACCAGATTAGGGGCTTGAGTTGACTTGGGTCAACCTGGCCTCTAGGGCTGACCCCAATGTGTCCTTAGTGACCCATTGACCTCACTTTAGGGTCAGGAGGGCATAAGTGGGGTCCCCTAGGCTAGGAGTAGGTCAGTTGACCCTAAGTAGGCTAGTTTGACCCATTTAGGGCTAGGGTTGACCTTGGTCAACTGGGCCTCTTGGGTTGACCCTAATGGGTCCTTTTGGCTCTAATGGGCCTCCAAGGTATTAGGGGTGTTGTGGTAGGGTCTTGGGGTTAAGGTGTAGCCCATGGTCATCCTAAACCATTGTTTAGAGTTCTACTATTTGCAGACCATGATGATTTTCCACATTTTGTCCCCTATCTCTTGGCCCATTTCTGGCTTCCTAGGGTTTGTCATGACCTAGTCATGGACAAAACCACTCCTAGGGGTCTAGTTGGAAATGGGATGTTACAGACGTCTCGCCCGAATAAGTTTATACAACATAGCAGTAATAAAACAGCGACATTAATAAGAACGAGATCCAGAGAAGGCGAGACGGGACTGGGACAGTTTAGTTCCGCACCCACTGCCAGCGGCCATCTTTACCTCCCACGCATGGTGGGCGGCCAGGAAGATGAAAGGCGCGAGCGGCGATCACGCCGCGGCGCGCGAGACAGAGATGTTCATCCGTCTCGTTCAGTATGGCCTGGGGGTCGGTCCCGTCTAGCACCCCGTCCGCTTCCACCATTGCGGAAAGGAGGTGGTGATCTGCTTCAATCCACTCCATGCGCCGGTCGGAGGCTTGCTTCTCGAGCTCCATCTCGCGGATTATGTGTGTATATTTGCGGAACATCCGGGCAGTCCTCCGTTTCAAATCCAGAGGGTCCATGGGATCACCTAGGTAGTCCTCGATCTCGCCCGGATGAGGAAGAGGCGAGAGGGGGGAGACGCGGGAGCTTCCTCAGTATCGGAATCAAAATGGATGCCTACGAAAGTAGCGAGAGATCACAAGCAAGAGTGAGCCCGCGCAAGCCGAATAGAAGAAGGCGAATCAACCAAGAGGCGAGAAGGGAAGAGATCTTACATGGGATTCGAGGGTTCCCTACAACTCGCGAGAGGTTTTCTCTCCGCGAGGGAGGTGGAGAAGCCACCTTGGGCGAGTCTGTGCGCTGAGGAACTTGACTTACATTATCAGGGGGATCGGCAGGCACCGGCGAATCAGCGAAACTTCCCTGAGAAAGCATAGTCAGACAGGTGAAATAAGAGAAAGGAAAGATAATGTGATCACCTGCCTCCCCCCTGAGGAAGAGAATGGGTTGTCTATCGGAGCGGCAGAAGAAGTTGCGCCCGCCGAGAGAGGAGCACAGACAGCTTTCGCTTTTTTTGTGCGAGAGGGCGGAGAGGCTACGGGGGGAGTGCGCCCCAGATCTGGAAAAAGGGCATCCATGACGGCTTTGTTTCGCCTTCGCACAATCTCAAGACGCTCGCGGAAACTTTGACTATGATACATTCCGGAAGCAGAAAGGATGAAGGCAAAAGAGTTCCAAATAAAGGCTTTCTCCTCATATTTATAGGCAGTATGAGGGGACGAGGGGCCCACCCAAGATTCTCATAAAGGAATCTTAGCATCGCGAGCCACGGTTGGACTGTCTTTCCGAGGTTAGGGCAACCTCGCAAAGATCGGGGATTGTGTACAACCTTGGGCTCGTGAGTAGCCCGACAAAGCAAGGAAGGAAGGCTGGCGAGACGGGGGAGGCCAACCCTCTCGAAGGGAAGGGGCAGCCCAGGAGTTAAGGCGAGGCCTCGCTAGGTGAGATCTCGCTAGGCGAGACCTCCGGGCGCGGGCGAGTAGCCCACAGGCGAGATCCCCTAAAGTTTGATGGGTCCCTCCCCACTCGCCACATGAAAAAAGATGGTCTTTTACATTTTGACCCACAAGGGGGATTTTACCTCTATGCCCCAGAATGTTTTACACTTTTACCCCTGGAGGCCTGCATATAGCTTTCCAGAACAGCGGGGTTTGGCTGTTGGCAGACCCAGTCCAGGGTGTTTTGGTCATTTCAGGTTGTTGTAGAAGTGATATTTGCAGATCAGACTCAGAGGCCTATAAATAGATCGATAAGGTGCCTGAGAAGGTTGTTGAACCTTTCCACTATTTTCCTCACAGGCACCTAGCTCAGCACTGGCTAGGGAGGGGAAGACTCTCAGTTCTTCCGGGTAAGAGGCGGGACCTCCAAGCTGAGTCCCCTCGGTCTGTTTTCAGGTCACTGACTCTCGTCAGGACAGCAGCGCAGGGAGAGTACGTGTGGGCTGCATCCAGTCTCGAACTCTAGGAGGCACCAGAAAGCTGGTTTCAACAACGTGACATCGACCAGTTCACCGAGAATGTGCCCTGAGAGCACGGGGCGTGTGGCCGTGCGTGCAAACGTCTGTGATGAAATGAATATTGCTATATTGCTCGCTTATGCTAATGAAATGCAGGGAAAGAGCATCGCCGCCCCGAGCTTGGGGCGGGATCGTTATAATTTGGTCAGCATTGCTGACTGTTGCCTTGTTTTGCCACCGTGCGGTGGTTTGTTGCTTGCAGGTGCTGCTGGACCAAGCGGTCCATAGCGGGCTAAAGCCCAAATTGCGAAGCCGGCCCTCGAAGGCCTAATTGGAGTGTTTACTGTTTTTATTCATGTATGACCGGCCTGCGTGCCGTGGTTTGTAAATCATGTAATATCAAGTGAACCATTTTGTAAGGCCTTAAGGCATGTACTTGTGTATGTACAACATTTCTATTTGGTATTAGTGGACATTCATGCTTTTGTGCTGGGTTCTTTATTGCAACTTGTTAATCTGCTTCCGCTAGAATGCTCTGTGTAGGACGTTATGATTGGTTGGATGGTTTCCATGAGTAACCACCCGGTCTGTCTGTGGTATATGGCGTCGGGCCCCGGCCGGACCTACTGCTATATGCTATGCGACAGATAGGGGGTGTTACAGAGCATTAGTTGGGCTAGCGCGATGCGACACAAAGTTAACGCCTGCGTGATAGGTTCCAAAGCACGCGGCTAAAAAAAATACTCGAGCTAGCATGGGCGGTAGTACTAGCTCGGCACGGTAGAAACCCGAGTGCCATGTCTATTTAATCCAGTCTACCGCATAGTGGTAACTACTACCGCTCGACGGTAGGTTCCATAGGAGAGCTTCTTGCTTCGCTTGGACCTGTAAACCCGCACACTCTACCAAACACAATATGTGATTAAATACAGCATAAGAATTGATATTATCCAAATTAGGATATGTGAACCGTCGGCTCCAACAAATTCCACCTTTTGATAATATCAAATCCCGTTCATGAGATATAACAATTAGTGCATGATACAATGTATATATAAGAGATAATCTTTAAAGCTCAGGTTATATATAACTCCCCTACACACGCGCTCCCCCTATATATGTGTTCTACACGCTCCCCCTATCTTCATGCACATTGCAAAATAAGCTCCCCCTACATGTGATCTAGACTTACCCATGATTCATGAACCATCTATTCTCCCCCTTTGATATTAAAGAAAGGGGATGGGCTATACCAAAAGTGAACATACGCAGGCATGAGAGAAACATAATGCAGTATATAATGAGCATGATAAAGAAAGCAAACAATGCACGTTATAAAAAGTGAAATGAGAAGCGAAAAACAATAGGGATGACCAAAAATGAAATCAGAGATTATTAGGCATAGAGGTCAAACTGATGAGTGTAGTACACATAAAAATATGTTAAATAAGTCTTCAGAGTAACAAAGGATTGGACAACATAAGTAAACTAAGCACATAATAATTTAAAGTACAATGCTAAAAGAATTATAGAATTAATACCGAGAAACATTGCACATGTCATGAATAGAAATAGTGTACTAGTACTTACAAGCTATAGATAGATAGTCATGTCAGTCCAATTCTTATGCATGGAAGTGTTAGATAGAGCAATGACATGTCTATGTGTAGCATCAGAAGACAAACATCAATTAGAGTTAACATTCATTACGTGTTTTATCTCAATAATTCACTATGTTATCGCGAGAGGAATAAGGTAAAAAATCACGCCACGTTGCTAGCTACGTTATACCAAGACTAGAACTAGGAGCACTAAGATTAAAGTAGTAGTCTGTGCCCAAGATTAAAATGATTTTTTGGACCACGGTGCTCATCCTCATAATGCTCATAAAGACTTATCAGGAGGAGTGAGTAGTGCTTGGGAGGTATCCTTGACACAAGGCATGATAGCATGCAGTTTTTTATTATTATTTATACGTGTCGTGCTATTAATTTTATAGTTTGGACTTCAAGGACCCCGAATCAATCGAAATCTACCCACATAGATAGATACACTTTGACTTATATACACAGGATTTCACCACTAGAGATTTTGCCCAAAGTTCTACCCTTTATAGAAGCACATATGTATCGTGACATTGATTATTCAAGTTATTGCTAACGTGGTAGAAGCAATATCATGAGTTATAGCATGTAAGCATATAATTTCTACAAGAGTGCTCAGTCTAGGGATGTGTGAATAGTGTAAAGTCATTCTGCTACCTAAATCCGCACACATACCTAGAGGCATATTCAACGAACACTAACATGTCTTGACACACTTAGTAGCTAAGCTCCTTTAGATTCGACATATCATGACATAGGTAAACAATGTTCACAGGGATTAACACGCCTAAGTCCAACAATGTACATAATTGTTATGCTCTATGTTCGAGCCAATTGTGTCCGAAGAGATAACAATCCATAGTTTTTTTGTTGTATTTTTGGGTTTTATATATTTTGTATTTTTCTGATATAACAAAACGGAACGAAGAGAACAACATAAAAGAAAAACAAGACTAAAGACAAGTTTTTTATGCGAAATTTAACAATTGATCAATCAAAAATATAAGATTTTGTTATGAAATTTCTCGTCTTGCTTAAGTTTTGAATGATCGGTCATGCAAAAACACATTCATCTCACTTTTCTACTTGGGTAGCCTATGGTCAAGTCATCTCACGAGACCATGAACTAGCCTTTTGTCACGCCAACCTGCACACTATCGCTTTTTCTAATTCAATATACATTAGAACTAGGTCCCACGTCATTCTCGCCATATTGGCTTGCGAGCGCTGATAGCATTCGCCTCAGGTTTTGTTGTTTGTAGGATAAGACCTTGCATTGTTCTCGCCTCATAGGCTCCCGCAAGCTTAGAATGTTCTTCTTGTGAGATCCACCCCCGGCACCCGCATTCGCTTGCACCCTCTGCGTTGGCCTTTGTACTCGCCCCAAACTTACCCTTGTCTACCCTGTCGATTGACGAGATCCCTGATGGCGAGATCTCCTTAAAGCCTTTACTTCCCCCCAAAACTACCTAAACTCCAAGCCTCATTGACTGGCAAGTGCAGCTTGGGACTTGGTTCCAAGGACTTTCACGACTTCCACCGAGGATCCCTGCCCTGCCAGCTAGATGAAAGCCTGATCGTAGGAGAAGCTCGAGACTTAACTCCAGGGCAACATCAACATCGTCTGAGGACCCCTGCCCTGTCTGCTAGATGAGAGCCTGACAGTGGGAGAAGCTCGAGACTTAAGTAGACTCTTGAGTGACATACAGCCCTGCCAGATAGTGGGAGCCTGGGAGCGAGATCTTCTCGGGGTCTGTGGCAGACACTCTCAAGTGACATACAACCCTACGGCTAGTGGGAGCCTGGCAGAGAGATCTTATTAGGGTCTGGGGCAGACTCTCTCGAGTTACAACCAACCATGCCAGCTAGTGGGAGCTTGGCAGCGGGATCTTCTCGGACTCTAGGGCAGACTCTGTCAAGTGACATCCGGCCCTGCCATCTAGTGGGAGCCTGACAGCAGGATCTTCTCGAGGTCTAGGTAGACTCTCTCGAGTGACATCCAGCCCTACCAGCTAGTGGGAGCCTGACAACGGGATCTTCTCGAGGTCTGGGGCAGACTCACCCGAGTGACATTTAGCCCTGCCAGCTAGTGGGAGCCTGGCAGCGTGATCTTCTTAGGGTCTGGGGCATACTCTCTCGAGTGACATCCAGCCCTGCCAGCTAGTGGGAGCCTAGCAGCGGAATCTTCTCGGGGTCTGGGGCAGAGTCTCTTGAGTGACATCCAGCCCTACTATCTAGTGGGAGCCTAGCAGCGGGATCTTCTCGGGGTCTAGGTAGATTATCTCGAATGACATCTATCCCTACCAGCTAGTGGGAGTCTGGCAGCAGGATCTTCTTGGGGTCTGGGTAGAATCGTTCGAGTGACATCAAGCCCTGTTGGCTAGTGGGAGCCAAGCAACATGATCTTCTCGGGGTCTATTTCATGAACATCACCTGCCACACAAACAATTGCAAAAAAGACCTAAAGGGTCGTGATATCTCTTATTATAAGAGAGGATGTTACATAATTTGTTCATGTATAAAAATGCTTCAAGTCATCACCGCTCCAGGTGTGACTGAGGGCCTCGCCCTCCATATTCTAGAGGTGATACCCCATGACCTCAACAACTCTCTTACAATGTATGAACCTTCCCAGTTTTGGTTGAGCTTCAGTACGGCTGTTGATCTCACTGCGACATCTACCTTCTTGAAGACCAAGTCCCCTTTCATGAACTGCTTGACCCTAACATGCATATCAAAATACTGGGCCATCCACCGCTTAATTTCTTCCTGCCTAATAGTGGACACATATAAAAGTTCCTCCTTTAGTTCCAAGGAAAGTCGCAGCTCATCCTCATTCTCCGCTCTCCATTCCTCTCTTCCATCTTCTACCTCGACTACCTGAGTTGTTCGGACCTCGAATTCTATTGGGTGCACAGCCTCACATCCATGAGAGAGCTTGAATGGGGTCTCTCCTGAGTCCATATTGGGAATAGTTTTAAGGGCCCATAACTCTGAAGGGAGCTGCTCCACCCAGCTCCCCTTCAAGTTCACCACCTTCTTTTTCTGCACGTTCACAATGATCTTATTCGCTGCATCCACCTGTCCATTGCTCATGGGGTGATGGACCGACATGAACATGAGATCAATACCAAGCTGTCCACAAAAACTGGTAAACTCGGCACTGGCAAACTGCAGCCTATTGTCCGTGATAATGGCCTGCGGCAACCCATGCCGACAGATGATCTCCCCCACACAAATTCTGAACCACCTGGGAGGTCATCTTGGCCAGCTCCTTCACCTCCAACCACTTAGAAAAATAATTTATCATCACTAATAACAACCTCCTCTGCCCACTGGCCTGTGGGAAAGGCCCTACTAGGTCCATTTCCCAAATGGTGAAGGGCCAGGGCATAGTGATGCACCTTAGTATTTGAGCTGGTAGTAGTTGGAGCGGGGAGAATAGTTGGCACTTCTGGCATTTCTTTGCAAACTCGGCGGCATCCCGACCCAGGGTTTCCCAAAAGTACCCTTGCCTCACTATCCTCCCTTCTAAGGTCCTGCTCCCTGAGTGACTCCAGCATTCCCCGGCATGAACTTCTTCCAAGATCCACTGGACCTCCCCCTCGGCCACATAATGTGCTTGGAGTCCCAAGATGGTCTTGCGATACAACTTCCCGTCACACATAAGATAGTATGTCGATTTGTGCTTGAAATAATTCTTATCTTGGCCATCCGGGAACTCACCTATGGACAAGAAGGTGGCGAAGGGGTCTATCCATGAAGGGCGCTGGTCAACCTCCATCAGCTCTCCTTCTTCAATAGAGGGGCGGAAAAGGTCAGTGATGGTTCACACCATCCAGGGTCTAAGCTTTGCCAATTGATCTACCTGCTCTTCTCTTCCCGTACGGAATGTGTCGAATGGAGAATGTTTGGAATATGCCGATTGCTCCCTTTACCTTGGCTAGGCACAATTGGAGAGTAGGCTCCCTTGCCTCAAAATCCCTCTTGATCTGAGAGCTCACCACCATGGAATCCGTGAGCACTTCCGCAATATTCACCCCCAGCTCCCTTTCCAAATGAAGCCCCACGATTTCCACCTCACACACCGCCTGGTTGTTGATAATAGGGAAGTGAACAACCACCGTCTGCTCAATCCTTGTTCCTTGGGGCTCTCCAGGATCACTCCTACCCCCAAAGAATGCCTTCTAAAGATGCCATCTACCATCACAAACTAAGGAGCTGGGAGAGTGAGCTCTTCCTCCGCCACCTCAACCACATAATCAGCCAGGAAATCGGCCATAGCTTGGGCCTTGATCGAGAGCCGGGGAACAAAAGATATATCAAATTTAATCAGCTTCACTGACCTTATAGCCAACCTTCCCGAATGCTCCGCCCCCTCAAAGATGTTGTGGAGAGGATAGTCAGTCACCACTTGGATGGAGTATGCCTGTAAGTAGGGCCGGAGCCTTCGAGCCGAGATAATTAGGGCAAAAGCCAACTTCTCTAAATTCGGGTATCAGAGCTCTACCTTCCTCAAGACCCTGCTCACGTAATAGATGGGTAGTTGTTTCTTCCCCTCTTCTTGGCCTAGTATAGAGCTCAAGGCCTTGGCCCTGACCCCAAGGTACAGGGATAGATATTCCACCTCCTTTGGTCCCTAGAGCAGCAGGGCCTGGGTCAGCTGCCTCTTCAAGGCTTGGAATGCTTCCTCGCATTCCTTAGACCATTCAAATTTATGATTTCCCCCCAGTGCTTTGAGGAATGGGGAGCACTTCTCTCATGCCCGAGAGAGAAACCTGCTCAACCCTATCAACTTCCTCATCAACCGCTGGACTTCTTTGGCGTTCCTTGGTGACCCCAACTCCATGATCGCCCTCATCTTATAAGGATTGGGTTCCACCCTAGCGAGAGTAAGGAGATGGCATAGGAACTTCCCCCCGCTCACCCCGAAGATACACTTCTGTTGGATCTCGTGGCCAACCTTAGAGGGGGTGAATAAGGTTTGCATCGTAGTTTGAAATTCAAAAAATATTTTGCTCTAGGAAATCGAGTTCTGGAAGCTACTACGGGGCGTTAGGGATCTAACGCGCCGCGGTACGTCTGTGGACTCATTTTTCTATGCAAGTTCATTCGCAAGCCCCATAACACAAACACTTACTTGACACAACCAGAACAATAACATAATCAGATAAAGAAGAAATAGGAATTCCATTGCATGAATTAAAATGTCAATTGTTCTAAATGATTAAAAGAATGAGATCTCCATGACACTAGAGATTGAAGGCGATGGAATATAAAAACTCTTTTGGTTTCTATACCGATCCGCTTTACGGACCAGCTGGCTCTCTCCTTTTCCCTCTAGGAAAAGTCTTCGAGCCGACTCTTCACCTCCTCACAAGGAAGGGTCTTTGAGCCCCGCTAGATCCTCCCAATCTAGACGTCCTTATCCCCAGGATGATTTCCCATAGAATCCTTCCACGGATTCTGACGACCCTTACCAGTCGATTTTCCTCTACTCAAGATTTAGAAAAGACAAGAAGATTACAAAAGTAAGAGATATAAATATTCAAAAGATGAAGTTCTCCCTCTTGAAGATAACTTCGTAGAGCGATCCGCGGCCAGTGCTTAAGATCTCCATTTGTTGGCAACCGTTCGGCTCTTCCTATTCGTTGTAGATCTTGGATCTTCGGAGTCTTTAGATCATGAGCGGGAGGGAGACGACTATCTTCTTCTTTAACAGATACTTGTGGAACGGAGCGCAAGAAGATGGTCGAAGACGAGAATTCACGAACTCTCGTCCTTTTTTTTTCTCTATATGTAAGCCAAAAAAAAAGTAGGCCTTTCATATGTCTTCGTGAAAACAGAGGTACCGCTGGTGGTAAGACTAGCGCCCAACATTTGGTTCGCGCGCTTGTTGTGCCAGATATCGTCCAAGTATGGAATAATATTCAAAAATAAATATTTGTCGTTTCATCCTTGGTAGCACCACACGGTTACCCTTAACACTGCGCGAAAATAATGGTCATTACGATTCTGAACCATCGCGTCGATATTCATCAAGAGGCTATCGCTGTGCGGTAATGGCTATCGCCTGGCGGTATGTCGTTTTTCGAGAAATCCTGCACGGCTAGTGGGCGGTAATAGCTAGCGCTGTCTGATAGCTTCCCGAGTGCTATGTTGAATAAATTCATTGGGCTAGCGCGGGCGATAGTACTAGCACTTTCCGATAGCTTCTCGAGCGCTATGTACATTTAATTCCAGCTACCTCCCAACGGTAACTTCTAATGCCCAGCAGTATCATCTATAGGAGATTCTTCTCTTCACTTGAACCTATCAACCTGCACACTCTATAAATAGAAGACGTGATCAAATACAATCTGGGAGTTGATATTCTCAAATACCGGGCATGTGAAACATCGGTTCCAACAAACTCCCCCTTTTGATAATATAACCTTCCGTTCATGAGAAATAATAATGAGATAGAGTGCATATAAAGAATACAAGTTATAGGCTATCATCAGGTTGCAGTTGTTCTCTATATGGTTTCCCTACATGCTCTCCCCCTATCTACATGTTCGACATGCTCCCCCTATCTATGTACACTCCCCCTATACCTGTGACCTCTCCTAGCCCCATACTCACGAGCATACTCAATATATCATGAACAATATATTCTCCCCCTTTGATAATATCAAAAGGGTGGCAAGGCCAACCAGACATACAGGATGAAAAGAATAGTGAATGTGATGAGCATTAGAAAAACATAAGATATTGCACATGAAAGGTGAAGATAAACATGACAGGCATAGAAGTGACTCAAAAAAAAACATATCAGAGAATTGCAAGCACATGGGTCACACACTGGAGCAAGGAACACAGTCAGAAGCATTCAATATTTTGAGAAAGCATGAATTGGACATCACATACAAATGTAGGCACACAGCGGGTACGTCTGCAATGTTATAAGTGTGACGAAGTAATCAAGTTGAACAAACATTGAGAGTAGATATTCATGATTAAGTACAAGTAGTATGCATAAAAATATGTTAAGCTCTCTTAGAATAAACACATATATATTTTTTTAAAAAATATGATCATATTAAGGATATGGAATTTCAAGCCAAATACGATGATGTTTTCAATTCAATACAAATCCAAGAGATGTTATTTCATTGGAATTTTTGCATGCATGATTTCAAAATATCAAAGAGGATACAAACCACAATGTGGGCTAATTTGCATTTCAAGTAAAATTAAACATTGTAGCGGTCATGATTTGCTATCTAGTGCATTTACTTATGATTTTAGAGAATAATATAGGTATGCTTTAGGATCCAATTCTCATGAGTGGAAGTTTTATGAGAGATAATGATGTGTACAAATAGTGTTTTGATAAAGTATACATGTGAATTAATCAAAACACATGACATATATAGAGAATAACCACAACATTAAAATACAAAAATAATATTACTTCCACTATTTTTCAATGCACACAACTAAGAAGTATAACTACCAAGGTGATCTACACACACAATGGTTATTAAGAATTATTAGGGAGTAGAGTAGTGCTTGTGGGATCACATTTATACCATTTTTTAGTGTTTTTTTTGTGATCTGGTGTACAAGGAGAAATGGTGAAAATTTTATTTGCTACAAGACACTTACAATTCTTTTTCCAAGGTGCTCAACCTCACAATACTTATTAAGACTTATGAGGAGGGTGAGTAGTGCTTGGTGGAGTTTTGCTTGTCAATTTTTTATTTGTTTTTTTATCTTAGTGACAAAGGACGCCGAATTCACTTGTTGTGCAAATAATAGCATTTTTTTGTAAAGACACCTTTTTCTAAAGAATAAGTAGACAAAAAAAGAATTGAAATACTCAATTCAGTGTAGTGTAGGTAATCTATTTAAGCATTTTAATTCTTATATTGTTACACTACACAATCATGCAGGTACAAGATTAAAATCACATGTGGGTTATCAAAAATAGGTGAGTGAATAGTATCATCATCAAACATAAAACGTTACTCATACTTAGAGGCACACTAAGCAATCCTACACATGTTTTCTATATTGAATTTAATTGCACATAATAACATAATATTCAAGGCATAATATAACCACAATAATGTTTTAAGAAACTTGAAAATTAAATCAAACATTATATTTAATCTTTAATTGATAGAGTGTATTCATCTTTGGCAATGAAAATGAATAATAAGTAGTTTTATAATAATTTTTTGATTTTTTTATAGGAATACAAAACAATAAACACACAAGGAGATATATAAAAATTTTGTTCTTTTAAATTATTTTATAATTATATAAACATATATAAGAAAATACTTGTGTTTTTCTAAAACATGAAGGCTCAAAAAGATATTTGATGCAAACACAAGATAACATGGTAGATTATAATGCATGAACATAATGTACATGATAAGTGAAATAATATTTATGCAGCGGATATGTGAATCCTATGTATGCCCAACAATCCAATATCTAAGATATATGTCTAAACCCTAGCCCCGTACTAAGTGACGTATGGGCATGAGGAGCTGCACAAGTGTCGTAACGTGGGGTGTTAATCTCATGTGGATACAGAAGAACCCGCTCAACCTAACACTCTTTTCCCCAGCGCCACACAAGGACCTACTGGAACCCTCCGAGTTAAGTACAATACGTCATTTACATGTTAGTATCTCTAAAGCATACACCTACGCCCCAGCTATTGTGAGACATACATAATGGGTGACTGATCGCAGGAAAACTAAGATAGCGTGATAGACTCATTATAAAAAGGTAAATTATGACCACTTTAGAAATGATATGACTTATATTCCAATTTATTCAGTTAGATTGATTTATCGTTAATTTAATATGAGAAAGTAATATAGCAAAAATATATCTAATGTATTCATGCATGTTGGCTTAAAAAATCCAAAAGCATAAATAAATAAATTCAAAAAAATACAACAAAAAAAACATTATGCACATCGTGAAGTAGACTAGTGAGTGATTTCATTTGGATTAGTTTCTACTTCATGCAATTGGTGACATTAATGGATAAGATATTTAAGTATCCAAATGGAGCCAAGTGTTGCGGTTCCTTTTGGTACCCAAACAGAGCGTGATAAACCATGGGGAGATAATGATGAATGTGCCTTTTTGAGTGGAATGGGTGCATCATTGTTAACGGTGGCCCTCCATTCATACTTTGGTTGAGTATTATTTTTATGTAACAAATTTCTATAATCATTATTGTGAAGCTTATAATGATAGTGATTTTGAAATTATTATTAATAGGAAAATTTTCGACATTTACTTTAACCTTGGGAGAAGTTTAATGCGGATTAAGTATTCTACTAGGTTTATGTCTTATGAAGTTTGTAATGCTATTAGATACCTTACAAAATTTCGAAGATAAACTAGACATAAAAGATTTTTTATCATTTGCAATTTTTTCCACAAACAATTTTAATGATTCTAGTTTACGAGACAAAGTAACATTTTCATTAATCAATTTTTGATTTCATTCCTTAGAAAAATTTAGTTCTTTTTCAAAAACCTTAAATTTATCTTTTAATTCGTTACAATCAAAACAAGGTATATTGATTTCAACTACAGAACTAGAGGAAGAATGGGATACATCAAGCTTTGGTTCTACAGTTCGTTGTGCTTTTAGATTTTTATATTCTAAACGCAATTCAGAAATAATATTTTTCATTTTCTTAATTTTACGTTTAGCTTCATCTAGCACATGCAATGTAGCCCTAGAGTTACAAACAATAAGGGAATTTGATTTTCTTACAGTGCTCTTGGACAAGGCATGATTTGAACACAAGATTCCTTTACCATCCTCCTCTTCAAATGATATATTTTCATCTTCCCTTCCGCTTGATGTGTTTGATATGTCCTCCTCCAAAATTAAGTCTTCATTTGATTCTTCACTTGGATCCATAAGGAATTGCTCAGATTCATTATCTATAGAAAGAGAACTATAAGTTAACTCAAGAAAATTCCATATATCATATGCAGTAGGAAGAGTGTAGATGAGTTTAAAAATTTCTTCACCAAGCCCGCAAAATAAACTATTCATAGCCTTAGCATTTATATGACACTCGTGCTTTGTTAAGTTATTTGGCAGTTTGATACATGTTATGTTCCACACTTCTATGTCTAGGAATATTAGAAATTTCCTCATTAGCACTCTCCATTCGTTATAGTTCACTCCTGTAAACAGCGGTTGTGCAACCAAATTTTCAGTGTATAATTTTTCATCCCCACTAGTCGATTCAAGATTATGGTTGTCCATTATTCCTGGTGGTGAAACAATTTTGGAATAACCTGGCTCTGATACCACTTGTTGGATCTCATGGACAACCTTAGAGGGGTGGTGAAAAAGGTTTGTAGCATAGTTTGAAATTCAAAAAATATTTCACTCCATGAAATCGAGTTCTAGAAGCTACCGCGGGCCGTTAGGTATCTAACGTAGGGCGGTACGTCTGTGGAATCATTTTCCTGCACAAGTTTGTTCACAAGCCCCACAACACAAACACTTACTTGACACAACTAGAACAATCACATAATTAGATAAAGAAGAAATAGGAATTTTATTGCATGAATTAAAATGACAATTGTTCTAAATGATTACAAGAACGTGATCTCAATGATGCCGGAGATCTAAGGCGATAGAATATAAAAACTCTTTTGGTTTCTATACCGATCTGCTCCATGGCCCGGTTGGCTCTTTCCTTATTCCTTTAGGAAAATATTTCGAGCAGGCTCTTCACCTCCTCATAAGGAAGGGGTCTTAGAGCCCCGCTAGATCATCCTGATCTAGATGTCCTTATCCCCAGGATGATTTCGCACGGAATCCTTCCCCGGATTCCGACGACCCTCACCGGTCGATTTTCCTCTCCTCAAGATTTAGAAAAGACAAAAATATTACAAAAGTAAGAGATATAAATATTCAAAAGATGAAGTTCTCCCTCTTGAAGACTACTCCGTAGAGCGATCCGCGGCCGGTGCTTAAGATCTCCATTTGTTGGCAACCGAATGGCTCTTCGTATTCGTTGTAGATCTTGGATCTTCGGAGTCTTTCGATCACGAGTAGGAGGGAGATGACTATCTTCTTCTTTAACAGAGGCTTATGGAACGGAGCGCAAGAAGGCAGCCGAACCCTAGAATTCACGAACTCCCATCCTTTATTTTTCTCCAAACGTAAGCCACAGAAACCAAGGCGACCTTTTATATGTATTTGTGAAAACAGAGCTAACACCGGCGATAAGACTAGCGTTCGGCGGTAGGTTCGCATGCTTGTTGTGCCAGATATCGTCCAAGTATGGAATAATATTCAAAAACAAATATTTGTCGTTTCATCCTTGGTAGCGTCGCGCCATTACCGCTAATGCCATGCGGTAATAATGGGCGCGACGATTCAGAACCATCGCGTAGATATTCGTCGAGAGGCTATCGAGGTGCGGTAATGGCTACCGTCTGGCTGTATGTCATTATTCGAGAAATCCTGCACGACTTTCGTCGAGCGCCTTTCGTCGAGCGGCTAGGGAGGCGCAGAATCTGGTAGCGCCTGGCAATAGCAGCCACTCGACGCCACTATCTTGATACACTCAACGCTTTTCTTCTCAATGATCTCGATGTGGTGTTCAGCATACTAGCACGGGGTGGTTACAGCTAGCATTGTCCGATAGCTTCCCGAGCACCATGTCGCATAAATTCATTGGGCTAGCTCGGGGGGTAGTACTAGCGCTTTTTGATAGCTTCCTGAATGTTATGTCCATTTAATTCCAGCTATCTCCCAGCGGTAACTTGTAACGCCCGGCTGTATCAGCCATAGGAGGCTTCTTCTTTTCACTTAAATCTGTCAACTTGCACACTCTATCAACAGAAGACATGATCAAATACAATCTAGGAGTTGATATTCTCAAACACAGGAAATGTGAAACATCAGTTCCAACAACTTCAAGGGGTTCATCCTCATTTTATATTTCCACAGCATGTCGAAGGTCTCTTCCAGGTCCTAGAGGTGAGAGTCAATATCCTGATTCTTGATCATGAGATCATCCACATACACCTCCAAATTTATTCCCATTCGCTCTCAAAAGACCAGATCCAACATATTTTGGTATGTTTCCCCTACTTTTTTTTAGCCCAAAGGGCATCATCTTATAGCAATAACACCCATCCCCAGTGATGAAGGAGACATATTTTATATCGGGCGGGTGCAACCTGATCCGATGATAACCTAAAAAAGCATCTAGAAAACTCATTACATAAAAACCAACGGTTGAGTCAACTAGCGCGTCGATCTGAGGCAAGGGGTAACAATCTTTAGGACATGATTTATTCAAAAGAGAGAAATCTATGCACATCCTCATGCGTCTGGATCTCTGAAATGAATCCGGCCTTGAGGAGCTTACCCACCTCCTCACTGATGGGCTCGGCTAGCTTGTCCGTGGTAGATCTCTTCTTCTGTCGGATGGGGAGAGACTCGGGATATTTGTTGAGGTAGTGGCATGCGACGTCTACATCGATCGTTGGCATGTCGGAGATGATCCTTGCGGAGATATCCACGTTCTTCCGGATGCAATACAAAATCCTCCCCTAGTCCTCTAGACTCAGCCCCCCGCTGATCTGCACCTTCTCCACCTTGCCTTCCCGGGTGAAAACCTCCATCTCTAGCACATCTTCCGCTACATCCAACAAGGACTTCTCCTCCCACTTTCCAGTAGCACTCATACCTGGGATTGGAGCCTCCTTCTCCTCCGCTTCATCCATGACCATCACCTCAGACTGCTCTTCCGGAACTTTTTTTGCCGCACCCACCTGGGCGCGGATCTCTTCCTCCTCCACCTCCATCTCCTATGCTCCCCATGCAGCCTCCAGCCTAGAAATTTCCTCCATCCTCCTCTCCATCTCCTCGTCTCCCTCTTGCTAGGAGATGGGGTTGACCGTCGTGATATAACACTCCCTTGCTATTGGCCCTACAGCTCAGATTCTCAACAGAGTCCTACCTCAAAGCAAACTTGCTCCTACCACTCAGATCCAGGAGGATCTTATAGGATGGAAGTGAGTTAGTGAGGTTCTCGATTGGACACAAGAGAAATTTCTCTGTGCCAATCTACCATGACTGAGATAGACTCAGCCCAACCATGACTACAGGAATATATTTCCCGATTCTACCTTTACTTAAACTAACATACACTCAGTCCTAACTTCTTCTTCATAGCACTAGGAATTTTTTCTGCTGGATCTGTGAAGTTACTGCAGCAAAACTTGCTACTAGCAGTGTTGAAAGATTTTCAGCTCAACTTCTTCACAACAACAAGGATACTTAGCATGTGCTGGAAGTAACTTGCAGAAAACAGCTCCACTTATTCTTCCTTTCCTAGGCTGAGGAGATTCAGCATTAACTTCTTCTTCAGAGGCCCCAATAGATATTCTTCAAGGTTGTATAGCTGTATCTGTGAAGAACTTGCCGGTGCAGATGGAAAATGGCACCGGCTAACTTTCTTTTTCCTCTTCAGAGATCAGCTCTGATCTTACTATAGTCGATGATGAAGACAGACAGCTAACTTATTGAGTCTTTAGACCTACAGTAATTTTGCTCTCTGTTCTTCTCTTTACAGCAACAATGTCGATGTGGAAGAACTACATACTCGGCTTCTTTTTACATAAAAGGCTTCTCCTTTTATTAAATGCAACCCAACAGCTCTTTTAGCAGTGATCCCCACATCATTGATGGTCAAATGCTATCTTGCTTTAACGTCAACCATCGTACAGTAGCTTTGCAATGCCTTTTGTCATATACTATAGCTTTGTCGCTAACAATTTGAATAAGGTTGTTTTGTTCACTTGCAGAAGTCAATACTTGTGTACTTAGTCAAAAATCAAACATCAGTAGAATAGGCATTGAGTGAATGAGCTTCACTCAACGCCAAAGTACTTAGACAAAATCTTGTATATCTAGGCGATGACAGCGTTGAGTGAGTGATCCTCACTTAACGCTTTCTGCCTTAGCCATTTCTACAGCCTTTTTCGCATGCTTGGCATTGAGAGCGTTGAGTGACCATGCCTCACTCAACTCTTTTTGCCTTAGGCATGCTTTCTGTATTTTAGGCATTGAGAGCGTTGAGTGATCATGCCTCACTCAACGCTTTCTGCCTTAACCATTTTTCTACTTCTTCAACATCTTAAGTGTTGAGAGCATTGACTGAGCATGCCGCTGTCAGCGCTTTTTTGCTTTAGCCAAATTTACTAAATCATGGCATTGAGAGAGTTGAGTGAGCATGCTTCACTCAATGCTTTCTTCCTTAGCCAGATTTTTTTGCTTCTTGGCGTTGAGTGAGTAAGCACCACTCAACTCCAAAATACTTAACAGATTATTTTCTATTTATTTAGCATTGAGTGAGTAAGCTACACTCAATGCATTTGGACTTGGCCAAATTTTTGTGTCTGAAAAACTCAGATACTGAATGGATGAGAGTCAACGCTATACCATATGGACTTGAGTGAGCTTTCCTCTCTCAATACTTATGGACTTGGTCAAATATCGGCATAGTTTTTCCGTGGCTTTGACTTACAGGACAATACTCAATGAATATAGAGTATTGCATTGAGTGAATGATACTCATTCAATGCTTGTGGACTAAGCCACTTTTCTGCCTATTTCCTCTTAGGATTTTACTGTATTAGCCTATCTCACAGCCTTTTGCTGTATAACGTTGAGCGAGGTGACTTCACTCAATGCCTGTGGACTTTGCCCCTTCCTCAGCTTGCCATTACCTTGTCTTTGACTGTATAGGCTCCACTCAACACTATAAGTCATCTAGAGTTGAATGAATGACCTTCACTAAACGCCCGTGGACTTGGACAATTTTTTGTCTATCCACACCTTAGGTAAGTGTTTACCTAACCTAGCCACTTAGGCTACATGTCCCATTACTGTTACTAGGAAATCCTGCAATCATTAAACTTGAGCACAAGTTAGATCATCACATATATATACATTATTTGCTAGGCCTTCTTCAAATCCAGAACATTGGGATCAATGGACCTAACAATCTCCCCCTATTTGAAGAAGTCAAAACCTATGTCAATGTATACACTAACATACTTATGCAACATATACATAAAATAGTAACACTGCATGAATCAGAAAAATAATAAACATGATCATAACACATGATATTTCATTTAACATATAAGGAATTATAATGTCTGTGACTGAACCAAAATTCCAAATTCCTTAACCCTATAGGCAGAACCTAGAACTTTACAAGTTTCAGGTTCCCTTATCACAATCCTACTGCCCTTGGATTTCTTTGGAGGTTTGTCTTCTGGTCCAGCTATCTTCTTTCCCTTCTTATATGCTTCACCAGTAGCCTTTGCCTTAGTTGCTCTTTCCCTTTCAGCTTCAGCTTTAGCTTTATCTTTCTGCCTACGAAAGTAGCCATGAGGTTTGGGAAATTATTTAGAGGGTTCAACTACACCCAGAGGCAGAGTGTTAGCATTCTTGTTCTTCCAGTAGATTCTCCTTTCTGATTCCCTCTTTTCCATCTTATCCCATTACATTTTATTGTACCACTTTCCTCTATATGACCATTTATTTTTGACCTGATTCCAAGTGAGCAAAATGATGGATCTAGATTTAGGGTTCCATTGCTCAAAATCAGGCCTTTTCTCCATTTCTGCCCTGCATCTCTTTTTCCATAACCTGACTTCCTCTTAAGTTTTAGCAGTTGACATCATTTCTTTGTTCTGTAATGCCTGGTCTACAGTTGGGCTGAAGGAAGGAATCTCAGCAGTAGTAGATTGTTGTCCCCACTGATCACCAGCACTATCATATTCTTCTATATACTGATAACTTTGATGATCTTGCTGAGCCGGCTCTTTGTTCAAAACCTCTATCACGTGAGCAGGCATCATTGGGATGTTATCATATTACACTGTCTCTATTCCTAATAAGCCTCTCACCATATTGGTTACCCAGACCATATTTTTTGTGTTAGTCCTTATAGCTTCACTCTCCCCCTTTTTGACTTCTTCAAAATTTTGAGGTCTGGTAGGTGCTTGCCTTGCTTATTTCTCTCTCTAGGTAGTTAACTCCAGTAGTGAATTGATTCTTGACTTCCAGCATATGGCCATCAAGTAGCTTGGTGCAGGTGTCCATCTTGGTAAAGATTTCAATATTCTGTTGGTCCCTCAGAATTTTATCATTTTCATGAATGGTTACTGTGTTCTTAGCCTGAAACTTTTGATTCTCAATGATGATGGTTATATTCTATCTTGGCACATCCAGCTTCTCCATGGTGTAGTCTATAGCTGGAGCAGCTCTTTTAAAGATCTTGACAATTTCTCCTTTTAACAAGTTTACTTCAAATATTATAGATTTGATCTCTATTGTTGGATCATTCCTGATATCTTGCAGGGCTTCATCCACATAAATGTACAATGCCCTCCTCTGCTCATCTAACAAACCTCTCAGTTGGGAAAGGAAGGTCGGTGGAATCTGGTCTATTTGAGCAGAGGTGCCTTCATCTAGATCTTTCTATATTGGTATGTTTCCTGTTCTTTGTGCAGAGTCACTCTTGGATTGTCCATTCTCTGTATGTGCTGAGGAGTGTGTTTTCTCATGACTAGATTCCTCTTTCTCAGATTCAGAGGAAACTAGATCATGCATATCATGAGTAGGGTGTTTAGATGGAATCTCCCCCTCAACCTCTACCATGCCTTCATTTGCATGCAGGTCAGCAACAACAGTATTATCAACTATAGGCTGAATTTCTATTGAGGGGATCAGAAATTGCTCACCCACAACTATCTTGTATTATTTCTTCTTCAAGCTGCTCCCCCTCAACTGGTGCATTCTTTTCCTCAGCAAATGTTACAACCATAAATTGAGCCAGGAGTTGCTCACCTTCAGATATTGTAGTCTCTCTATAAAAAGCTAGTTTGATCTCCCTCTCACTTTGAAGCTTGGGAGCATCAGAATAATCAGACACAGGCAGATGCATATCTGTATCATCAAGTCTGGAAGCATCTTCCTCCATCGTTGCAGAGATCTTGTCCACAACTTCCTTTGCCACTGCTTTAGCCATCTCAGTAGTAGGCACAACATCTTCAGGGACAACATTTGACTAAGGTCTGCTTACAAGATTTAGTGGGGTAAGTTCTGAAGAGGCTGATACTTGAGTGTTCATTTCCTTCCTGGACTCTTCGGCAGAGGAAGACAATTCTGGATTTTGAGGCTATTCCTCATCAAATGAGCTGCTGGAGGAGCTGGGCTTAGGAACACTTATCTTCTTTTCTTTCCTTTCTGTAGTTGATGGTCCATGGGGTTGAAGTACCCTGTCCCAACTTTCCAACATTTTGAAGTCCATTCTTCTCATGTGTTGTATTCTTGCTCCATGCTTCAAGTTCAGAATCTCTGGAACAGTTTCTCGCAGAAACAGGGACAAAATTCTCCCTAAATTCGGTACATTCATGCACTCAGTAAACCTTTCAAAGAGAATTCTTCCCCAGTCAGTTCTACTGGTCAATATGACCGTGCACATCAGTTCAAACATCTTTTTCGAGATCTTGTCGTGGGAGCTTGTTTTACATAACAGAGCCTTCCCAATGATATCTGCTAAGAACTTGCGTTTTAGGTTCAATTCCTTCCTTAGGATTGATCCGGTGGAGTGCTTGGAAAACCCACACCATTTCAGGGCAGTCTTTACACCATCCTGCGACTGTTTGTCTTCGTCATTAGTTGTAGAGAACTTTGTCAGCTTTAGGGCTTTGGCGAGCCTTCTTGGTGTTATCTTGACTTTTGTTCCACTTACAGTCGTCTTGATTTTCTCAGCTGTAGCTTCTCCATTGACATTGGAGAATAATTTTAGAACCTCACGTTTCCAAAGCAAGCAGGGTTCTGATAGGACGAAATCTAGGTCAGATGTTTGGAGAAGATGAAGAACATACTGTACCTCATCAGGAGCAACTTTGAATCCAATTCTTACCAATTCTAAAACCTCAAAGAAGAAACCTTGTCCCTTGGGTGCCATTTTGCTTTAGAATTTGTGAGGACTAGCGAGAACGGCTTTTCGTCGATTCGGCAAATACGTGTGGGAGAGAGTAAGGAATAGTAACTTTGCTTTATGCACAAGCTCTACTATTTATAGTTATTTCTTAAGAGAAGGCGGAAAGTCACTTACCTGTTTAGTCGATCCTTTTGATCAACGACAAGGATTGAATCCCAAATCTTAACCGCATGTCGATCAATCAATAGATTTAGTTGGGTAAGCTTAATTTCCTAAACCTTTATATTCTTGGTCTTAGTTGATTAATTATTTCTTTAGCAATTGGCTTGCCTTTGACTTCTTTAGTAAAACTAAAATTTGCCTAATCAGCCGTGATTAAGATGACCAACAATGCACATTATAAAATGTGTCTTAGTTGAGTGCAATTTGAAATAGCTTCAACATGCCCATGTCAAGTTTGAGGATGTTGAATCTAGATACATCTCGTGGCATAGTGAACATGTGAGCCACTAACTTATTTATTTAGAAGAGTTTTTACTCAATTGTCTCACTCTATCTCGGACTTCAATTTGAACTGTCTTATCTCTAAAATGCATAATTTTAGCAATTTAGCAAATATTTTGTAGAATTAAGAGCTAGGCGGATTCTACTTATCTCTGTCCCGTAGACTGGAAGCAGATGCTGAATTCACAGTCTCTGAGCACACTAGTATCCTTGCTCCTAGATTTTAGCCATTAATGTGCATCTGGCTTTCTTTTACTAGCTCCCCCTCAATAGTTGCACATGTCTTTGACATCTTGTGCGTGATGATTAGATGAATCAGTCCTTATACCAAGACTTAGGTCTGGTGCATCTCTGTCCAAGGACCATAAATGGTCATGGCCACTTGGAATATCCTACAAAACAGAATTTACCTTACCTTCGGAACCCAAGCAGACTTGGGTACTAGGTTCCTGTTAGCTTGAAGATGCATATGTTTATCTACAGAAGTCCTGTCAGGAAGACACTACCTTCCCTTTGGCATACAGGGGTTGTGTCAACAATCTATGACAAAGTATCCCAATTTGCCACAGCACCAACATTCATGGATGTTGTATCACCTTTTCTGAACACACCTTGAGGTGTGCAAGCCACTTCTAGATGCATATTCAATGGGGAGAAGTGTGGCCTTCTTCTTACATTCTTCAGCAAGAGCTTCACCAAAAGTGAGTCTGCCAGTAGGGAAACTTAGCTTACTCTGAACTCCATTAGCAATATCCTTCTTTGTAGATGGCATGTTCTTCATGGATTCAGGGACAGCCAAGATAGCCTCACTGACTGACTTACCTTTGTTATGAGTTCTTGCTGGAAGAACTTTAGAATAGGCCATAGCCATATCCTTGACTGAGGGAACTGGGGCACTAAATATAAAAGGTCCAGGTTGAGCCTTTTAGACTTTACATGGGGAGCCTTCTGTGCACTCAATCTCATGAACTTTCTTCTTCCATTGTAAGGTACTATTATAATCTTACAAGGAAGATTCCCATACCTCCATTGACCATACTTATAGTCTTGGTCATACCTGTTAGATGAGAGAATTATCTTGTGAAAGGTTGAATGAGGTCTGACAGGAGCTTGGCCTCTCCTGTGAGATTGGATAACTTTAAAAATCCACTCAGATCTTAGAAAAATTAGCCACTATCCTCTAATCCCTTTCAAGTTTCTCTTCAATATCCTTGATATTAGATTCCTTATACTTGATGGACTCAACATGGATATCAACCATGGTCTTCAGATGGGTTACTTCCCTTACTTTTAGATATAGCAAAGATGAAGTCACATCTTGCTGGGAAGCAGCTAGCTATTGGGAGGCAATTTCCTCTGCTTGTTTCTTAATAAGCATCTTGCTCTTCTTGAAAGATTTCAGAAGTGCATCATGATTTTCAATAAATTGGTTGATATCATCTTCTGATAGAGGACTCTCATCATCAGTTGATGAGGATGCATCAGAGTCTGTACAGGATTCATATCCTGGCTCTGAGAATGAGCTAGAAGGGGAATATACCTTATTTTGTCCAGGCTGATCCGGGAATGATTCTTCTTCTGGTGTAGCTATCAGCCCATAGCATCTGCATTCATCTTCCTCAGCTTCATCCACCTCAGAGTCACTATCTGAATGTGATAGAGGGGCCCTGATCTTTGCTCTTGTATCTGGATAGATTTTTTGTTCTGTAAGAGCATTCATTGGCCCAATCTTGTTCTTATTCTCTCTGCAGACTTGGAGCTCCACTAATCTCCACACCTTACGGTCCACTCTTGAACACATAAGTTAAAGCCTTTTTAGCTATCCTTTGAGGTCTACTCAGAATGTTAGTTCCTTTTTGAGCAACCTCCCTCTGATACCACATGAAAGTCTTTGATTTAAAGGATTGCTAATTCACCTAGAGGTGGGGGGGGTGATGCTAAAGATCACAGCAGTGAACTGGTCGCACAAGTAATATAAAATGGGCAAGTTTTCCCAAGTATCGATCTCTCAAGGAACACAGTAAGGTGGAGTTAATGTCGAGGAGGACTTGAGATTGAAGTCCTTAGGGTCAGAGGTAAAGATGGGGGTTTTGATATTTGCGAAAAAAGAAAATAAAAGGCTAACTGCTACTCCTATGCAACGCCGCTATGCGATGCTTCGCCAGGAGGGATGGAAGACTAGTCGGGCCGCTATGCACCGAATCACTAGGCAGATGGGCGAGTAGGCTTGCAGATGAGGTGATGAGAATGGAGGAATGAGGGTCGTGAGCACCTCTGCACTACGCACGCCACTAGCAATTGCTAGTGCGGCAAGGGTGGATGGTGGTGGATGAAATATGGCGCACCTCAAGCAACTAAAGCGTAAAATAATACAAAATCACATAGACATGAATCAAATGAAGTTTACATCTAAAGTGAAATAACATCAATGTAAATGAAGTTTTAACACACATATACAACAATAAAGGAAGAACAAGTCAAGAGATCGACCGAATCCGAAGTCTTGCTTAGGGTTCAAGGTTGGAATCGTCGGGTTGTCAATCCGCGTCCAAGCTCGATCCTCAACTATGTCTGGGGTAGAGAAGGGCTGTCACCACCTTCCAATGGCCCGTCTTCTTTGTGTCACGATAGCGGACGAAAGTTGCAAGCTTCCCTTTGCTTGAGGGCTATGGCGTTGAAGCTTGAAATGAACCCAAGAGATGAGGGAGGAGGCCGAGAGGAAGCTCCGGCTTGGATTTGGCGGTGAAAGCTTGCCTGGAGCACCTCCCTAGGGTGGAGATTGAAGTGGAACGGCGGAACCCTTCCTCGGAGACGAAAAAGGCGGAGAAATGTCGAGCGATCCGAAGATTTTTTTAATTATGGCGAGACCTACGATATTTATAGAAAGCAGAATTGAATAATGTGCACGATCACGGGCGCACGACTAGTGGTCGTGCGCACTATGTCCTGTGATCGTGCTCACTGGCATGGTAGATTAGGAAGAAGAACTGGGGTAATGCGTAGGAGCAGTGGCGCACGACCGGTGGTCGTGCGCACTATGTCCAATGGTGGTGCGATTAACCTAGACAGAACTCCAGGAAAAGAGGATTCAATGCACATGATCAGTGTCGCACGATCGGTGGTCGTGCGATTATCCCGAGCAGATTCTGGGAATCAAGGTACATTACACACGATCATCTGCGCCCGACCAATGGTCGTGCGCACTATATTCGATGATCGTGCGCAGTATTCCTGCTTCCAAACGTCCCTGGAACATGCACACGACCCCTAAATCCAGCACTGATATGATCAGACATGCCAGACGAGCACAAAACGGAGTATAGAAAATAAGTATACACAACCACGGGCTTAAATGTGCACTTCCTATGGAAATATAGACAAGATGGAATATGAACGAAATAGAACTAAAAGTGAAGTGCAAACGCGTGAAAACTAGCCTAGATGAGTCCGAAAAACCCTATATAAATCGGACTCATCACACCCCCAGACTTAACTGGTTGCGCGTACCGAGCAAACAAAATCTAAGTAGATAGGGAAAATTACTAGTTAACAAAGCAATTGAAAAACAATGTACCATGTGAAGTTGCATGCTCGCGTGCGTAAAAATACAATAGAGAAAATTTCTAAGTATGCATAATAGTTTATATTTTTCACAATGTGTGTGAAGATTTTATTACTACTCAAAAATAGAATCACGGTGAATCAATCGGTCATGCATAGGAAGAAAGCAGGCAGGCCACTAAGGTGAGCTTTGCCAAAGATCGGGGCTCAGGATCACCTCTAAATGAATCCACCAATGTCTTGGACCATACGCGTGCCTGTTCACACTCTCTCCACGACACTAGTTAGACTCAACTGCAAATTCGTAGGAATTTAGGTTAAGCACGGGGTTTGGCTTACGTTGAGGTAAACAATGATAAAAAGAAAGGCTATGCACCTAACCCAAATGAGCTAGCCTAAAAAGAATCCAACCACAAACCACAATATATGCAGGTACACCACACCTCCAGAATTAACTTTTAACATATGGGTGTGTGCACATCATACTCCAAATATAATCACATTTCCAAAAAGATTTTCAATTTAAACTTTTGCTTTTCACTTTTTTTTCTTTACAAATATTTTTTTTTTCATTTTATATTCACAATTCAATAGATATAAACTTGGGAGCACTTCCACATTTTCACAAATAATAACACCACATCACATCCCAACATGAAAATATAAAACACTCAACTCGACTTGGGTGTGCGACTAGGATAGGCTATGGGGATTTGGTGAATGAAGGTGTAGCTGAATTAAAAGAAGGGTAGGCACAACGGGGCTAGCCAGGATATGACTTTAGGAATGGTACAAAGCTCAACCGGGCCAAAATGATGGCCTACATCACGCTTACACTAGACTAACCAAGTACCCATGCTTCGAGAGTAGGTTGGGGCAAGTTCTTAGCCACCGAGAAAGATGATCCTTCCTCCCGACTTGATCAAAATGAGTCTAGTGATGGCTACACACATTCCTATACTACCATTTGATTCACACCGGATTCACCAACTTTTGCGTAGAATAAAAAGATCTTTATGCAAATAGAAAAGTATAAAACCATAAGCATACATAAAAAGTAAATCTACTCGTATTTCTACACGAGATGAGAGCACTTGATTAGAAACACAACAAGGTCAACATTTTACTCTATCTCAAAATCCTAAGCCAGCAAAATAATTTTCCCAAATCATATAAAAGAAACGAGTTTAACTCGTAGAACACAAAAAGATAAGCACGCGCTTATGTGGGTGCAGTGGTGTGTGATGCAATGAACTAATCATAATAAATCTATAAAAACTTCTATTATGCACAAGAAATGTGCACGTGCAATAGGTAACAAATATCTCACCCATACTTAAACTAAACTACACAGCAAATGACGGAGAAATTCAAATCATAAAGAGCTAAGGGAAGAGGTTACCCAATGCTCAGCCTGTGAGCATACCAGAAGACGCGTGGAAACCTGAAGCAGGCCCACCATACGAAGAATCACAACCCCGCCAACACGAAGTTGTCAAGAATACCTGCAGGGGTGAGCTCCGCAAAAACAAAACAAAAATTACAAACTACAAAGGAATACTACAACTAAATAGACATGTCAAACAAAAACAAAAATGAAAGATAAGTACTGGGGTTATTGTCATCCCAGCATGACTTATTGGGCTACGAAAAGGTTCTAGCTAATGGGCCTATGAAAAGAAATATGCACAGGTAACTGTCCCAATATCCGTTTCGGTAACGAGTACCGATACAGCGATAGAACAGTTGCCCCTCTACCTAAATAATCATACCTGCTCCTCGCAGGCAGAGGAAATATGAAGTAGGATGAGGAGGAGGCCTGGTCCTCACTCATCTCACCACAAAACAAATCCTTGCCTAGCAAGGTTTCATCCACCACAAGTTCACTAGGGGCGAAGGTGATGGTAGGGGCTTCCACTGTGAAGGAGGTAGAAACCTCCTCACATAAGAGGATGCACTCGTCGACAGCCTGAGCACAAGGCTCAACGTCAACCCAACTTACCCTTGGAGATTCAACCTGGACAGGCTCAGATAAAGAAGGGGGGTCAAGAAATAAAAGAGACGAAGAACATAAAGAAATAATCGGGGGAGTGATCCCGGTTTCACTCCCCAAAGGCTGAGGTTGAAATATATCGTCAACAATGTCGACAATGCTACAAGGCTCGGCCGGATCCATAGAGGCCTCCACCAAGACTTGGACTTCCTCCTTTGGTATCGAGGGAGAAACCTCGACACCAGGAAGGTCCTCCTCCTCCATGAGAGTGGAAACAATCCATGTATCACAAGCCTCAACTTGTTTTGTGTAACACCCCCATCCGTCGCATGGCATATAACAGAAGGTCCAGCTGGAACCCGACGTCATATACCACAGACAGTTGGAAGGGTTACTAAATGAATAAATCAAACCATCTAATTAAGACTACTCGTCCTAATCACAGAGCATTCTAGCGGAAGATTTTTAAAGTTGAAAGAACCCAAAATTAATTCCATCAATATGAATGTCCACAGTTACAACAATAGGAAAGAAACCCCAAATACACAGAAACGGGTACATGGCCTTATGGCCTTACAAATGTTCACTTCATAAATAGTGTTTTACGTACATCGGCTCGCAGGCCGGCCACACATGAAATATATAAAAACAGCTATTCTACGGCCTTCTAGGGCCAGCACAGCAACATGGGCTCCAGCCCGCTATTTGGCGCTCGGCTCCGCAGCACCTGCAAGCACATACCACCGCACAGTGGCAAATAAAGCAACGGTCAGCTAAAAGCCGACCAAATTATAACGACCACGCCCCTTACTCGGGACGGCGGTGCTCTTCCCCTGCAAAACATTAGCCCAAAAATATATATATAGCGCAATAACAATTCGCCACAGGTGTAGGCTCGCACGGCCAAACACCCCGTGCACTCAGGGCACATTCATGGTGAACCCTGACCCATCAGTGCATTCACCACCACCCCCAGGATGGCAACAACATGTGAGCATTTAGCCTTTCTAACCATCGTCTAAGGCTCCGACTATGCCAACGGCCAGTCCCTGTCTTCGGGTCTCTCGCACCGAACCACATAGCCTAGGTCCAATTCCACTTGCCCGTTGCTCACGCCGCATGTCCAATTTAAGGAACTTTGCGCGGGCCAAGCTTCTCTCGGATCCCAAATTTTCCAAAACAATCTCATAACCCAGTTATGATCAAGGTCGGTTCCCAGACCGCCAAGTTAGCAGAACACGTTTCCGCTCAATTTTCTGGGTGCGCCTTGAAGCTAACCTTCAAGGATCCCTGCTGCAATCTACCGCGTGGAAACCCGAAAAAATCCAAAGCACGGAGTCTTCTCCGGCAAAACCATATCAAATGCAACATCACCGATCCAGACAAAACACGTCCGGGTAGGCTTCACACACAATGCCTATGCCCGTACTTACGATTCCGGGCTCTACATGCAACACAAGGGGGACTATTCCCGTCAACCCCAAGGAACACCACGCACTCACCGCATACTCGCGGGAGCGGGATTCCTTATTCAGAAAGAAAGAGATTCAAGCGCTCGAGTTGAGAATCGTTACCCTTGTAGTCCGTTTTGGCGCCATGGAAAAACTACGCGGTTAGAACTCTTCGCAATGACCTTCCCTCCACGGATCCGCTCTCCGATTTCGAAACGGCGCTCCGATGCTCCGCCGGCGGCCGGAAACCTCCTTCTTCTTCCTCTCCTCTCTCACTTTGGAAGGGGAGAACTTTGGAGAGAAAATGAGGGAATAACTCCCTATTCCCGGCCTTAACAGAGCAGGATTTAATCTGGGCCATTGGATCCTAATTAAAGAAAATGAATGGCTCGGATCTGCACAAAATTCCCCAGACCTGGACCGCACACGGCTTGGCACACGGCCGTGTCCAAGGCCGTGTGCCTCGATCCAGGCACGGTCGTCGAACTGAGAAATGCACACGGGCCAAGACACGCCCGTGTCTGACCTGACATGCCCGTGTCGGGTTCCTCGACACGCCCGTGTTCGTGGGCGTGTCACGCATAACCGCCACGGCAACGGACACGACCCATCAGGACACGGGTAGGGACACGGGTTGGCACACGCCCGTGTCGGATGACACGCCCGTGTCATCCGGCCGTGTTCCTGGTCGTGTCCTTCTCGGGTTGGAAACGGCCAAAAATCACCAGCCAGACACGACCTTGGACACGCCCGTGTCCTAGGCCGTGTACCCCTACAGGCACCAAAAACTCTTTTTTCGCGACCGACTCGCACACAAAATTCGGGGCGTTACAAATCTCCCCCACTTAAGGAATTTCGTCCCGAAATTAAGCAAAGGTACACAAAAGCTAAATGATACCTGAGTGGAATAACTCGGGGTATTCCTCCAACATAGCTTGCTCTCGCTCCCAAGAAAGCTCCTCACGTCCGCAATTATCCCAACGGACTTTAACCATTCTGACCTCCTTGTTGCGGAGTCGTTTGACTGCAACATCTTCAATTCGTACTGGTATGACCCTTGTTATTAACTCATAATCAACCGGTACCTGATCGTCTGCAATGATCTGCGAAGCCTCTTGCACTGCCTTACGCAACACCGATACGTGGAATACATCATGCAGCCCACTCAACTCCGTCGACAACTTTAATCTATACGCCGCCTCGCCAACACGCTCCATGATTTCAAATGGTCCAAGGTATCTCGGACTCAGCTTCTTCAAGCGTCGAACCCGCGATACACCCTTGAACGGCTTGATCTTCAAATATACCATGTCGCCAACGTTGAATTCCACATTTCTATGTTTGGCATTGTAATACTTTGATTGTCTATCCTGAGCAATCTTCAGCCTTTCTTGAATTGTCCGTATCATTGAAGTGGCATCTTCCACCGCTTGACGTTTATACAACTTTGATTCGCCTGCCTCCAACCAAGACAACGGCGTACGACACTTCCTCCCATACAAAGCTTCAAAAGGCGCCATTCCAATGCTTGCCTGAAAGCTATTGTTGTACGCAAACTCCACCATGTACAGGTGATCCTCCCAATGCTTCCCAAAATCTAGGACGCACATGCGAAGCATGTCCTCCATAGTCCTGTTGACTCTCTCGGTTTGGCCATCCGTCTGCGGGTGAAAGGCTGTGCTGAACTTTAGCTTAGTGCCCAACAGACCATGCACCAACCTCCAGTCATTTGACGTGAAGCGTCCATCACGATCACTAACAATACTTCTAGGCACACCATGCAATCGTACTATATTATCCACGTAGAGTTTGGCTAACTTTTCCACTGGATCCTCCTTTCTCAATCTATCAACGACCACCCAAATGGCGTCGTTTCCCTTCTGCGACTTCGGCAAACCGTGCACAAAATCCATAGATATGTCGTCAAACTTCCATTCTGGGATAGGAAGTGATTTCAAGAAACCTCCGGGCTTCTGGCATTCCGCCGTCACTAATGCACAAGTACGACACTTGGCCATATAAAGTGCCACATCCTTCTTCAAACCCGGCCACCAGAATAATTTCTTCATGTCTCTATACATCTTCGTGCTTCCCGGGTGGATTGAGTACTTGGTATGATGAGCCTCATACATCAACTCCTCCCGAATATTATCCGCACTAGGAATGCATAGACGACTGTCCTTCCTTAGCAACCCATCTACAACCACAAACTGGGAATTTGACCCATCCAAAGCTTCATCCAAGATTTGCTTCATGCTGCTATCCTGAACCAAAGCCCTCCAAACTCTATCCGCTAGGTCACACTGCACCTCTGTCCAAAACAATTTTGCCTCGGCACTAGACTGCTTGTCAATGCAAGATATCTCCAATGCCTCCAACTCTTGTACCAATCTTTCATCATGTACTGATAACCAATTGGCTTGTGCGGGAATCTTACGACTCAACGCATCCGCCACTGCATTTCCCTTCCCAGGTACATAGTGTATCTTGAAGGTGTAGTCCCCTAAGAACTCCATCCACCTCCTCTGCCTCATGTTCAGATCCTTTTGGTCCAATAGGTACTTCAAACTCTTATGATCGGTGTAAATATCCACCTTCACACCGTACAGATAGTGCCTCCAAAGCTTTAGAGCAAAAATCACGGCCGCTAACTCTAAGTCGTGGACCGGATAATTCCTCTCGTGAACCTTCAATTGTCGTGAACCATAAGCTATCACTCTCCCATGCTGTAGCAGAACACAACCCAAACCACTGCCCGAAGCATCACTATAGATCTTGAACCCTTCGGTTCCACTTGGCGAACATAAAATGGGCGACGTGGTCAACCGCCTCTTCAATTCTTCAAAAGCCTGTTCGCACTCCGGAGACCACACAAACTTCTGATCCTTTCTTGTCAACGTCGTGAGTGGTAGTGCTATCCGCGAGAAGTTCTCTACGAAGCGCCTGTAGTAGCCAGCAAGTCCCAGAAAACTCCGGACCTCTGCCACTGTAGTCAAAGTAGGCCACTCCCGTATCGCCACTATCTTCGCCGGATCCACAGCTATTCCTTCTCCACTGACAAGATGACCTAGGAACGCTATCGAGGATAACCAGAATTCACACTTGGAGAACTTTGCATATAACTGACTTTTCCTCAATGTTTCCAACACCAGGTGTAAATGCTTGTAGTGATCTTCCTCACACAGCGAATATACCAGGATATCATCAATAAATACTATCACGAACTGATCCAAATATTCTCTGAACGTCCTATTCATCAGATCCATAAACACAGATGGAGCATTCGTCAACCCAAACGGCATGACTGTGAACTCAAAATGCCCAAACCGCGTACTGAATGCTGTCTTTGGAATGTCGCTCTCCCTTATCCTCAACTGATAGTAACCAGACTTCAAATCTAACTTCGAATATACAGTTGACCCAACCAACTGATCAAACAGATCGTCAATCCTCGGGATTGGATATTTGTTCTTCTCCGTAAGTTTGTTCAATTCCCGATAATCGATACAAAGCCGCAAGCTCCCATCTTTCTTCTTAACAAAGAGAATTGGTGCGCTCCAAGGCGACGAACTTGGACGCACATAACCTTGCTCTAGCAACTCCTGCAGTTGCACCTTCAACTCTGCCATTTCTCTCGGGGCTATCCGATAGGGGGAGCGTGACACCGGTTTGGCACCCGGTACCAGCTCTATAGTAAAGTCTATCTCCCGCTGAGGAGGGGCTCCTGGGAGATCATCTGGAAACACATCAGGGTACTCGGACACAACAGGGATGTTGCCCAAACTAGGTTTAGGCGTCGAAGTCTGCACTAGAGTGACATACAGTTCTGCCCCAGACCGAACTGCCTTAAACACCTGAAGGGCCGATATCAGAACTTTCCTTGACCCCTTCATGCCCGCAAAAGTAGTCTCCCGATCAGTGTCCAGACCCAACTTGACTTCTTTACGGTTGCAATCAATGCATGCACTCTGCTCCGAGAGCCAATCCATACCGAAGATTACATCGAACTCCACTAATGGTAGAACCAACGCCCGCAAATCAAACTCCCGGTCTCCAATCCGAATCTTTACAACACAGATTCTATCCGCACACATTGAGCACCCATTAGGCAACAACACATCCAACTTGTTTTCTGCCATCGAGAACGGAACTCCGATGCGCGATATAAACTTTTCAGACAAGAAGGAATGTGATGCTCCCGTATCAAAAAGGGCTCTCGCCGGAAACCCAAAGATCAACACAAAGCCTAGCACTAACAAACGTAAGCTAACAAATACAAAAGTAACAACTATAAAAGTTAAACCACTATAATTTAACTCATACATGTCACTACGTCTGCTTGCTTTATGGCCTCCTGTAGACCAAGGTTGTAGACTCTAGGCTGGGCTGGAGCATGATGGGATGCGGTTGACTCCACCGCCTTCCCTTTCTCCTCATAAGTCGCTCCAGGTCTCCTCTCGGACTTTGGACGTCCGCTCCAACACTCCCGAGCAAAATGCCCCGTCTTCCCGCAGTTGTAGCAAGCTCCGGGGACTCGACTTGTAGTTGCCCCCGATGCATCAGCCGAAGGGGCTGAGTTTGAAGTCCTCCGCTTCTTGTTCCATCTGCGGAAACCTGTCTTGTTACTTGGCACCTTGAACTCGGTCTTCCTTTCTCCTGGGTCCCTCTTCTCTTGAACTTTCTTCGCAACCTTTTCCAACGATCGGGCCGAATTGACCAAGGCTAGGAAGCCCTGCGCCTTAGGCCCAGCAAGGAGTAACTGTAAATCGCCACGAAGACCCTCATAGAATCGGTTGGTCTTCCTCTCTTCTTCTGAAAACATAGCACCAGCATAACGACCCAACCGTGTGAACTCATACAAATATTCGTCCACGCTTCTGGATCCCTGAGTCAACCCAAGAAATTGATTCTCCATCTCCAACTTCTGAGCAGAAGGTACAAATCTGGCTAGGAACAATCTTGAAAATTCTTCCATCGGCACATCCGCAAGTTGCCTTCCCACTAGAAGATGAAACTCCAACTCGTCCCACCACAGCCTCGCCTCACCTTCCAAAAGAAAAGTCGCTATGGTGGTCTTCTGCCACTCCTCAGTCATTGTGGCCGTCAACACCCTCTTTATGGAAGAGAGCCAGTCCTCAGCTTGAGTTGGCGTTCCAACCCCATTAAACCTCGGAGGATTAAAGCCCATCACGTGCTTTAGCTGCCGCTCCGTAATTCTCCTCGGCTCTACTAACTCAACTGCTGCGCGTTCAACCACTCTCGGCTCTGCCGCCCTAACCGGTTCTTGCTCATCCGCAGGAGGTGCGCGATGCATTTGCCCCGCAGGTTGGGCATTTATCATTGCGAACACGGCTTCAGCCACCATCCTGATGGTTTCCGCTGAAGGAGGTGTAGCAGGCACGTCCCTTGGTGCACTACTTTCCGCTGATTGCGGACGCTCTGACTGACCAGCACCGCTCCTAGCTGCCTATAATAGCAAAGACACACGATTAGACGACAAACAAATTGCTAAAAGCAATCATTGGAACACTCAGGTTCCACAAAACAAGTGTATTTTCATTCCTAAGTGGACATTCATGGGTTCTTTTTAATGTTATAACGATGACGCACACATGTGCTCACCACCCCTTAAAAGAATTCGCCCACGAATTCATTTAAGCTTGATCGTAACCTCGCTTTGATACCAAATTGTAACACCCCCATCCATCGCATGGCATATAACAGAAGGTCCAGCTGGAACCCGACGCCATATACCACAGACAGTCGGAAGGGTTACTAAATGAATAAATCAAACCATCTAATTAAGACTACTCGTCCTAATCACAGAGCATTCTAGCGGAAGATTTTTAAAGTTGAAAGAACCCAAAATTAATTCCATCAATATGAATGTCCACAGTTACAACAATAGGAAAGAAACCCCAAATACACAGAAACGGGTACATGGCCTTATGGCCTTACAAATGTTCACTTCATAAATAGTGTTTTACGTACATCGGCTCGCAGGCCGGCCACACATGAAATATATAAAAACAGCTATTCTACGGCCTTCTAGGGCCAGCACAGCAACATGGGCTCCAGCCCGCTATTTGGCGCTCGGCTCCGCAACACCTGCAAGCACATACCACCGCACAGTGGCAAATAAAGCAACGGTCAGCTAAAAGCCGACCAAATTATAACGACCCCGCCCCTTACTTGGGACGGCGGTGCTCTTTCCCTGCAAAACATTAGCCCAACAATATATATATAGCGCAATAACAATTCGCCACAGGTGTAGGCTCGCACGGCCAAACACCCCGTGCACTCAGGGCACATTCATGGTGAACCCTGACCCATCAGTGCATTCACCACCACCCCCAGGATGGCAACAACATGTGAGCATTTAGCCTTTCTGACCACCGTCTAAGGCTCCGACTATGCCAACGGCCAGTCCCCGTCTTCGGGTCTCTCGCACCGAACCACATAGCCTAGGTCCAATTCCACTTGCCCGTTGCTCACGCCGCATGTCCAATTTAAGGAACTTTGCGCGGGCCAAGCTTCTCTCGGATCCCAAATTTTCCAAAACAATCTCATAACCCAGTTATGATCAAGGCCGGTTCCCAGACCGCCAAGTTAGCAGAACACGTTTCCGCTCAATTTTCCGGGTGCGCCTTGAAGCTAACCTTCAAGGATCCCTGCTGCAATCTACCGCATGGAAACCCGAAAAAATCCAAAGCACGGAGTCTTCTCCGGCAAAACCATATCAAATGCAACATCACCGATCCAGACAAAATACGTCCGGGTAGGCTTCACACACAATGCCTATGCCCGTACTTACGATTCCGGGCTCTACATGCAACACAAGGGGGACTATTCCCGTCAACCCCAAGGAATACCACGCACTCACCGCATACTCACGGGAGCGGGATTCCTTATGCAGAAAGAAAGAGATTCAAGCGCTCGAGTTGAGAATCGTTACCCTTGTAGTCCGTTTTGGCGCCATGGAAAAACTACGCGGTTAGAACTCTTCGCAATGACCTTCCCTCCATGGATCCGCTCTCCGATTTCGAAACGGCGCTCCGATGCTCCGCCGGCGGCCGGAAACCTCCTTCTTCTTCCTCTCCTCTCTCACTTTGGAAGGGGAGAACTTTGGAGAGAAAATGAGGGAATAACTCCCTATTCCCGGCCTTAACAGAGCAGGATTTAATCTGGGCCATTGGATCCTAATTAAAGAAAATGAACGGCTCGGATCTGCACAAAATTCCCCAGACCTGGACCGCACACGGCTTGGCACATGGCCGTGTCCAAGGCCGTGTGCCTCGATCCAGGCACGATTGTCGAACTGAGAAATGCACACGGGCCAAGACACGCCCGTGTCTGACCTGACACGCCCGTGTCGGGTTCCTCGACACGCCCGTGTTCGTGGGCGTGTCACGCATAACCGCCACGGCAACGGACACGACCCATCAGGACACGGGTAGGGACACGGGTTGGCACACGCCCGTGTCGGATGACACGCCCGTGTCATCCGGCCATGTTCCTGGCCGTGTCCTTCTCGGGTTGGAAACGGCCAAAAATCACCAGCCAGACACGGCCTTGGACACGCCCGTGTCCTAGGCCGTGTACCCCTACAGGCACCAAAAACTCTTTTTCCGCGACCGACTCGCACACAAAATTCGGGGCTTTACATTTTGTATCATCGAAAATGTCGTCAGAGACGACTGAAGTAGAATGCACAAAAGACGGAAGAACTTTGCTTGGATAAAATTCAAGCGCAGGTTCCTCACAAAGAATCAGCTCCTCGCTTGGAGATGTATGCACAGGAGAGATGGGCTCAGCCACGTCGAAACCTAGATCAGCCACACATCTGGCGGTTGTGTCCACATCATTCCCTTCAACAAATGAAGGTGACAGGGATAAATAACCAGATGATGAAGGTGTGCCACCAAGGGTAGGAGTCGGGATGATCCGGATGTCCAACTCATCATCCTCTTCCATAACACGGAGGTACTCGGCACAAATCCTTCAGGACATGATCTGTTCTATGACAATACAAACACTTTCTCCCATTACTCTGCGGTCCTTGTGGGGCGAGAGAGGAATAAGAGAACGGTGTATGTGGCCAGGACGATTGACCATAAGCTCGGGGCACAGTGTTTGAAGGGCTATACGAATACAACATCTCATGCATTATGCGCTGAGGCTTATGCTCAATATCTCACGTAGGGCATTCATTACTAGCATGGGAAGGATTTCCACACCAACGACATTGGGCATACGAATATCCCCACATGGTGTCGAAACAGTAGATCCAAAATAAATTGTGCAAATTACTAAATCCAATAATATATTACTACAATTGCCTAAACAAACAAGAAAAAGGCAGGCAAAATAGAAATAGAACAAAACAAAAATGATTTACAAAGGAAAAGGAAAGCAATCTCACGTCTCCCTCTCCAGAAACTCAAACGACTGTGTTCCCCGACAACGGTGCCCAAAAACTTGATGCTAAAGATCACGGCAGTGAACCGGTCACACAAGTAATATAAAATGGGCGAGTTGTCCCAAGTATCGATCTCTAAAGGAACACAGTAAGGTGGAGTTAATGTCGAGGAGGACTTGATATTGAAGCCCTTAGGGTCGGAGGTAACGATGGGGTTTTTGATATTTGCAGAAAAAGAAAATAAAAGGCTAACAGCTACTCCTATGCAACGCCGCTATGCGATGCTTCGCCAGGAGGGATGGAAGACTAGTCGGGCCGCTATGCACAAAATCACTAAGCGGATGACCGAGTAGGCTTGCGGATGAGGTGATCAGAATGGCGTAATGAGGGTCGTGAGAACCTCTTCATTACGCACGCCACTAGCAATTGCTAGTGCGGCAAGGGTGGGTGGTGGTGGATGAAATATGGCGCACCTCAAGCAACTAATGCGTAAAATAATACAGAATCACATATACATGAATCTAATAAAGTTTGCATCTAAAGTGCAACATCATCAATATAAATGAAGTTTTAACACACATATACAACAATAAAGGAAGAACAAGTCAAGAGATCGACCGAATCCGAAGTCTTGCTGAGGATTCACGATTGGAATCGTCGGGTTGTCAATCCGTATCCAAGCTCGGTCCTCAACGGCGTCCGGGGTAGAGAAGGGCTGTCACCACCTTCCAATTGACCGTCTTCTTCGTGTCACGATAGCGGATGAATGTTGCAAGCTTCCCTTTGCTTGAGGGCTATGGCCTTGAAGCTTTAAATCAACCCAAGAGATGAGGGAGGAGGCCGAGAGGAAGCTCTGACTTGGATTTGGCGGTGAAAACATGCTCGGAGCACCTCCCTAGGGTGGAGATTGAAGTGGAACGACGGAACCCTTCCTCGGAGACGAAAACGGCAGAGAAATCTCGAGCAATCCGAAGATTTTTTAATTAGGGCGAGACTTGCAATATTTATAGAAAGCAAAATTGAACAATGCGCACGATCACGGGCGCACAACCAGTGGTCATGCACACTATGTCCAGTGATCGTGCCCACTGACATGGCAGATTTGGAAGAAGAACTGGGGTAACGCGCACGAGTAGTGGCACAGGACCGGTGGTCGTGCGCACTATGTCCAATGCTCATGCGATTACTCCAGACAGAACTCCAGGAAAAGAGGAATCAATGCACACTATCAGTGTCGCACGACCGGTGGTCATGCGCACTATGTCTAGTAGTCGTGCGATTACCCCGGGTAGATTCTGGGAATCAGGATACATTGCGCACGATCATCAGTGCATAACTGGTGGTCATGCACACTATATCCGATGATCGTGCGCAGTATTCCTGCTTCCAAACGTCCCCGGAACATGCACACGACCCGTAAACCCTGCACTGATATGTGCAAACATTCCAGACGAGCACAAAACAGAGTATAGAAAATAGGTATACACAACCATGGGCTTAAATGTGCACTTCCTATGGAAATATAGACAAGATGGAATATGAACTAAATAGAACTAAAAGTGAAGGGCAAACACGTGAAAACTAGCCCAGATGAGTCCGAAAAACCCTATATAAATCAGACTCATCAGGGGGGGTGAATATGTTTCTTAGTCCTTATTGACTATCTTTGATTTTCCTTTAGTTGGATGCTTTATTAGTTGATTATATTTTGCTTTCAAGACATGCAACCTGCAATAAAGTCAACACAGAAAAGCACACACAAGATTTATAGTGGTTCCCCTTACAAGGGCACATCTACTTTCCCTCCCACCTATCCAACTATCTTGTTGGACTAGTCACTTCTCCAAAACTCTGCTCCAAAGAGCTTACACCTCAGATCCCTCAGGATCTCTTAGTCTCCTTCAAGAATTATAACTCAACCCTCCAAGAATTATAACTCAACCACAAGGGCCTACAACTCAGTGATCATCAGATCACCTATCTTACGCCAAAGGACCTACACTCAGGCTGGGAGGACAGCCCTACAGCTTAGATCCAAATGGGTCCTATAACTCAGAGAGCTTCACTCTCCTACAACTCAGGCAATGTTGCCTTACCTCAGGCCAGTGTCCCTCTAGCGCAGATTCTCAATAGAGTGCTACCTCAGAGCAAACTTGCTCCTACAACTCAGATCCAAGAGGATCATACAGGATAGAAGTGAGTTGGTGAGGTTCTTGATTGGACACAAGAGAAATTGTTTTGTGCCAATCTACCTTGACTGAGATAGACTCAGCCCAACTTTGACTTCAGGAATATATTTCCTGAGTCTACATTTACTTGAACTGAGATACACTCAGTCCTAACTTCTTCTTCATAGCACCAGGGATTTTTCCTACTGGATCTGTGAAGTGACTGCAGCAAAACTTGCTGCTACTAGAGCTGAAAAATTTTCAGCTCAACTTCTTCATAGTAACAAGGATACTTAGCTTGTGATGGAAGTACTTGTAGAAAAAGATCTACTTCTTCTTCCTTTCCTGGGTTGAGGAGATTCGGCGCTAACTTCTTCTTCACAGCCTCCAGTAGATATTATTCATGGTTGTACAGCTGGATCTGTGAAGAACTTCCAAGTGCAGATGAAAAATGGCACCAACTAACTTTCTTTTTACTCTTCAGAGATCATCTCTGATCTTGCTGTAGTCGATGATGAAGACAAACAACTAGCTTGTTGAGTCTTTAGACCTGCAGTCTTTTTGCTCCCTGTTCTTTTCTTCACAACAACAATGGTGATAAGGAAGAACTACACACTTGCCTTCTTTTTCCGTAAAAGGCTTCTCCTTTTATTGAATGCAACCCAAAGACTCTTTTAGCAGTGGGCCCCACATCATTGATGGCCAGCTGCTATCATACTTAAACGTCAACTATTGTACAGTAGCTCTACGGTGCCTTTTATGATGTACTATAGCTTTGCCACTAATAATTAGAAAAAAGTTGGCTTGTTGACTTGCTGACATCAGTACTCGTGGACTTAGTCAAAAATCAAACATCGGTAGAATAGGCGTTGAGTGAATAAGCTTCACTAAATGCCAAAGTACTTAGACAAAATCCTGTCTATCTAGGTATTGATAGAATTGAGTGAGTGATCCTCACTCAATGCTCTTTGTCTTAGCCATTTCTGCAGCCTTTCCAGCATGCTTGGCATTGAGAGCATTGAGTCACCATACCTCACTTAATTCTTTTTGCCTTAGCCATGCTTTTTGTATTTTAGGCGTTGAGAGCATTGAGTGAGCTTGCCTCACTCAATGCTTACCTTAACCATTTTCTGCTTCTTCGGCATCTTAAGCTGAAAGTGTTTAGTTGTCTACCTAAATCACCTAGAGGGGGGGTGAATAGCTGATATGTGCGTCTTTTGTAGAATAAAAATTTAAGAACTATGCACAGTACTATCTACCAATCAATCACATAAGAAGCAAGATTTATAGTGGTTCCCCAACCTTGGGTACATCAAATTTCCCTCACTGATCTAGCAATAAACTAGACTCAGCTACTCCACTATCTCGGGTTGAAAACCAATCCTACACCTCGGAACAAGGTTCCTACAAACTTGATCCACAAAACGGATCTACACTCGGAAGGTAAAACTTCCTATAATCTCGGAGACAAAAGCTCCTACACTTGGAGAAAATTCTCCTACAAGAATGAAATAGAACGAATTTAAAAATTACAAACAGTGAATCCTTTTTAGATCTGCAAACAATCAGCCTTGATCTACCTCTTGTAGACTTTGCAGCTTTTCAGAGAGGTGAAGAAAATCTCGGCAAAGCAGATCTGGACTTTCTTAGCCTCACACGATCGGATAGAAGATGAGGAATTTAGCGACCATCTCGGTATGTAAACCTTCTTGATCTGAATACTCTAAAATCGAAAACCCTAGCCGGATGAGAACGATGATGATCGGCGGTGGCGGCTTTCGTTTCTTGGAGAGAGAAAGAGATTCAGAGAATTTAGAAAATAATCTACTGCAAAACTTATGATACTTAGGGTTTGTCGGTTTGACAAGACCTTATATAGGATCTGCAATAACAGTCATAATTAGATCTTAAGGAGGTACACATGGACCAATCACATCAAGGTTCATTAAGAAATCTGTCAATCTGGACTTGACGAAATTTCAGAAAAATGTGAAGCTGATATACTCGAGTGAAGAGGCAACTACTCAAGTACTATATGTAACTACTCGAGTGAACAAAAGATAATTACTCAAGTAAATACTTGGAGAAAGTCTGGAAATGAAGAGCAGCTACTCGAGTACAAAGATACATACTCGAGTGCTAAAATAGTGATACGAGAAGTGGAGTTAGGCTAATCAAGTATAATAAGTTTTACTCGAGTGAAAATAAATTGACTACTTGAGTGGTAGAGAAACTACTTGAATCAGGAACTTAGAATAATTTATGGAATCGAATCCTGGGTTACTCGAGTAGATGAACTGAACTACTCGAGTGAATAAGAACTACTCTAGAATATGGAAATGGCTACTCAAGTAATAGACTTGGAAAAATTCTGAGGGAAGAAAACATAGTTACTCGAGTATAAAACATAGACTACTCGAGTCATAGATGAACTACTCGAGTACATGACTTAGACTACTCGAGTGAGGAGAAAATACATGTGACCCAGATTTCTGTAACTCGACATAAAAGGTTCAAACTACTCGAGTACTTATATGACTACTCGAGTAATTTACTTAGAAAATATCTGGAGAAGAAATCCTGTAAACTCGAGAATGAGACGGAATCTACTCGAGTATTAAACTTAGCTACTCGAGAGCTATTACTTGACGACTCGAGTTATTACTTCCTTACTCGAGTATAGCGATTATTACTCGGGTATAAACAAAGCAATTCACTCGAGTAGGTATATATTTACTCGAGTAAAATACTTAGTAAATTCTCTTAATAAAAATCTCTCCTTATTTAGTGAAACCAGCATCAAGTCTTTTCCAATTAGTCCTAGTGCTTGAGTATGAAGTGTATCCCAATAGAGAGGCTACACATGAGTCAACACCTTGAATCACACAATGAGCGATTACATTGTATGATCCTTTGTTTGGTGACCCATTGTAGACTGACATTGGTCTACACTTGACATTAGAATCCTGCAAACACATAACTCAACCAAAGCATTTAATATAACTTAATTCATCTTAGTTCAAGGGTGACTTAATCAAATCTGGGTTAATATGGATACAGTACCCAACAATCTCTCCCTATTTGTAGATGTCAGAGCACTTTACACTAAGGTGAATTATAGGCATAAAAAGTGCTAAATAGATAAATCTATCAAAGCAAGTATAAGACTGTAAATAAGATGACATGACCAAAAGATAGAATTATATAAATGTGATTTTCCAAAGTATCATTTCTACAAAAATAATTTCCACATTCTCATATATCCTTGTAGCTTAGACTTGATGGTGCTGACTGTATTGCTTCTCTTGCTGTCTTCTTTGATAGTTGTATGGCTTGGGGTAGTATTTAGGGGGTTTTGGAGGAGCAGCTGGGTTATTCCTACCAAATTCTCTATCATATAGCCTCCTCTTAGTAATAGACTTCTCATATAATTCTCATTCTTGGGAGTTATAATGAATATTCATGCTTTCATGGAAATCCATAACAAGTTTGAGAGTTTCCAAAATGAGGGACTTAGAAGGAGGAGACCAAATATCTGTATATTCTGGAGCTTTTCTCCTTTCTGAATCTGGAACTGGGATAGTCCTGCTAGCAGAGGCACCATCACCATATTTTCATTTCTTCTTAGAAGTCTGGATCTCAGGAGGAGCTCGGAGAAAGATATCTGCAGGGTCATCCTCCCAAAGTTGGGCATAAGAATCTAGAGGAGGGCCTTCTTGGCCTTCAGGTCTTGGAGAGAAGGTAGGTTATAGAGGAGGAGCAGGAGCAGCAATAGCTAGAGGGTTGAGATGATGAGGAATGATATTTGGATCAGCATCAAACTTAGGAAGGATTTGATTATGCATCCAGACAGCAGTGTCATATGTATGGAATTTGACACTCTGAATATTTCCTAAGTCATCATCATGGATCTCTTTCATTTTGGCTTTCCAAAGCTCTTGCTTGAGGGCATCTGATTTTTCTAAACATTCTTTCACCAAACTCTCCCCCTTTCTGACTTCTACAGTCACTGTGTTGATGGCATCATCTTTGAAGGTTCCAACCTCTTCGCAGATCTTCATCTTAATAGCTTCAGCTCTCTTATCCAATTCAATCTGATTTCCTGCCAGAGTCACACCTTGTTCCATAACCTGACCAACACTAGTAATAGTGTGATCTAGAGCCTTTCCACCATTTTGGAAGAGGTGTCTTAGCTGATCAGTATTGTGCTGAATTTAAGCAAATCCCCTGCCCATTTCAGTCTCTAGAGTAGTGACTTTGTTAGCAACAGCCTTGAGGGAAGTATCAAAGTAGGTTCTTTGCTCTTTAAGCATAAGAACAAACAAATTCATCAAATCATTGGAGGTAGCAGTAGTAGCAGGAGGATCACTAACAGAGGGAACTGGAGGAGGAGGAGCAACCCATGGAGCAATTTTTGCAATGGAGACTGAGCTCTTTGCTCTAGTAGTGTGAATCAGGGCATCACTGTCATCAGTGACTGTGGGTATGGAGAAGTCCAGTTTTCTCAAAGGGGTTTCTGCTGGTTATGGAGATGGCTCATCAGTAATGAAAATGGTTTCAACCTGCTCTTTGTGTGCAGTAGGAGACTTTGCTAGTGAAGGAGTAGGTATTGGAGATTGTACTGGAGTGGATTCTTTTGGTATTTCAGTGGTGGTTTCCTTTGGAGAGGGAGGAGGAGGAAGATCATCTGCAGTCAGCTCTTCAATCATTTCACTGATTGCAGCTTTTGTTGAGAGTAGGGCTTCTTGAAGTTGTTTTTCAGATGGAGTTTCTCCTGAAGTCTGAGGTGGAGGAGAAACTGCTGGAGGTGTAGGTATCCTTGCTGGGATAGAAGGAGCAGGTTCTCCCTCAATAGAAACACTAGAGGAGCTGGCAATCCGATGTGGAGAGGGAGATGAGGTCCTATCCTCTATGGCTGGAATCTCTTGAACCTTGGCAGCCTGAGTTGGATTCTGCAGTTTCACTTCCCATCTTTGAATGGAGGATATGGAAACTTTTTTCATGTGATGAAGAGCAGTCCCTTTGGAGAAGTTGAAGACTTCTGGGTTGATTTCATGGAGTAGAAGTGAGATAATTCTTGCATAATTTGGGGATTTAATGCTGTCTCTGATCTTATCCATGATCATCATACCAAATTGGAATTTCTTCCTGTAGACAATGGCTTGCATAATATCAAAGAGTGAGAAAGAGATATCTCTGATAGAATTAGTTTTGCAGAGGAGGACTTTCCCTACAATATCCACAATTAATATTCCTTCAGGATTTAGCTGAGAACGTTTGATGTATTCTTCATCAGGAGAAATGTCATAGAACATACATGTTCTGTCAGACTCATTAGGGCCTAGATCATCTTCTTCATCTACAAGCGGCAATCAAAGAAGTTGAGAAACAGATGTCTTAGTGAGCTTGAATTTAATACCTCTGACTGTCGATTTGATAACGACACCATGTTGCTTAACCTTGACATTTTTGAAGAACTCGTCAACATCTGGAAAGAGAATTTTACAGGGTTCTTGGAGAATGAAGGTAAGTCCGGTAGTGTTGAGAAGGATCATAAGATTGTGGAAATCATCTGAAAGTTTTGCAATTCCGGCGGCAACTAGTTCAAAACCGATTCCAATTTTTGAAGAAGCGTACATGAGTCAGAAGCTCTTGGAAAAATGACGGCGGGGAAGAGGAAGATGCGGCTCTGCAACTTCTTAACGAAAGATGAAACGGCAGTCGGCTTTACTCGAGTGAGGAAATGATTTCGTGTAGAAGGATTTTGGAATTTCCGATTCATATAACCCTAGGTTTATGTCTAATTAGGAGATAAATGATGGAATCATACCTTAGAAGTGGCGGCATAAGCCTCGGGTTGCGAATAAGAAAATTTGAATCAAAGAAGAAAAGATGGCTGGCACATACTCGAGAGACTCAATATTACTCGAGTGAAGTACTTGTGATACTCGAGTAGATAGGCTGGAAGTTCTCGAGTAGTTTGGGTGAAGTACGCGAGTAGTTGTACGAAGGTACTCGAGAAAGGTTTTACGACTCAAGTAGATTATTTGACTACTTGAGTAAGACATTCTACTACTCGAGTAGGTTACTCGAGTGGCTTATCGGGTACTTGAGTAGATCAATTTTACTACTCGAGTATGTCATTAACTTACTCGTGTACTTTACTTCTTACTAGAGTCAAAAGGTTAGAAATAAGTAGAATTCAAACTTTTGACTGATTCTGGATCTCTGAGCCTTCTTGGGGGTCCACTTTCTCTACTCTTCCTTGTTGAGCATTCTAAGTTCTGTTTTGAATAAAGAGAAGTTGGTCTCGTCCAGTGGCTTTGTGAAGATGTCTGCAATCTGCCCGTCTATAGAGACATATGGAGATCTATGTCCCCATGCTCCACATGCTCCCGGATGAAGTGATACCTCAGCTCTATATGCTTTGTCCAGCTGTGCGAGACTGGGTTGTTGGCTATTGTAATTGCGTTGGAAGAGTCGCAAAACAACGGAATGTTCTGGAACTTCATATTACAATTTTCAAATTGATTCTTTATCCATAGCAGTTGTGCACAGCAACTGCCTGCAGAGATGTACACTGACTCAGCTGTTGAGATTGCTACACAGTTCTGATTCTTGCTACTTAAGGAGATAAGCCTTCTTCCTAGGAATTGGAAAGTCTAGGAAGTGCTTTTCCTTTCGTCTTTGCTCCCTGTAAAATCTGCATCTGAAAAACCTCTTAGTTCGCTATCATTACTTCTTGGGTACCATAAGCCAAGATTTGTTATACCTTTAAGGTATCTCAAAATCCACTTTTGCAACAGTGTAGTGAGATTTCTTAGAGTTCACCTGGAATCTAGCACATACACATGTTGAAAACATTATGTCAGGTCTACTAGCAGTAAGGTAGATCAAGGATCTAATTATGCTTCTGTACTTGGTTTCATCAAAAGATTTCCCTTTTTCATCCTTGTCTAGAGACATAGTTGAACCCATTGGAGTCCTCATATAGGTTGCGTTCTCCATTCCGAACTTCTTAATTAGCTCTTTGGTGAACTTGGTCTGCGAGATGAAAATTCCATCTTCAGATTGTTTCACCTGAAGCCCTAAGAAATACTTTAGCTCACCCATACTGCTCATTTCAAACTTCCCTTGTGTAAGTTTAGAAAACTTCTTGTAGAGGTTGTCATCTGTAGAGCCTAAAAATGATGTCATCGACATAGATTTGCACTAGCAAAATCTTGCCTTTTATTTCCATAAGAAATAATATCTTATTTATTTTTCCCCTTGTGAACTTGTTCTCAAGTAGAAAGCTAGACAGCGTCTCATACCAAGCTCGAGGAGCTTGTTTCAGACCATATAAAGCTTTATGTAATAAATAAACGTACTCAGGAAAGTTAGAATTAACGAAACCTGGAGGTTGTTCCACATACACATCTTTCTTTATATCTCCATTAAGGAAGGTAGACTTCACGTCCATCTGATAGTAGGTGAAGCCTTTGAGTGCAGCATATGCTAGGAATAACCTGATGAACTCCAGCCTTGCCACTACAGCGTAAGTCTGGTCGAATACGATTCCTTCGTCTTGACGATATCCTTTAGCGACGAGTCTGGCCTTGTTCTTTATGATCGTTCCATCCTCATCCATCTTGTTCCTGTAGACCCATTTTGTGCCGATGACATTCTTACCTTTGGGTCCTGGAACAAGTTTCCAAACTTTGTAGCGCTTGAACTGTTTTAGTTCAGCTTCCATCGCTACTATCCATGATGCATCTGAGTTCACTTCTTCAAACTTCTTTGGTTCAACCTATGAGAGAAAACTTTGATATAAATTTTCGTTAGTTGTACCTCTACGAGTTCTGACACCATCCTGGGGATCACATATGATCTGATCCATGGGGTGATCCTGCAGATGTCTGAGCTCTAGCGTCCTTGCATCTGGATTATCTTCAATCACCGTAGTGACTTCATCAACTTGCACAATTTCTTCATCTAGATCATAAACCTCTCTAATAGGGGTTGGAGTTGTGATCTTGATGAACTTTTCACCTTTATCTTCTGATTGTTCATCCAAGCTGAGTTGTTTTATCTTTGTACCTGCATCTTCAGTAAGCACACTAGAGGAGTTGTCTTGCAGCAAGCTCGTCTCATCAAATATAACATGTATTTATTCTTCTACGACTATGATTTTTCTATTAAATATACTGTATGCCTTACTCTGGCTGCTATATCGTACGAAAATACCTTCAAAACTCTTTTCGCTAAACTTGATAGTATGATACTTACCATTGTTAATTACGAAGCATTTATAACCAAAAATTCTAAAATATGAGATAGTTGGTTTCCTGCCCTTCAGAAGTTCATAAGGTGTCTTATCGTGGTTTTTGTTTATGAGTGCTCGATTTTGCACGTGTCATGCAGTGTTGATGGCTTCAGCCCAGAAGTATTTCAGTAGTGAGGCATCACTCAACATGGTCCTGCAGGCCTCTATGAGTGTTCTATTCCTTCTCTCGGCCACTCCGTTTTGTTGTGGACTACGAGGAGAGGAAAACTCATGAAAGATACCTAAGCTTTCATAGAATTCTATCATGGCCCTAGACTTGAACTCTGTTCCATTGTCACTTCTGATTTTGACTATGGAGCAGTTATATTCATTCTGGACTTGCCTGACAAAGTTAGTTAAGATGTCGACGGACTTGTGTTTCAGAAAGAACACCCACGCAAAGCACGAGTAATCATCAACAATTACTAACGTATAATCTTTACCTCCCAAAATCCTAATTTGTAGTAGACCAAAGAAGTCCATATGAAGTAGATGAAGACATCTATTAGAATCCTTGCCAATAATGCTTTTAAAGGTAGCCCTTGTTTGCTTGCCTTTTTTACATGCGTGACAAGGTCTATCTTTGACGTACTTGACATTTGGAGCATCACGTACTAAGTTCATTGAAAATAGTTTATTAATAGTTTTGGAATTAATATGTGCTAGTCACTTGTGCCATTGGTCAGCAAGAGATGCACTATCTTTTGCTAAATATTACACTAGTGTAGAAGAGTTTTTACAAATGAAATTCAAACAAAATATGTTTCTGCTTTGAGTGTCGGATAGAGTCATTTCCATATTGTCAATAGATTTTATCATGCACTTATCAGCATGAAACTCAACTATGTATCCTTTATCGCAGAGTTGGCTTATGCTTATAAGATTGTGTTCCAATCCTTCATCATAAGCTACATCTGAGAAAGATACACTACCGTTAATGATTATACCATATCCTTTAGTGATTCCTCGGTCTAAACCTCCAAAGATGACCTTTGGTCCGTTCAAGACTGGAGAGTAATTCTGAATTAGGCTTCTTGTCCCGGTCATATGCCGAGAGCATCCACTGTCCAAATATCAGATTGACATTTTGTTGGCCTTTGGACATACCTACAATCATAATCAGTTTGCCTTAGGAACCCAAATACGTTTGGGTCCTTGGTCTCGGGTTAGAACACTTCCCCTACGAGTGTTAGCATTATGAGCGGTCTTTCTCATATTGCCAACTTAAGGAGTTGCAGCATTTCTGGGATTAAACCAGCAATCGATGACAAAGTGACCAATTCTGCCACAGCACCAACAGTCAAACCTGTTGTATCTTTGCATTATGTTCTCCTGCTTGGCCTTTTGAGGTTGTGGTCTAGCAGGGGCAACATTTTTGGAGGAAGAAGCTTCATGATGATGGCAATCAGATGATTTCTTCTCCTTCTGTGGCTTTTCCACAGTGGGCTTTACCTTTGGTGCTAACTTGAAGGTATGACTGTTATTGAAAGGGCCATAGATTTGAATAATAACTTCTTCATAAGGTGCCTTAAAGACACTCTCACTAAAGTTTCTAGGGCGAGTCCATCCTTGGTAGCGAGATTTTGGCTCTACATAGGTAGGCCTGGTCAAGTGACCATAGGATGAGTCAATATCAAACTCGTTTGTTGGAAATATGACCTTTTTGAATGAGGTCTGATCTTGATGGGCTTTCCCCTTCTCTTTGGTCGAGGCCTTCTTGGCGGCCTTATTCTTTCTTTGAGACTTGTTTCTCCTAGAAGATTTACTAGGAGCTTCTTCAAGACCTAATACAGCACCCTTTGCCTTCGCTGAGAATTCAGAAAAGAATGGAAGAACAGTCTTAGGCTTCGAGAAACTTTCAACAAGTTTCCTCTCAGCAGCGAGATATTCTTCTAACTCTTTGGTGATTTTATCTTTTAGGTCAAGGTGCTCAAGAGCTTTGTTGTATTCTTCAATAGCATTAGTGAAGTTCTCTTTAAGTGAGTCAGTCTGTTGGATAACTAGTTGATTTGGGCTAGGTTCACTAACTTAGGATGTGACCCAACATGTATAGCCAGGGTCAAAGTTGTGTCCTAGAGTCTAGGACAAGTACTTAGAGTCAACATCAGATGGACCAGCTATCATCAACACTGCCAGAGACTCAAGACTTAGCAGATTTCAAGACTAAGTAAAAATGAGTTCGACGTTCGTCGAACTCAGGTCGACGATTGACATTCTCAGCTAGACGATCTTGAGACATTTCTCTGAGCTAAGATCGACGATCTTCATTCTCTGGTCGACGAAAACTGGGATACTTCAATAAACTAAAGTCAGGATAACTCCAGATTATTTTAAGTCCAACTTCAGACTTTGGTAGACGAACAAGATTCTGAGCTCGACGAACTTGGACCTCAAACTTTTCAAGAACCTTCTGTTAAAAGATCTCAGGTCGACGAAGTCAACTTCTCAGGTTGATGAAGTCAACTTCTCAGGTCGACGAACTCAGTACTCTACTCGACGAATTCTGGAACCAGAAGATTTGTGTCGACACTTAGGGCATGTGTCGACACCAACTATGTCAACACCAAAAGATTTGTGTCGACACCAAGACTAATTAGTCGACACCCACCTGTGTCGACACCAGAAGATTCATGTCGACACACAAAATATCAGTCAACACAAAATACTTGACTAAGTCCAGAATTGTTGCTGAACTCCAGTCGACGAATGCAATTATCAGCTCGACGAACATCAGATAGAAAAGACAAAGGTTCTGAAGCATGCAAGTTATGTTATCAGCTCGACGAACTTGGAACTTAGCTCTACAAATAGAAGCCGTCTGGTTGACGAATTCAATATCTCAGCTCGACGAATTGGTAACTCAGTTCGACGAATTCTGCCAACTGTTCGGCGATTCCAGACTTAGGCATTTCCGTCATTCAGTCCTCACTCAAATGCAACAATTCCTAACAGATTAAAGCTCAAACATTCTCTGAATGTATCCGTTAGAGAAAGCATTAATTATGGTCTTCTTCAGGAATATTATTTGTCGATTTTCAACGGGACAGTTGAGGAAATGATTCAATGCCGATTATTCTCAAGGCGTCAGCATTAATTACCGATGATTCAAATTTTTGAAAAGATATAGAAGAAAAGAAGATCGATAATCAGTAGTAAGAAGCAAGAACATACTCCGTCAGAAAAATAGAGACACACACAGACTGACTGCAAGAATTCATACAGTAGCAGAAAAGCTTCACACAAGAAAATCATACTGAAGCTCACAGTGACAGGCAGTGATCTTCATTCAGAAGAGGAAGAACAATCATACAATATCAAGAGTCTTCTTCTTCAATATTCTCTCCAGGACTTCCAAGGACAACATATATCAAACCAGTCAAGAAGCTCCTGCATCATTGCTTGTCAAGAACTCTGATTGAAGACCTATCACCCTACACCAAAGCTTCCAAGTCTTCCTGAACCATTCAATATTTCAGGGGGAGCTTTTTCTAAACATCAATACACTTAAGTCTTCGCAGTTTATTGAGAAAGAGAGGACAAAATCACTCTCCTACCCCCTCCTGTATAAAGGGTTGTCATCTCCCTTCAAAAGTGATTCCTGGTTGCAAGTCTCCTAACCAAAAGACTTGAGTTGGTTTTTGGGGACCTGATCAAAACCCATTGGTGTCAGGCACCTGATCAAAAACCTGAGTGGATTCCTACCAAGGGTGGTAGAAGAGTGGACTACCAAGATTTGGGGAACCACTATAACTTTCTTATGTCGTTTGGTTGTCTATCTTTTTCTTTTTATTCTTGCTGTATGGCTGTGATTAGGTTTACTATTTTCTGTTTTCCACTTTTCTTACTTACTGCACCATTTCAGTTTACAACAAAAGCTGTGACAACACCTTTATAGGGACCTAAAAAATTTTAAATATACTCTATTCACCCCCACTCTAGAGTATTGTAGACCTAACCCTCACTTTCAATTGGTATCAGAGCAGGTTCCTTTGGTTGCACAAGTTAAATCTTGAACCAAAAGATCCCTTGTTAGATCTACACATCACCTTCATTCACATTTAACTTTTAAAGTAGAAACACAGCCATGGCACAGAATAAAGCTTATGCAAGCACCAGACCTCCAGTTTGCAACTTGTAAAAGTTTGGAATCTGGAAGGCAAGAATCAAGCTATATATGAATTCTATTGATGAAGATATTTTTGCTTCCATCTTAACAGGAGTACCTCAACCACCTGCAGCTCCTCCAAGCACTTCTACAAATATGACTGCAGTACCTCCTCTAGATTATAATGATGCTTACAGGAAAGCCAAGATGACTGATGCAAAAGCCATGAACATATTGGCACAAACAATGTCTGATGACATTTTCCAGAAGATTGTTGAGTGCACATCATCAAAAGCCATTTGGGATTCACTAAACCAAATGGTTGATGGATCAGCTGATGAAAGGAAGGATAGGAGATCAAATCTCATCTCCCAATATGAGAATTTCAAGAAACGGGAAGCTGAGACAGTTTCAGAGATGTATAATAGATTAAGCTCAATTATTAATAAGCTAAAAACTCTGGACAAGGTCATCATTCTCACTGAAGTGAATGACAAAATTCTGATGTGCTTCACAAGCTCATGGGACACAAGAATTTGGCCCATCAAGGAGGACAGATACCTAAATGAGATTTCAACAGAATCTCTATTGGGCAAACTAAAGTCTTATGCGCAGTTAATAAAGACAAGGGAGGCTTCTGAACAAAGAACACCTCCAGCAGCTAGAAGAGAACAGAGCATAGCCTTCAAAGCCTCAGAAGAATCAGATTCTTCAACATCAAATGAAGAACTTATAAGTCTGTTGGCTAAGAGATTTCTCAAGATGGCTAGAAAGGACTTCAGAAGAAAGTCATCAAGAAAAGATGACAGGCCAAAGTATGATAAGACACCAACAAAGGAAGTGGTGTGCTATAGATGCAGGAAGCCTGGGCACTATCTCTCTGAGTGTCTAGAGAACCAGAAGAAAGAGAAGAGAAGAGAAAAGGAAAAGGATTCCAGGAGATAGTACACCAGCAGACCCTGTTCCAGCAAACATGAGAGGAAGGAAAAGGGGTTTGTGGCTGAGACCTGGAGTGAGACTGAAGAAGAGTCAACATCCTCAAGCTCCAGTGAAGATGAGGAAGAAGAAAGAGCAAAGGAGGTTTACCTCATGGCAATTGATGCCTCAAGAAGCAACTCAGAAGAAGGCGATTCAGAAAATGAGGAAGCTTCTGAATCAGAAGCTGATCAGGTATTATCATGGTTTGATTATAATTCAGAATCTTTTAAATCAGATTTTAAAATCATGTGTTTAGATTTAATTAACTCTGAGAAGGAAATCAAACTTCTCAGAGAAAAACAAGTTAACTATGATAGCTTAGTTTTAGAAAACACAAAATTAAAAAATAAAATAGACATGCTTAGTGAACAAATCACTCTTCTGAAAGATGAATTAAGTAAAGCAAGACAACTAAAAGAATCACTAAATGGAAGAAGCAAACAACTAGCAGTAATCACCAACATATCTAATTCTAGATTTAATGGAAGTAAGTTAGGATTAGGTGCATCATCTAGTGAACCACCTATTATTCAGAAAAACCACTGGTCACAACCCATATATTTTATTTCTGAGAAAGAAAATAAGAATACTGAGCAAGTATATAAGGTAAATAAAATTCTTGAACAAATTCAAACTAAGGACAAAATTGAAAAACAGAAAACACCTTATAAAAAGAAATTTCAACAATTTTCGTCGACCTCAGATCGATGAAAAGGGGCCAGTTCGTCGAACCCAAATCGACGAACTTTGAACGCCAACTATAGTTATCATTATTCATCCAACTGCAATCGACGAACTTTCTATAGTTCGTTGAGCAGATCTCGACGAACGTGGGGCACAGAGAATGAACGTGTTCATTCTCTAGGCAGAGATCGACGATCTCAACAAAATTCGTCGAACTCTGGTCGACGAACTTACATAAATTCGTCGAACCCAGGATGATTTTACAAAAACTATAATTCCAACAGAAACTTAAATACTTCTAGGAAACAATTTAATCCATTGGCTGACTGGACCATTCCACCTCGGAGATAGAACCCCCTAGGATATAAATCCATTCCAGAATTTCCTGTTATTTCTAGTTTCTCTTATCAGCCATACAAAGGGCCCAAGGTAACCTGGGTCAAAAATCACTAACTGTTTGCATTACACGTGAAGAATTGTCCAGGGGTAAATGAAACTTAGTACCTGGACAGTGGATGCTCCAATCATATGCCTGGCAGCAAGGACATCTTAGTCAACTACAAGTCCAAACTGGGGCCAAAGGTTATCTTTGGTGATTCAAAATGTGGTCAGTCAGAAGGAGTTGGAGAAGTAAGAATAGGAGCTGTCACATTCAGAAAGTTGACATATGTAAGTGGACTGAAGCATAACCTCATCTCCATAAGTCAATTATGTAATGATGGTTATCAAGTATACTTTAACCCATCTACTTGCTATATCATTGATAAAAATAACCAAACTATTTTAACTGGAAGTAGACAAGGAAATATTTACTTAATAAATTTTCTTTCTGCCACAACTGATATCTGTTTACTGAATTTAACTAGTAATATGAATGACTTATGGCACAAAAGAATAGGACATGTAAACCTGAAAAACATTGCTAGGTTATCTAAGCACAACCTTGTTAGAGGTCTACCTTCTAGTCCCTACAAGAAGGAAGGTCTCTGCAGGGCTTGTCAACTAGGCAAGCAAACTAAAACTAGTTTCAAATCAATTAATAAGAGTGATTCACCTAGGATCTTGTACTTGCTCCACTTTGATCTTTTTGGACCCATTGCTGTATAAAGCCTAGGAGGGAAATCTTACACTTTAGTAATAGTGAATGACTTCTCCAGGTTCAGTTGGGTATTCTCCCTGAGAACAAAGTCAGATACACTCAAGGTTCTTACAGATTTTCTCAAGACCATACAGATTGAGTTCTCTACTCATATTGCATTGATCAGAAGTGATCATAGCACAGAGTTTGAGTCTCTTCTTATGCATGAGTTCTATGAGAAGGAAGGTATCAGGCATTACTTCTCAGCTCCTAGAACTCCCCAACAAAATGGGGTAGCTGAAAGGAAAAATAGGACACTTATTGAAGTTGCAGGTACATTGCTTGCTGATGCATACATGCCACTAACCTTTTGTGCAGAGGCTGTAAGCACTGCAAACTATGTCCTGAATAGGAGTTTAATTCACAAACTGAAGAACAAGACTCCCTATGAATTGCTCAAAGGGAAGAAACCTAAAATAAACTATTTTAAAGTTTTTGGTTGTACATGCTATATACATAATAACAACAAGAAATATATTAGAAAGTTTGAAGCTAAAGCTGAAGTGGGAGTTTTTCTAGGATACTCCCAAGTAAGCAAATCCTATAGGGTATTTAATAAATTAACATTAAAAGAAGAAGAGTCAATTCATGTTTCTTTTGATGAAACTAACATGTATTGTAAGGAGAAAGAAGTTTCTACCATTAGCAACTTGCAGGTATCCCACTTGTGTGAGACATTGGATGGACTAAACCTCACCCAAGAGGTTCCCACTCATCCCTCTCCACAAGTCATTGAAGATAGTGAAGAAGATGAAGTTAAAGAACATGAGCCTCAACCAACATCAAATATAATTCCACAGGAGAAATTTATTCAAAATGTTGTTGCACAACCAACTCCACCCACTAATTTTATCACAATTAGGGATCACCCCAGATCTCAAGTAATTGGAGACATATCAGCAGATGTACAGACAAGGCATCAACTCAATCAAGACTTGATGCATGCATGTTTTCTCTCTCAGGTTGAATCTCTAACCATTCGTGATGTTGAGCAAGATCCCCACTGGATCCTTGCAATGCAAGAGGAATTAAACCAATTTGAGAGATGTAGAGTTTGGGATTTGGTTCCAAGACACCAAAAATACCCAGTTATTGGAACCAAATGGGTTTTCAGGAATAAGCTTGATGCCCAAGGAGTCATTGTGAGGAACAAGGCTAGGCTTGTTGCTCAAGCATATAGGCAAGAGGAAGGAATTGACTACGATCAGACCTTTGCACCTGATCAGAGCTTTCATATTTCCTTAGCCTCCAAGTGAAACAGCTCCCTGATGGCATCTTCATCTCTCAAGCAAAGTATGCTAAAGAACTTCTAAAGAAGTTTGGGATGGTTGATGCCTCAACTAAGAAAACTCCCATGACCACAAATGTTGTTGTGGATTCTGATATACCACGAAAACCTGTAGATCAGAAACTTTATAGGGGCATTGTTGGGTCCCTATTATACCTCATAGCAAGTAGGCCAGATATTTTGTTTGCTACATGCCTTTGTGCTAGGTTCCAAGTGAACCCTAAAGAATCTCATCTAATTTTCTTAAAAAGGATTTTAAGATATATAAAGAGTTGTACTAATCTAGGCCTATAGTATCCTGCTGAATCAGAATTTGAGTTAACTGGATACTCTGATGTTGATTGTGTTGGATGCAGGGTAGATAGAAAAAGTACTTCAGGAACTTGTCAGTTCCTGAGTATGAGACTAGTATCATGGTTTTGAAAGAAGCAAACATCAGTGTCAACATCAAGTGCTGAAGCAGAATATATTATAGCAGGCAGCTGTTGTTCACAGATGCTATGGATACAAAATCAACATCTAGATTATGGATTCAACTTAAATAATTCAACATTATTCTGCGATAATACTAGTGTTATAGCTATAACACAAAATCCAGTTCACCATTGTAGGACAAAGCATATTGACATAAGACATCATTTCATTAGGGAGTGTGTAGACAAAAATAAGATTAAGCTTGTCTATATCTACACTGATTTACAAAAAGCTGATATATTCACCAAACCTCTGGATGAGAAAAATCATGCTTTCTTTCTAAATCAGCTGGGAATAATCAATGGGGAAGACTTAGTTTAAGTTCTTTCTGCATTCGATGAAGTTTCCAGAGTTCGTCGAACGGAGTTCGACGTACCAGGGAAAGTTTGAGAGATACTCGTCGAACGGGGATCGACGAATTCTCTGTGAGTTAAATAATTTTCGTCGACCAGCGTTCGACGAACTTTGCTTCAAAAGATATTCGTTGTCCTAAGCCCGATGAACCGTCTTAAATTCTTTTGATGAGCTCGACGAATCATTTAACTCTAAACTATTTTGTCGACCTCAGTTTGAAGAATTCATTTTATTTCCGTGGAACAGAGTTTGTTGATTCATATTCTGGAAAACCTTATATCTAGGTTTTCTTCGACCTCCATCTCGTGCTTTCTATTCCCTTGCACTTGATCGCCATTTTTGTGTCTTTCTTGCAGGTGATTTCAATGGCGACTCTAGCGAGTAATCTCACCGGAATGAAGTTTGATACAGGATTTGATGTGGATTTCGATTCATTTCAGCATTCCGATCCAATCTTTTTATACATCCTGGAACTTTGTGAAGAACAGGAACTAAAAACCCTGATGACGAGAAGGATCAAACTGCACAGCATGGAAATCAGGGAATGGGTATACACATTGTCGTCAACAGAAGAGAACACCATGATGGGCACTATTGCGAGCAACTCAGTCTCTTTAACCCCTGCAATATTAATTGAGATTTTTGGATTGAAAAATGGAGAAGAGGACCTCAAAATTGAAACAGAGGAGTCTGATATGATGTTGAGCCTCATGGGTTATGCTGGAGATAATCCCAACAAACTGTTGAAGAAACACATGTCTGCTCCTTATAAGTGTTTAGCAGACTTGGTTGGCAAAGTGCTACTTGGAAAACACACTGCACACGATTATATCACCAGACACCAGTTTCTGGTTATGTGTGCAATCATCAACAAGAAGCCAATAAAATAGACACCAATTATATTTGATTTGATAAATAAGAATAACACTAAGAAGGAAGTCTGTTTTGGAAGAATTCTAGGAATCTTCCTACAGGAAAAGGCTGTTGAATCCATGGTCTCCCAGACCATATTCATAAATGCCAGTAAAAGGCTGACATGTGCCTTATTTGGCAGATGGGAGAGGACCATCACTAAGCTCTCTCAGGCTTCCACCTCTTCCATCAAAGCTTCTGAAGGCACAAGGCCTATCAAAGCCACTCCCCACTCCGCTGAAGAGAACATTCCTTCCACATCTTCTCTTCCAACCCCCCTTCCAACAACAATACAATCCTCAGTCATCCCATCTTTACCAATCACCATCACTGACATTCCATCTTCCTCCCTTCAGGAAAATCAACCACCCACACCTCTTGAATTCCCTCATGACACATACATTTCTACACCACCACAGTCTCCACTTCCCCCACATCTATCTTCCTTACCATCTTATATCATACCATCAGACACCATGATGCAAGATGCCACCCTTCCATCCCCATCAACATCTAACCTTCACATATCTGATGTTCCACCCTCTATTCCATCAATAGTTGCCACCTCTTCCACCCCAACTGCAACACCATCTACCACTTTCTCATTGGACACCTCTACCATCTCATCTGTGATGACTACCTTTAGTCATCATTTTTGGTATAGTTTATAAACCTAAATACCTAAGTTTAATTATAATTTTGTTTATTTTATATCTGTTTTGTTTTATTTCTCCTATATTATGATATTATAATTTCTAACTTTATTATGTGTTTTATATTTTATGTTGTGTTATGTTTAGTTTAGTTTTAATGTTTAATATGTTTGTTGCTATGTTTAGTCTTATTAATATATATATTATATTATGTGATGTTTAGTTTTATTTGTTATAATTATTATGTTCAATGTTAATGAATAATATTATTAGTCTAATGTTTGTTTTGCCTTGTTATTTGTAGGTTCAAGTCCAAGTTCAACACCATGCAGCCCTCTTCAATGCATGCAGTCCTCATAATCATGCCTTCAAGTCCAGCCCATACCCGAGCCTTCTTCAAGGTGCAACCCTCAAATCTTGGTGCAGCAGGCCCTCCTTCATTGAGTCAAACCCGAGCCTATGCAGCCTTTCATGTGCAGCCCACTTCAAGAAAGCAGCCCGACCTCCTCCCCACTTCAGGATGCAGCCCACAAGAGCATCCCGGCCACACAAAGAGCAGCCCCTACATGCAATCCTAGCTCTACGTGAGCCCATAAAGCCCACACTAGTAGCCCATTTTTGCCGTTGCATGGCCGGCCACCCACATCATGTCCCTCTCTCTACTTTTTATTATTTTCTCTCTTCTCTCCCTCATTTAATGCCATGCATACATACGCCCATGCATGGCCGGCCACTCCTCATGCATCCCCTCTTTCATTCCCAATCTCTCCCCTTTATTATTTTCTCTTTCATTTATTCCTCATGCTTATCCCCACTCACTCCCTCTCTCTTATTAATTCCTCCATCCATGCACCTTGCCACCAATGCATTGAACCCACCTCCTTTTCTTCCCCTTCATTTCATGCCATGCTTGAACTTCTCTCCCTTTACATGGTCGGCCACCCCCCTTGCCCCCTCTTCTTCATTTTCATTCTAGAAGCTTCTCCATCTCCTATAAAAGCCACCCCATCCCTCAAGCCAAAGGAGAAAAATTTTTGGGAAGTGAAGTTTTAAGTTGAATGTGAGTGTTGAGTTGGAGAGTGCTTGTGAGTTGTTATTAGTTTCATTATTGTATTAGTTTTTTTCCATTATTGCAAGTTTTTCTTCCTAATATAGTCTTGTCTGTTTAAAATTTTGTGTACTCCTTTTTTGCAAGTAATGAAAATGTTCCTCTCTTATCTTCTTTTGTCTTCCTTTTCAATTATGCGTAGCTAATTTTCTTTAGCGTTCGATCGTGAGGATCCATAAAATGAGATGAGGGTTTCTTTTGTTTCATAGTTTTATTTTTGCTTAATTTTACTCGATCCTTCTTTGATTTTTATTTTGTGGACTCCGTATTTCCGGTATACGGTTGTAGGCTTGGGATCTCATATTTGAGTAGCCGAGAGGCTCGTGAATGTGAAAGATCACTCAAAGAAGGAAGGAGTTGAACGCAACCCTAGAGATAGGATGACGTAAATCTTCCGGATTGGAGTCAAATCCAATAGTGCGGGTCACCTCGATAATGCGGCTTTAGGCTTTTTTGACTAGAAAGAGATTTCGGTCAAAGCGTCTATAAGTCAGGGGATTTAATGCTCAAGCGAGATTATTTCCTAATTTCGGATCCGTCACGGTCGAGTATGATTTGCAAATTTAAAACTATGCCTTTTCATCCCTCTCATTTCATTTTATGGTGAATCTTTGATCGAATGCTAGCTTTTTATTATAAAGTTTTTCGTCAAAAAAATTATCTTTCGTTTTAGTTTAAAAATTCTCAAATCTCATTTTCTTTCAGTAGGATAATAGTTCAAGCGTGAGTAGTAGTATTTGACAACCCCGTGTTTAAATATGACCTTGATACTACAATTTGACAGGTACACTTGCCTGTTCGTGTTTTAGCCCATCAAGTTTTTGGCGTCGTTGCCGGGGATGCTTTTTCGTCAATATTAGGAAAACGCTTTCGCTATTACTTCTGCAAAAAAAATCAAAAAAAATTTCCTTTCACTATTTTCTTCTTCAAGTTTTTTTACTTCCCTTCTTCTCTTTTTCTTTCCTCCATTCTCCTTGTAATTTTCTTAGTGCATGACCCGCACGAATCCGTCGCTACTTGAAGACTTGGACCCAGAAATCGAACGCTCCTTTCGAAGAAACTTGGGATTCAGAGGTTCCACTTCTCAAACAGCGGTTGAGGATTCCGACGGTGATTGTAATTTTAATTCTAAAATGGGAGATCCTAACCCAGGAATGGCTCAGCAAAGGACCATGTCCGATTATGCTCGACCCAACCTGGAGGGGACTGAAATAAGTATTGTTAAACCTGCAATTGCAAACAATAACTTCGAGCTTAAGCCTAGCATCATACAAATGGTGCAGCAATATGTACAGTTCGACGGATTACAAGATGAAGATCCGAACTTGCATATTGCCAATTTTCTTGAAATCTGTGACACCTTCAAAATAAATGGTGTCTCAGACGATGCTATAAGACTACGACTCTTACCCTTCTCCTTAAGAACTAAATCCAAACAGTTGTTGAGTTTTCTTCCAAGAGGATCAATCACTACTTGAAACATTTTAACTGAAAAGTTTCTCTCTCGTTATTCCCCCCCCCCCCCCCCCGACAAAACTACTAAGCTAAGAAATGATATAACTTCTTATTCTCAAATTGCTTTTGAGACCCTCTATGACACTTGGGAGAGCTTCAAAGAACTTTTGAGAAGATGCTCTGATCATGCTCTGCCTGTATGATTACAGGTCCAGACATTTTACAATGGGCTAAATCAAGAAACTAATCAAATGATAGATGCCGCTTCCGCTGGTTCTTTGGACCGCAAAACTCCGGAAGCCGTTCTTAAGCTTATCGAGGACATGGCGATGAACACTTATTAGTGGAATTCATCTAGGACTCGCCCATCTAAACCTGCAGGTATCTACGAAGTGGTCTCGGTTTCTCAACTAGCGCTGCAAGTGGAAATGTTGAACAAGAAGATTTCGGAGATGACTGCTTCCTCCGCCGCTAAGGTATATGAAAATGTGAATGCTGCTGCCTGCTCAAAATAAATCTGCCAATAATTTTTCTACTTTTTCTAATTTTTCTGCACCTCCTGGTTTTAATTCTTCTTCGAACTCTTATAATTCTGGATGGTGTAACCATCCTAATTTTTCTTGGAGTAACCCTGCTAATGCTGCGCGTCCACCACACGATTTCACTCCACCACCACCACCACAATATCAAAACCAAAATTTTCAAAAGACTCCATCTTTGGAGGAAATACTTTCTAAATATATAAGCTCGAACGATGCTACCATCAGAAGTCTATCTGGCTCCATGGAAAATTTAGATAACTAGGTCGGTCAACTTGCTAAGGTCATCTCCGAGAGGCCAACCGTGGCTCTTCCCTCAAACACTAAACCTAACCCAAGGGAGCACGTGAATGTGATTTCCCTTCGGAGCAGTAAAGTTATTAACGAGCCCACCATAAGGGAAGAACCAGAGGTGATTGCCTCTCCTATTGCTGAAAATATTATCGTTACGGAATCAAATGATAGAATTTTTGAAAAAGAAAAAGACAAATCTAATTTTGAAAAAGAAAAGCCTACTTTTGAAAAAGAAGTTAACGATTTTCAAAATGATGCCCCGACAATTATAAAGGAATTTCCGCCACGTCCTTATCCGGCTAGGCTTAGGAAGGACAAATTAGATGATCAATATTCACGCTTTCTTGAAATGTTTAAACAAATTCACATTAATTTACCATTTCATGAAGCGATTAGTCAAATGCCTAAGTATGCAAAATATCTTAAGGATTTACTAACAAACAAGATGAAATTGGAAAATTTATCGCATGTAACCTTAAATGAAGAGTGCTTGGCGGTCGTTAAAAACTCTAACTTGCCTAAAAAAATAAACGATCCGGGTAGTTTTTCAATTCCTTACGTTTTTGGTGATCTTTTTATAAAACATGCGCTAGCGGATCTAGGTGTGAGCATCAACTTGGTGCCTTTGTCATTATTCAAGAATCTAGGATTGGGCACTCTCAGCCCTACAAGAATAAGTATCCAGTTAGCCGATAGGTCGATCAAATATCCGTTAGGTATTGTTGTGGACGTGCTAGTAAAGGTCGACAAATTCATCTTCCCGGTGGATTTTGTCATTCTCGATATTGAAGAGGATGTCGAGGTCCCTCTTATCCTTGGTCGTCCCTTCCTAGCCACCGCTCGAGCAATCATAAATGTGAGTGACGGGAGACTTTCTCTATGTGTGGGAGATGAAGAGGTTACTTTTGATATTAATCAATCTATGAGAAATTCTTTGCAAAATGATGACTCTTGTTTTTTTCTTGATGAATTAAAAGAAGACTCCTATATTTCTCCAAATGATTTTTCGTCTTCTTTTTCTGAACTTTGTACAAATATTTTTGAAAATACGGTTATGTCCATGCAACCAAATTTTGAAAATGAAACTGTTTTTAAACAAAAGAATCTTAAAAATCTCATTTTTAAAAAAGAAAAAAATCTGAAAAATTCATATGATAAATCACCCGACCCTGAAACGAAAGTCGATCACGATAAGAACTTGGGCCACCATAAAATTTTTAAACCTGGCAATCAAGTTCTTCTTTTTAATTCACGCTTACGTATTTTCTTCGGACACATTAAATCTCGATGGACTGGACCGTTTACGGTCAAGGATGTTTATCCTTATGGAACTGTGTTGCTTTCGCACCCCGATAAGGGTGATTTTAAAGTGAATGGGCATAGACTTAAACTTTATTTTTCAAATGATTCTGTGTCTCCTGCAATGGAGGATCTTGTCTTGGACTCTTAAATATTTATCTTATTGTGGAACATCTTCATTTTTGGACTTATTATTATTATTATGAAACTTTTAATTTTATTCGGACTTTAAATTTTTGTAATAAAGAACAATCTTGGGCACCTACGCACGGACTCTATTTTTTCTGCTTTTATTTTGCTCTTCCTTCCGGAGGCCAACCAAGCAAGTTCGTGACTGCCGCTCCAACGTTGCTGATATAAAGATGGATCAAGTCAAACATGCTGACGATCAAGTGCACTAAAACGCAAGCATGGGGGAGCGACATCCGCCTTCATCCCACAAACCCGGGGAAGACCTGTTCTTTTTATTACATTTACTTTCTGCATTTTCTCCCCTTCTCAAACTCCTTCTCTTTCTCGTTTTTCTTTATTTCAATGAGGACAATGAAGAATCTAAGCTTGGGGGAGGGTTTAGTTAGTTTCTTTTTCCTTTTTCTTTCAAAACTCCAAAAAAAAAAATCTTTTTCTTTCTTAAAATCAAAATCCCAAAATTAGTATTGTTTTGTTAAGCTTCTTTAATATTGCTTTTATTTTAGCGTTATCAAAAATCACAAAAAGTGAAAAAATCCAAAAAACAAAAATCCAAAAAAAAATTGCTAAAATCTATTTGAAAAACAAAATCTAAAATTATTTTCTATCTTCATTTTTATGTTTCTTCTAGTGATGTGTAGGCCTGTGCAGTTCCTTAGTTCTATTTAGATCTCTTTGAAACAATTTTCTAAATTTATCAATTTAACATAGCTTAGTTTTACTAGTTTCTTTTTTTTAAATATAGGCATCCGATTTTTACGTTATAAGTTAGCAATTTGTAGTTATGTATTTTATTCGGTTAGTTGCTTACGGATGGTTGCTAGATAATGTTATCTCTTTTTCATTTATGGGCTAATACTTTCTTGGTGTCTAGAACTTGTACCTAGCTACTCTCGAACCATGTGCGTCGTTTTTACGTACTTTAGAAATGATTTAGGCCACCCTTTGACTCGTTTGAGCTTTTCTTGCCCACCAAACAAAATTTACCATTGCAAAACAATTTTGGGCATTTTCCATGTTTCTTTGTTTTTAGCTCCACCTTTCATTTCATTATTTCACCAAAGCCAAAATCCCTTTCCTATTTTCACACTAAACTTTGAGCTTAAATATTAATTTTGTGAAGGGTTATATCTTTGAAATGAAAAGGATAATTTATAGCTTATATTTGGAGCTTTCCTTAAAGTTAAAAAAAGAGTTATTATCAAAAGTATCATCAAAATGAAATGAAAAAAAAAGAGAGTAGTTTATTTTTGGCCAATATTATGAAAAGAAAAGAAAAAAAAATACATGGCCTTATGTTTGTTTTCGCTTGAATTGAAGTACTTATCATTCCTCTTCATGTGTTTATGTTTTTTTTAAGCTCAACCTTGGTTTAGTGTTTAAGCCCTCATGTTTATCCTTGTTTTCATTTCCTAATCATTTACATAAGCCAAGTTTTAATGCCTACTAGAAGTCCTATTAATGTTTAGAACGTAAATTCGTGTAGTAGAGAAAGTGTGAACCGACAAGCCTATGGCCACCATCATTGATGGATTTCTTTGGAGGTTATCTTGAGGTGTCTTAAGGATAATTGTTATTCTAGCAACCTAGTAGTTCGTTAATGTGCCGTTTATTTAGAATTTCTACTCTTGTTTATGTTATTTTCATTAATTTTGGATGCCTTGTTTTAAGATTTAGAAATGTACAAATTTTTTTTATGTTCTAATGATATTTTTAGGTCTCCACTTTCAAATTTTCTATTGTGCACTTCTCACCCCCACTAGTTGTTAACATAGGAATTAGGATAGTTTAATTTTTCATGTTTTGTTTTTCTTAATTATGCAACCTAAATCATCTTTGTTTTCTTTCCATAGTTCTTTAATTTTTATTTGCTTGAGGGCAAGCAAAAGCTCTAGCATGGGGGAATTTGATGACTACTTTTAGTCATCGTTTTTTGTATAGTTTATAAACCTAAATTCCTAAGTTTAGTTATAATTTTGTTTATTTTATGTCTGTTTTGTTTTATTTCTCGTATGTTATGATATTATAATTTCTAACATTATTATGTATTTTATATTTTATGTTGTGTTATGTTTAGTTTAGTTTTAATGTTTAATATGTTTGTTGCTATGTTTAGTCTTATTAATATATATATTATATTATGTGATGTTTAGTTTTATTTGTTATAATTATTATGTTCAATGTTAATGAATAATATTATGAGTCTAATTTTTGTTTTGTCTTATTATTTGTAGGTTCAAGTCCAAGTTCAACACCATGCAGCCCTATTCAATGCATGCAGTACTCATAATCATGACTTCAAGTCCAACCCATACCCGAGCCTTCTTCAAGGTGCAGCCTCAAATCTTGGTGCAGCCGGCCCTCCTTCATTGAGTCAAACCCGAGCCTATGCAGCCTTTCATGTGCAGCCCACTTCAAGCAAGCAGCCCGGCCTCCTCCACACTTCAAGATGCAGCCCACAAGAGTAGCCCGGCCACATAAAGAGCAGCCCCTACATGCAATCCTAGCTCTACCCAAGCCCATAAATCCCACACTAGCAGCCCATTTTTGCCTTTGCATGGCCGACCACCCACATCATGTCCCTCTCTCTACTTTTTATTATTTTCTCTCTTCTCTCCCTCATTTAATGTCATGCATGCATACGCCCATGCATGGCCAGCCACTCCTCATGCATCCCCTCTTTCATTCCCACTCTCTCTCCTTTATTATTTTCTCTTCCATTTATTCCTCATGCATCTCCCCACTCACTCCCTCTCTCTTATTAATTCCTCCATCCATGCACCTTGCCACCAATCCATTGAACCCACCTCCTTTTCTTCCCCTTCATTTAAAGCCATGCATGAACTTCTCTCCCTTTACATGGCCGGCCACCCCCTTGCCCCCTCTTCTTCATTTTCATTCTAGAAGCTTCTCCATCTCCTATAAAAGCCACCCCATCCCTCAAGCCAAAGGAGAGAAATTTTTGGGAAGTGAAGTTTTAAGTTGAATGTGAGTGTTGAGTTGGAGAGTGGAGAGTGCTTGTGAGTTGTTATTAGTTTCATTATTGTATTTGTTTTTTTTCCATTATTGCAAGTTTTTCTTCCTAATATAGTCTTGTCTTTTTAAAATTTTGTGTACTCCTTTTTTGCAAGTAATGAAAATGTTACTCTCTTATCTTCTTTTGTCTTCCTTTTCAATTATACGTAGCTAATTTTCTTTAGCGTTCGATCGTGAGGATCCATAAAATGAGATGAGGGTTTCTTTTGTTTCATAGTTTTATTTTTGCTTAATTTTACTCGATCCTTCTTTGATTTTTATTTTGTCGACTCTGTATTTCCGGTATACGGTAGTAGGCTTGGGATCTCATATTTGAGTAGCCGAGAGGCTCGTGAATGTGAAAGATCACTCAAAGAAGGAAGGATTTGAACGCAACCCTAGAGATAGGATGACGTAAATCTTCCGGATTGGAGTCAAATCCATAGTGCGGGTCACCTCGATAATGCGTCTTTAGGCCTTTTTGACTTGAAAGAGATTTCGGTCAAAACGTCTATAAGTCAGGGGATTTAATGCTCTAGAGAGATTATTTCCTAATTTCGGATCCGTCACGATCAAGTATGATTTGCAAATTTAAAACTATGCCTTTTCATCCCTCTCATTTCATTTTATGGTGAATCTTCGATCGAATGCTAACTTTTATTATAAAGTTTTTCGTCAAAAAAATTTTCTTTCGTTTTACTTTACAAATTCTTAAATCCCATTTTCTTTCGGTAGGATAATAGTTCAAGCGTGAGTAGTAGTATTTGACAACCCCGTGTTTAAATACAACCTTGATACTACAATTCGACAGGTACACTTGCCTGTTCGGGTTTTAGCCCATCAATCTATCATCACCATCATCACTCCCCTTCTTAAATTACCTATAGCAGAGGCCATTACACCTCTTACTACCACCATTACATCTTTATCTGCCCAAATATCTTCTCTCACTGCTGCACCCTCCTCAGTCAGGGGCCTGGCCTCAGTTCGCACTGAAAACAGGAAGGGGGAGATGCCTGATGATGAAGCAGCAGCTACAGCCTTAGAGTCTTCAGCTCCAGCACCAGTAGATACTCCAGTCCTCACAGCAGAATATACAGATTGTATAGATAAAGATTTAATTGATTTCATTGATATTGACAAGGATTTTGATGAGTCAGATTCTGAAGGATTCACAACTATTGGTGATTTTATTCTAAATCCCACAATTCACTTAGAAGAATTGTTGAAACTCTTTGATACTGTACATATGCATTATCCTCCAGTGGAATTTACTAAGCCACATCTGGCTATTATTCCTTACAAATCTCCTGTCAGTATAGAAGTTGCTAAGCAACTATGTGATAGCTTTGTAATTCCAGTTTCTGCACCAACCATGACATTCATTCCATCCCCTTCAGTAGCTATCTCTACACCAACTTTTGTAATGGATGACTCCCCTATGCCAGATCTAGATGAGTTGATCTTGGCTGACATTGCAGAAGAAACAAAAGCAGCTGAAAGCTCAGTTCAGGTTCCAGCTGAAAAACCTATTATATCTGAGGACATCTTGAGAGATATAGATGCTTTATATGATAATCCTCAGGATTCAGATGATGATGATGATGAAGTGGATTTAGATGAATAAGATGCTATGAAAAGGAAGAAAGTTGTGTCAAAGAAAAGGAAAGCCCCTCCTCCTCCTCCTGTTAAGCTAAGCTCAAAGAATGACACTCCATACTATATCCTTCAAAATATTACTCCTTACAAAGGAATTCCAGCATGTATGTGGTTGTCTAGAAATCAACAAAAGGAGAAGAAAAGAAGTAGAAAATATTCTCCTCCACCAGTTCATCAGTACAGAAGAGATCCACCTCCTCCACCTCCTCCAGCAGATGGTGCCACTGGCTCTAGCTCTCAGAGGTCTACCCCTATTCAAACCTATCAGAGACACCAAGAGAGACCTTCTGGAAATAGTCAGCAAAGGCACTACACTTCTGAAAGACAACAGCAACATCAACAACAACAATAACATCAGCAGCAACAACAAAGTATCTCTATAGACCAGAAGGTAAATAGTCCTGAAAGACCATATTCACCTCCTGTTCCTTTTGAGGATCCTGAAACAGCAAACACTGCTAAAATGGCCAGGTTCCAGGAACTTGTTGGTCTTTCTTTGATTAATAAAGCAAAAGCTGAAAGCAAAGATATATCAGGATATTCAACTATGTCCAAATACAAAAAGGAAGAACTGAAAAGATTTGATATAGCAAAAAAATTGTTCAATGTTGATGATTACATGAAGCTACATCCTGAAGTAGTTGTCCCCAGAACTACATCTCTGAGGATTATTGGGCATCTGACATGACAATGACAAAGGCACAGGCTTTGGACCCAAAGAGAGAAATTATCTTTACAAAGCCAGGTGGAAAGACTAAAGAAGACAAGTCCATAGGTGAGAAGAAGAAGAAGTAACCTTTACATGGTTTTCACTTTTCTGCATTTAATTTAAAAACTGCAGTATCTGATTAAACAAAGCTCATGTACATATATATATATGCTGCATGTGTTATTAAATCTCTGCCAGATATACCTTTTTTCTGCTTTGTTTATTTTTATGTTTTTGTTTTGAGTCTATTAGTGACCTCACCCAAATAGGGGGAGATTGTTGGATCTCTAGTTGATTTGGGCTAGGTTCACTAACTTAGGATATGACCCAACATGTATAGCCAAGGTCAAAGTTGTGTCCAAAGTCTAGGCCAAGTCCTTAGAGTCAACATCAGATGGGCCAGCTATCATCAAGACTGCTAGAGACTCAAGACTTAGCAGATTTCAAGACTAAGTAAAAATGAGTTCGACGTTCGTCGAACTCAGGTCGATGATTGACGTTCTCAGCTCGACGATCTTGAGACATTTCTCTGAGCTGAGCTCGACGATCTTCATTCTCTGGTCGACGAAAACTGGGATACTTCAACAAACTAAAGTCAGGATAACTCCAGATTATTCTAAGTCCAACTTCACACTTTGGTCGACGAACAAGATTCTGAGCTCGATGAACTTGGACCTCAACTTTACAAGAACCTTCTGTTAAAAGATCTCAGGTCGACGAAGTCAACTTCTCAGGTCGACAAAGTCAACTTCTTAGGTCGACGAACTCAGTACTCTACTCGATGAATTCTGGAACCAGAAGATTTATGTCGACACTTAGGTCATGTGTCGACACCAACTATGTCAACACCAGAAGATTTGAATTGACACCAAGACTAATCAGTCGACACCCACCTGTGTCGATACCAGAATATCAGTCAACACAAAATACTTGACTAAGTCCAGAATTGTTGCTGAACTCCAGCCGACGAATGCAATTATCAGTTCGACAAACTTCAGAAAGAAAAGGCAAAGGTTCTGAAGCATGCAAGTTCTGTTATCAGCTCGACGAACTTTGAACTCAGCTCGACGAACAGAAGCCATCTGGTCGACGAATTCAATATCTCAGCTCGATGAATCGGTAACTCAATTCGACGAATTCTGCCAACTGTTCGACGATTCCAGATATAGCCATTTCCGGCATTCAGTCCTCAATCAAATGCAATAATTCCTGACTGATTAATGCTCAAACATTCTCTGAATGTATCCATTAGAGTAAGCATTAATTATGGTTTTCTTCAGGAATATTATTTGTCGATTTTCCACGGGACAGTTCAGGAAATGATTCAATGCCGATTATTCTCAAGGCGTCAACATTAATTAACGATGATTCAAATTTTTGAAAAGATATAGAAGAAAAGAAGATCGATAATCAGTAGTAAGAAGCAAGAACATACTCAGTCAGAAAAATAGAGACACACACAGACTAAATGCAAGAATTCATACAATAGCAGAAAAGCTTCACACAAGAAAATCACACTGAAGCTCACATTGACAGGTAGTGATCTTCATTCAGAAGAAGAAGAACAATCATACAATATCAAGAGTCTTCTTCTTTAATATTCTCTCCAGGACTTCCAAGGACAAGAAATATCAAATCAGTCAAGAAGCTCCTGCATCACTGCTTGTCAACAACTCTGATTGAAGACCTATCACCCTACACCAAAGCTTCCAAGTCTTCCTGAACCATTCAATATTTCAGGGGGAGCTTTTGCTAAACATCAATCCACTTAAGTACTCTCAGTTTATTGAGAAAGAGAAGACAAAATCACTCTCTTACCCCCTCCTGTATAAAGGGTTGTCATCTCCCTTCAAAAGTGATCCTAGTTGCAATTCTCCTAACCAAAAGACTTGAGTTAGTTTTTGGGGACCTGATCAAAACCCATTGTTGTCAGGCACCTGATCAAAAACCTGAGTGGATTCCTACCAAGGGTGGTAGAAGAGTGGACTACCCAGATTTGGGGAACCACTATAACTTTCTTGTGCCGTCTGGTTGCCTATCTTTTTCTTTTTGTTCTTGCTGTGTGGCTGTGATTAAGTTTACTATTTTCTGTTTTCTAGTTTTCTTAATTACTGCACCTTTTTAGTTTACAGCAAAAGCTGTGACAGCACCTTTATAGGGACATAACAAATTTTAAATATACTCTATTCACCCCCCCCCCCCTCTAGAGTATTGTAGACCTAACCCTCACTTTCACAGTCTTATCGACTTCTTCTCTCAAGATGCTCTCTTCAGCTTTTAGAGACTTTATCTCTTTAGCTTGAGTTTTCACGACTCGGCGACATTTGTCGTAAGCCATGATCAACTCCTTGTACTGGGCAATGAGTTTAGACTCATCGTCAGAAGAGTTGTCCTCACGATCATGCTTAGAAGCTTCAGATTCTGAAAGAGGAGTGTGAGAGTTTACCTTCTCAGTGAACTGGGGCACTTGTTCGTCTTCTGTCTGAGCCATAAGCCCAAAGTAAGCTTCTTCTTCTTCACTCAACTTTGATGAGTTGGAGTCACTAAGAGTCTTTCCCTTTTTAGCTATTAAGCTCTTCTCTGTCCATTTCTTGTTGTATGAGGACTTCTTTTCCTCTCTTCTCCCACCCTACTTATTCTTATGGGGGCAGTCAGCAATGACGTGTCCTAGCTTATTACAACAGTAGCAAACAATGTCAGTAGAAATATGTTTATTCTATTTAGGAGTATACTTGTCGAGGCTACTTGAGCCTTTTCTTTGACGATCACCATCACATCGTGATCTTATATAAGAAGCATCCTTGCCTTTCCAGTGCTTCTTTTTGTTCAAGAATATCTTGAACTGATGTGAGAGTAGTGAGAACTCTCCTTCAGATAGCTCAGAGCCTGAGGTACTTGGCTCCGAAGTTTCTTCTTCACTCACTTCTTGTGCTGGAGCAAGAGGAACATCCTTTGAATTCTTTGAGGTTTCTGCCTTTAAAGCAACAGACTTCTCTTTGAATGTAGACCTGCTCTTTTCTTCTTCAGCTTTTCTGGTGTTGAGTTGAAGCTCATATGACATAAGATTCCTGAAGAGATTCTGTGGGTCTGTCTTGGCTAGTTTTCCAAACTCCTGATGGCACAGACCTTGTTATCCCATTCCTTAGTTAGGGTTCTCAAGAATTTAACATTTAATACTTCGTTTGTGAATACTCTGCCATAGACCCTTCGGCTATTTACTATCTTGAAGAAATTCTAAAAAGTATCAGCAATGGTGTCCTTGTTTCCTTGTCGAAAAGCTACATACTTTTGATTTAGAAGGGATCTTCTATCATCCCTGACTTCTTCTGTACCTTCCATCAAGGTAACTAGAGACTGCCACATCTCCTTTGCAGACTGGCAGTGGATCAGGTTTTGCAGCATGGAGTCATCGACTGCACTTGTTATTATGTTTTTGGCCTTCTTATCTAAGGATACAAGTGCAATCTCGTCTTTGTCTAGATCCATTAATTTCTTCGGAACTTTCTTAGTTGGATCTATTGTGGAGACTGACATGGGAATATAAGGACCTTCTTCAACTATCATGAAGATCCTCGGATCCACAGCTTCCATGAAAATTTTGATTCTCTCTTTCCACATGGGAAAGTTGTTCTTGGTGCACAGAGGAAGCTTGGCAAAATCTTTACCCTTGTCCATGCTTGGTAGATCTCAAAAGACAACTAATCAGACCTAATCAAGGTGTTAACCTTTTATTGATTAACCTCGCTCTAATACAAATTGAAAGTGTTTAGTTGCCTACCTAAATCACCTAGAGGGGGGGTGAATAGGTGAGATGTGCGTCTTTTGCGGAATAAAAATTTAAGAACTATGTACAGAGTTATCTACCAATCAATCATAGACGAAGCAAGATTTATAGTGGTTCCCCAACCTTGGGTATATCCACTTTCGCTAACCGATCAAGCAATAAACTAGACTCGGCTACTCCACTATCTCGGATTGAAAACCAATCCTACGCCTCGGAATAAGGTTCCTACAAACTCGATCCACAAAACGGATCTACACTCGGAAGGTAAAACTTCCTACAATCTCGGAGACAAAAGCACTTACACTCGGAGAAAATTCTCCTACAGGAATGGAATAGAACAAATGTAAAAATTACAAACAGTGAATCCTTTTCAGATCTACAAACAATCAGCATTGATATTCCTCTTTTAGACTTTGCTGCTTTGTCAGAGAGGTGAAGAAAATCTCGGCAAAGCATATCTGGACTTTCTTCGCTTCACACGATCGGATAGAAGATGAGGAATTTAGCGACGATCTCGATCTGTAAACCTTCTTGATCTGAATCCTCTGAAATCGAAAACCCTAGCTGGATGAGAACGATGATGATCGGCGACGGCGGCTTTCGCTTCTTGGAGAGAGAAAGAGATTCAGAGAACTTAGAAAATAATCGGCTGCAAAACTTCTGATACTTAGGGTTTGTTGGTTTGACTAGACCTTATATAGGATCTGCAATAACAATAATAATTAGATCTTAATGAGGTACACGTGAACCAATCATATCAAGGTTCATTAAGAAATCTGTCAATCTGGACTTAACGGATTTTCAGAAAAATGTGAAGCTAATATACTCGAGTGAAGAGGCAACTACTCGAGTATTATATGTAACTACTCGAGTGAACAGAAGATAATTACTCGAGTAAATACTTGGAGAAAGTCTGGAAATGAAGAGCAGCTACTCGAGTACAAAGAGACATACTCGAGTGCTAAAACAGTTACACGAGAAGTGGAGTTGGACTACTCGAGTACAATAAGTTTTACTCGAGTGAAAAGAAATTGACTACTCGAGTGGTAGAGGAACTACTCGAGTCAGTAACTTAGAATAATTTCTGGAATAGCATCCTTCATTACTCGAGTAGATGAACTGAACTACTCGTGTGAATAAGAACTACTCGAGTATATGGAAATAGCTACTCGTGTAATTGACTTGGAAAAATTCTGAGGTAAGAAAACATAGTTACTCGAGTATAAAACATAGACTACTCAAGTAGTAGATGAACTACTCAAGTACATGACTTAGACTACTTGAGTGAGGAGAAAATACACGTGACCCAGATTTCTGTAACTCGACATAAAAGGTTCAAACTACTCGAGTACTTATATGACTACTCGAGTAATTTACTTAGAAAATATCAGGAGAAGAAATCATGTAAACTCGAGAATGAGACGGAATCTACTCGAGTATTTAACTTAGCTACTCAAGAGTTATTACTTGACTACTCGAGTTCTAACTTCCTTACTCGAGTATAGCGGTTATTACTCGAGTATAAACAAAGTAATTCACCCGAGTAGGTATATCTTTACTCGAGTAAAATACTTAGTAAATTCTCTTAATAAAAATCTCTTCTTCTTTGGTGAAACCAACATCAAGTCTTTTCCAATTAGTCCTAGTGCTTGAGTATGAAGTGTATCCCAATAGAGAGGCTACACATGAGTCAACACCTTGAATCACACAATGAGGGATTGCATTGTATGGTCATGTGTTTGGTGACCCATTGTAGACTGACATTGGTCTACACTTGGCATTAGAATCCTGCAATCACAAAACTCAACCAAAGCATTAAATACAACTTAATTCATCTTAGTTCAAGGTTGACTTCATCAAATCTTGGTTAATGTGGATACAATACCCAACATAAGCATTGAGAGCATTGAGTGAGCACAAATCACTTAATGCTTTTTTTCTTTAGCAAGATTTTCTGAATCATGGCATTGAGAGCGTTGAGTGAGCATGCCTCACACAACACTTTCTTCCTTAGCCAGATTTTTCTGCTTCTTGGCGTTGAGTGAGTAAGCTCCACTCAACGCCAAAATACTTAACAGATTTTATTTTGTTTATCTGGCGTTGAGTGAGTAAGCTATACTCAATGCATTTGGACTTGGCCAAATTTTTGTGTCTGAAAATCTCAGATACTAACTCGATGAGATTCAGTCAACGCTACATCATATGACATTGAGTGAGCTTGCCTCTCTTAATGCTTATGGACTTGGTCAAATATCAGCATGGTTCTTTTGTGGTTTTGACTTTCAGGGCAATACTCAACGAATATAGAGTATGGTGTTGAGTGAATGATACTCATTCAATTCCTGTGGAATTAGCCACTTTTCTACCCATTTCTTCTTATGCTTTTACTATATTAGCCTGTCTCACAGCCTTTTGATGTATGACATTGAGTGAGTTGACTTCACTCAATGCATGTGGACTTCGGCTTCATTTGGTTTATTTGTGGAGAGTCGATACGGCGGTTGGAAACAGTGTGTTTGAAATGGAGGGAGGAGGTGGCTGCTCTAAACGGAGATTTTTGGGGGCATTTCGCAATGCAGGCGGGTGGAAACAGAACAAACACTACCAGAGATTCTTTTATTTAACCTCCTTTCGACGGCATTTTCCTAAAACGGAGTAGCGAAACGCACAAACAAATAGAGCCTTAGCCACTTCCTCAGCTTTCCACTACCTTGGCTTTGATATTATAGGCTCCACTCAGGGCTATAAGTCATCTGGCGTTGAGTGAATGACCTTCACTCGATGCATGTGGACTGGGATAGTTTTCTGTCTATCCATACCTTACGTAAGTGTTTACCTGACCTAGCCACTTAGGCTACCTGTCCCATTATTATTATTAGGACATCCTACAATCATTAAACTTGAGCACAAGTTAGATCACCACTTATGTATATATTGTTTGTTATGCCTTCTTCAGATCCAGGACATTGGGATCAATGGACCCAACAGTAACATGGACTCCCACTCCTCCTTCTACCTCCTTCCTTTCCCCGAAAAATCCGAACAAAGGCCCATCCGAGGCCGACCCCTCCTGGCCTCCACCTTCATGACGTCGAACGCCTTCTTGAAGACAACGTTGACCGATCTCTCGTTATCAATGATGATCCGATATACGGTAAAATTTTCAACCGTTATATGGATCACCAGCGCGTCGCAAAATGGATCCTCATGATCCGACATGTTTTTCCATTTGAAGGTAATCTTCTCATCTGGGGGTGGAGTTAGACATGTCAAAACAACTCTCCGGCAGTACATGGTATGGAGGCTCGCATTGTGGGCGGCCTCAACTCCCCTCCCCCCAGTGGATCACATTGATCCCTCCTCAGCCCCCTACGTTGGCCCTATCCTCGCACCTGTCCTCCCCTTTGGGCAGGAGCTCTTTAATCCACACCTCCCAATGAGGCTGCTGTTACTATTACTGCTGCTCCTTGGTTCCCCTCAACTCCAGGAACTCCGGGCACATGGCTGTGGTGTGGCCCCCTTCCTACCGGAAATCACAGTAAGGCAACTCCACCCTGCTTTCATCCTTTCTCCTCTGACCTCTCCTCCATCTCAACAGGTGTAAGACCCCCCTTTTTTTTTCTTGGTCGACTCCGGGGTCTTAGGCCCAGAACCGCCGTTTTGCGGTGACTCCTTCACGCCATGAAGGGTCATCACCACAAAGCGCCGATTCTGCTGGCCGATTTCGATCACAGAAAAGTAGCATAAAGAAGTAAATGGAAACTGCAGTCCACAGAGAATCACATGTCATAATAAAAAATAACTCCACGAAGGGAGTGTCCACAGAATAATACATCAGAGTAGTAAAATACGGGCTTATGCCCGGTACATCATATCCTCACTACAAAAAGATCACTCATGCGGAAGCAGAAAAACTACTAAAGGTCGAGACTCACGGTCCCGGCTTTGTGAACTCCGGAGCTAGACTGCCCTACCTCCAAGCGCACCGGTCTCTGGGGCTGCTCCTCCATGCTGGTCTCCATGATCCCCTAAATGATGCGGTTCGAAAACCGTTAGTCAAAAGACTAAGTCATATCATCCCCCGCCCCTTCCCCCACGGATCCTAGGCACCGAGCGGAGAGGAAGAAAGGGAAGGACTTGAAGATGGAGAATATCAAAAGCAGGTGGCAGCGATCCTATTCTAGCAAATTCTATAGCATATAAAGACAATAAGCTGAAATATGGAAAGTAACCTTTACTTATCTGAAAACACATAAGCCAAGGGGTCTTCTGCAAGGCTCCCATCGTATAAAAAGTCCCATACCAATTTATACGTTGGGGTGTCGGTGATCAACAGCAGTAACTATATATATCAAAATTAACCTTAATTTATAAACTTGCCCACACAAGCTTATAGACTAAGGGGTCGTTTTGCAGGTCCTAAAGTATAAGCGTCCCATTCCACTTATACTTTAGGTGTCAAGGTTAAAGGTAACGATTATGCTATGACATGCAAGTGGGTATGATTGACATGCAAGTGCAACACACACACCGACTCTGTGCACACAGACCTTTAGTTCCCCCTTTCTGGAGCCGTAACCTCCAGGATACCTCCGTAGTGGCAGACGGAAGCGGTGGGTTGGGCCTCGCCCACCTCTAAACCAGTAAAGCACTACCGGTCAGACCTATCGTACGCCTCAACTCTTGGTGCACGAAGCGGACTCCTGCGTACTCTTGCCGGCTGGCGCACCGGACTTCTGTTGGCGAAGTGCTAACCACACTTGCCGAGTCAACGTATTGGCATCGGTGCATCGACCCTCCGATACCGAAGACCCACCACCTTAATTTCCTTTCCTTTTATGCACATGCAAATTAGCGTAATCAAGAACCGAGCCGAAGCTCCCCGGACCAACACGTCCGTCTCAAACAATCGAGCCGAAGCTCCCCGGACCCAAAGTCCGCCTTTTAACCATCCGAGCCGAAGCTCCCAGCTATCATCCGGTGCCATAAGTGTCTGTGAAATGTGCAACCCTAATTACTAAGTTACTCTTTTCAGCTTGTTAAACAGTTTACGTTAACCCAGGACTGCCCCGGTATTCCCTGTGAAGGGCTCTCAAGGGGCACTAGGAACTGTGTTGGGATTACGCCCAGCGTTCCCTTTCGCAAGGTACTTATTTGTTATTGGTTGGTTCCCTTACCCATTACTTTCTCATGTTCCGATATGCTAATCCTATGGTGATTTGACTCCAACTCTCCTTGGGTAGGACGATCTTTCGTCGGACCCGAACGCCTCTAAACCCTAGACAAAACCACACTCTACTCACTCATCTTCCATAGATGCCACCCATTCTACATATCCTTCCAGCAATCCATCAAAACCCATCACACGCTCTAATTCATCTCCAAAATGATTTCCTGCAGTTTTGCTATATGCAGACCACCTAAGCTACATGATCCGTAAAAAAGGGAAGTACATGAAATACTCATCCAATACCCCTATGATAATTACTAGAGGGATAAAATGACATTCGAAGCATAAATCCAGAAATCCATAATTTTACTAATTTGTCTGATAATTTATTTAATTATTCTAGTATCCTAAAAGCCCAAGTTTGAACATGAAGTAGTAATTTTAGACAAGATAATGATCCAATAAATTTATGGTAACTACAAAATGCATAATCAATTCTAAGGCCTAAGTATTCAAATTTTTCAGCAAGGTTTGGGCCCTTAAATTTAATTTCAAAGTTACTTCATAAAAAGTCAATTTAAAAGATTTTACAGTAATAATGCCTCCAAAAATTCAGAGAAAATTCAGGGATGATTGTGATAGCCTACAAATACCCTAGTAAAAGTTTCATAATTTATCAGTTAAAAATAAGGCTATATTAGATTTTCTCATGAAATTTCAGGTTTATGGGTTAATGAACAAAGTGTACTAATTAGCCGTCAAATATTTCCACAAAAATTCCCACATGATAATATTGAGCTAGAAACACTATGTAGCAAATTTCATGATTTTTCAATAAGTAATGGGCTCTTGCAAGGATTATTTAGTATGTAATCAAAATAAAGCACTTGTGAAGTAGGTGCCCTAACTAGTTATCCAAAAATTCTATCAAAATTCATACATGATTAATATAGCATAAAACTACCTCTGCCAATGTTTCATCCCCTTTCAATGGGCAGTGAGACCACAATAGCCAAATTATTAATTAGGGCAATCCTATTGGTTACAAATGAAGTGCTACAAATATTGATCAAAACTGCTCAAGTAAATTATCAGAGGCTCAAAATATTCTCATTCCCTCACTACCCAAATTTGTTAAGTTTCAAGATGTTTAGCTAACTCAATCCTACACTACAAGTTTTAGGTCCTAAGCTAGGGTTAGGATTTTGGGGGCCCTACCCTTTTCAAAATTAGCTAATATTTTTAACAGAGGGTTTTAAACATCCTAGGAACCTCCTTGCAAATTTTGGTGTTCATCCAAGGTGTTGAGGACCCATGCCCTTCACAAGGCAAAAAGGTCCCTCCTTAGGGTTTGGCCTAGGAACTTAGGGCAAATCAATTCCACAGTACCCACATTCCATGGGGAGGTGATAAGTGCCATAACAAGTCAGTGGCTCAAATTTCAGCCTCTGTTGAGGTGATTTGGTCACTCAAAATCAGAAATGCACTTTTGACCAAAATACCCTTATTAAGGTATAGTTAGGGTTGGGTCAAAACCTATTCAAAACACATCCAAATTAGGTGAAACGCTATTACAGATACCTAACATGAGCCCAGGGACCACTCACCAAAATTTGGGAGGGTTTGGAGGTAATTTGCCTACTTAATTTAATTACCATAGCATTATTAAATAAACTCAAAAACTTTAGGAAATTTGTGTCCAAAACTTCTGAGCTTTGGGCAGGTCCTAGGTATAGGTAGGGTAGGCTCGCTGCCAAAATTTCAACTGATTTGGGCTAGGGATGAAGTGTGGGCACTCAATTTAATGACTGCCTAGCCCTAAGGGTAGGTCCCACCAAAATGGGTGCCCTGGTCAGACCCTGCACCCAAATGGGTTCAAACAACTTTTAAAATAAACTAGACTCAGAGGGCTACAACTTTTGTGTTGAAAGTTTTTCCACCAGAAGAACCTAACTATTTTTAAAAATTAAAACCTTTTAATGTATAATGTGTGATAGAAATGAAATATTCCAGAAATAATTTCATATAGTTTAATGCATCCCTTGCACGAATCTTGGCGCATGGATAGACGGCATCCAGTCATCTCCTTCCTCCAGCCGACGGTCCAGATTGATCCCGCCTGGAGTACTTTCTGGACGCTGCCGCCGGCGACCCGGCCGCCTCCCCGGCTGGCCACCGCCACCACCACTCCGTTGAGGTGGTGGCCGTCGCCAGGCGGCGGCTTGGCCGCCGGAGGGCCGTTTTCAGGCGATCCCGAGAGGAGGATTTTCATGGAAAAACCATGAAATTTCGAAATGGATTCGGCTCAATTGAGCCCGAACCTTGAACCTAGTGATTGCTAAGATCTATCCATGAGAGAAGGGGTGGAGGAGGACCTTCTTGGCGGCCTGAATGCGAGAAGAGCGGCGGGATGCCATTGACGACGGCGGCGGCGCTCGGCTTCTGCAACGACACAGTGGGATGGCTCGTCTCCTCCAGGTAAACGCTCGAAAATATTCCCCTTGGCCCCCTGATGGTCTTTAAATGGAAATTGGGGAAGAGGGGTGGCTGGTTCTTCAATGGCCATCAACACCATTAATGGTGTGGCTCGGGTAGAGTGGAGGGGGGCTGAATCCACCCCTTGGTGGCCGGGAAACGGCTGGAATCAACTCCTCTCCCCTAGAGGAGTTGATTGCAGCCATAAATGGTGGTTGTTAGCCCTCCCTTGGCCGGCCTTCCACTCTCCCCTTCCTCTTCCTCATCTTCTCTCTCCTCCATTATCATGGAGGGGAGCTCCTTCTCTCTCCTAGTCACCTCTGGTTGACTGGTCAACCCCACAAGTTAAATGCAGCCCACTTGGTTATGATGGTCATGGAAATGGGGTTAGCCTAAGGGAGAAGTGGCTTGGGCTTGGGTTAGCCCTTTTGGGCTATGTTTGACTTGACCTAAATGGGGGTTGACCCGGGCCAATTTGACCATCTGGGTTGACCCCATTGGGTTTTTAGTGGCCCATTGGACTCCCTTAAGCTCTAGGGTTACTTGAATAGGGTTGGTCGGGCATCTTGGTGGTCACATGTCCCTTGGCAAGGGCACTTTGACCATTTTAGGCTACAGTTGACTTGGGTCAACATGACCAACTGGGTTGACCCCTATGGGTCCTTGGTGACCCATTGGCTTCCCCTAAGGTCTAGGTAGGGTTATGTAGGGTTACCCTGCACTTTGGAGGTCACATACCCTTAGTAAGGGTACTTTGACCAGATTAGGAGGTTGAGTTGACCTGGGTCAACCTGGCCTCTAGGGCTGGCCCCAATGTGTCCTTAGTGACCCTTTGACCTCACTTTAGGGTTAGGAGGGCTTAGGTGGGGTCCTCTAGGCTAGGAGTAGGTCAATTGACCCTAAGTAGGCTAGTTTGACCCATTTAGGGCTAGGGTTTCCTTAGTCAACTGAGCCTCTTTGGTTGACCCCAATGGGTCCTTTTGGCTCTAATGGGCCTCCTAGGGTATTAGGGGTGTTGTGGTAGGGCCTTGGGGTTAGGGTGTAGCCCATGGCCATCCTAAACCATTGTTCAGAGTTCTACTATTTGCAGACCATGATGATTTTCCCACATTTTGACCCTTATCTCTTTGCCCATTTCTGGCTTCCTAGGGTTTTGTAATGACCTACTCATGGCCTAAACCACTCTTAGGGGTCTAGTTGGAAATGGGATGTTACAACAGGGCGATCACCATAGCTTGATGTTGATCGGGTAAAGGATGCCTCTGGACCTTCCTCCAACCTGGAGGGTTGAACTGACCCTGCCATACTTGGCGATTGTCCCCTTCGTGGAAACCATGGCTCTGGCCTTGGTCATGCCACTCCTGCTGCCTCCAGCCAAGCCTATTGTTCGGGCTCCTGACTGCCACACCTTGGGTGCTACTTTTGCTGCTCCCTCTGCCTGGGCTCAGCCCTCTGCGCATCCTGGTCCCTACCACCCCAAGGATCCTTCTCCTCCACTGTCGCACACTTGGCCAACTTCCTGGTGAATTCTGGGTTCGACGCCTCCGCGTCGATCTCCCGAGCAGCCCTCTCCATCAACTCCTCAAAGGAGAGAGGAGGCGCCCTCTTCAGCTCCATTCTGAAGAAGCCCTGCTACAACCCCAGGGTGAAGGCCACCATGAGGGTGTGCCCTGGCATCTCCTGAACCTGGTGGACCTCCACTACGGTCCACATAGCTCCCTAGAGTCTCGTTTACCACCTTCTTGATGAGAAACAGGAACTCTGACTCCCTCTTCCTCTTCTTGGAGGTCGTGAACCTCAGCCTGAACCCTCGATGCAGGTCCTAGAAGTAGTAGATGGAACTGGATGGAAGCTGCTGGAACCAATATCGCACATAGGGTGATGGAGACGAGCCTGCATTTATTCACATCCGACATCTGTCGGATCGAAACCACATCCTTGAACCACTGGATATGTTGAACCGGGTCATCCTTTCCGGTGTAGTAGGATATCTCCGGCTCACGAAGCTCCTCTAAAATTGGTGCAGATGACACCAACTCACTGAAAGGGCTCCCCCGCTTGCCGAGCGAGTCAGGCAGTCTCGCTTCTCCATATCGCCAGGCCTTCCCACATTCGCCGAGCTAGGGAACAAGACTCACCTTGGGAGATCTCTCCGGGGGAGATCTCACCCACTACCTTCTGCCACCGCTTCCTTCCAAGGCTGCCGAATAAGAGTGATCTTGCCTAGGCTGAGGTTGCGGCCATCGGGACCGAGGGTGTCGAGCACTCGCCGCGAGCATTGTGTGAGAAAGTTATGAGGTTTCTCATCTCTTGTCAGAAATCCTCAAACATGTTGAGAGTGGCGAGAGGGGGAGGGGATGGCAAGTTTGCCTGGTCAGAACCTTGTCCTTTACCTCCAGTAATTGAGCTCGCAAAGGTTTTCAGTGTTGATCACTCTGCACACTCGATCACCACACCAAAAATGTTGAAACCAGAAACCGGCTTCTATGGAGTCCGAACCCTTGGGTAAGGCATGACCGTACACTTACTTTGCCTAGCAATCTTGGCTGACTGAAGACTTAGAACATGAAACTGACTTAAGGCTCCAGCACGGAGGTCCTATCACACACCCGGAAGATCTTAGAGTGCTTCTGCTCCTTTGCCTGTGCTGAGCTAATGGTGTAACGCCCCAAACCCAAAAGAGTGACGGGTGGCATTTCAGACCAAGTTTAGAAGTTGGTAGGGGTTACACGGCCTGCGACACGGGCGTGTCCCAGGGCGTGTCGTGCTCGGGTCGACGATCTGGCCGAGAGGTTGATGAATTTTGGAGTCAATGATCGTCGAGCAGCGAACACGGTCTGATACACGGCCGTATGTCCCAGGCTGTATCCTTCATGGGTTGAATCAGGGCCATGGTGAGGGTGATACACGGGGTCTGCACACGGCGCGTGTCGGGTAGACACGGGCGTGTCGTAGAGTATCCATGTCCCTTGTGGGTTGTTCTTGGTCGTGTGCCGATGGAGGAACACGATACACTTCACGGCCGTGTACTAGGTGACACGAGCATGTCAAACCCGACACGGGCATGTCAATAGCCCGTGTTCTTTTCAGGACGCGTCGGTTTTGACGATGAATGGGGAACATGGCCTTGGACACGGGTGTGTCGCAAGCCGTGTTCGGCCCAGGTTTTGGATTTCAAGCCCGTATCGTGGCCGTTCGTTCCCTTATTTTGTGATCCGACAGCTGGGGGTTGTTCCTGCTAGGTTATACCCGGGAATAGGGTTTCAAATCCCTCATTTCATCCAATCAATCTCTTTCTAAAATCCTAAAGAGAGGGGAGAGCAAGGAAGAAGAGGGGAGTTAGATCCGGCCACCGGCGGAGCTTCGGAGCACCAAATCACAAGCCGACTTCTGATCTATGGAGGTAAGGAGATTGCGGTGCTTTTCATCCGCATAGATTTCCATGGCGCCAAGGAAAAATGCTAGTGTAACGATTCTCATCCGAGGACAAGTGAAGTCCTCTTTTCTTTGCATAGGAAGCCCACTCTCGCGAGTTTGCGGAGAGTTTGAGGCGTTCCTTCGGGTAGACATGAATAGTCCCTGTTGCTTAGCATGTAGAGTCCGTATCGGGAAACAGACATAGGCATGATGTGTGAAGCCTACCCTGACAAGTTGGTCTGGATCGGTGATGTTGCATTGCATGAATGGCCGGAGAAGACTCCGTGCGGATGTTTGTTTTTCTGTTTTTCTACCCGGTAGATTGCAATAGGGAGCCTTGGGGACTAACTCCAAGGTGCACCCAGAAAATTGGGCAGATGCATGATTCTGCCAACTTGGTGGCCTAGGAGCCAACTTGTACATAACTTGGTTATGTAAAGTGTATGATCAAAATGGGACTGGGGGTAGCTTGACCCGTTCCGATTTCTTAAATTATCGTGGCCAGGTGAGCAATGGGTTAAGTGGAACCGTACCCGTTCTATGTAGTTCGGTGTTAGAGGCCTACCGATGTCATAGAGGGTGGGTCTTAGGCTGACGATGTCTTAAATTGATGTGACATCTGCCGGAAAGATGCAAATGCTCACGAGTTATTGTCATACAAGAGGCGGTGGTGAGACCGTAGACTTTGATCGGGTTCACCGAGAATGTGCCCTGAGTGCACGGGGTGTGTGGCTGTGAGTGCCTACGCCTGTGGTGAAGTGTTTATTCACTTTTGTTTGGCAATGCTAATACAATGCAGGGAAGGAGCATCACCACCATGAGTTTAGGGGGCGGGATTGTTATAATTTGGTCAGCATAGCTGACCTTTGCTTTTGTTTGCCACCGCTTGGTGGATTGTTGCTTGCAGGTGCTGCAGAGCCGAGTGGTAAATAGCGAGAAAAAGCCCTTGTTGCTGAGCCGGCCCTCGAAGGCCTAATTTTGTGTGTTTACTTGTATTTTTCATGTGTGACCGGCCTGCGTGCCGAGGTTTGGAAAACACTGTAATTTGAGTAAATAATTGTAAGGCCTTACGGCCGTATACTTGCGTATTTGTTCGATCATTCCTTCGGGGTTTGTTTAGTGGACATTCATGCTTATGGTAGGGCTCTTTATTATTGCAACTTTTAAATTGCTTCTGCTAGAATGACTATGTGTAGGACGTTGGTTTTTAGTCAGATGGTTTCCATTGAGTAATCTTCCGGTCTGTCTGTGGTATATGGCGTCGGGCCTTTGCCGGACCTACTGTTATATGCTATGTGACAGATAGGGGGTGTTATAAATGGCACGTCAGAAAGCGCAGTAAGATAAGAGTGTAAGATGTAATAGCCGATTTTTCAGCATGCTCATTTTGGGGTGACACGGCCTGGGACACGGGCGTGTCCCAGGGCGTGTCTTGTGTTCGACGAAGTGTTAGGGAGGAACACGCCCCGTGTTACGGGCGTGTCAGGGTGAGTGACCGCCCCTGTCGACACTTGAGTCCTGCGATCGATGAAATGAACTCGACATTCATCGAGAGCGGGAATACGCCTGGTGTCACGGGCATGTCACATCCGACACGGGCATGTCAGAGGGCGTGTACTCCCTGAGTGAACAGTCGACGAGTGGTCGACAAAATTTGGTCGACGATCGTCGAGTGCTTAGGACACGGCCTGTGACACGGGCGTGTCACAGGGCGTGTCGACGCGGTCGACGAACTCAGCCCAACGAATTTGAGCTGGGGCGTGTCTAGTGCCGTGTATGGGGCACACGGCCTGGGACACGGGCGTGTCACAGGCCGTGTGAGTCTCGGGTGATTTTGAGATTTATCAGCCTGATGAACATGGCCACAGACACGGGCGTGTCAGAAGGCGTGTCGGGTGACACGGCTCATGACACGGGCGTGTCACATGGGCGTGTCTTGAGATTGGATAAGTCGGTTGAGTGTCGCTTGAGGCACACGGCCTGGGACACGGGCGTGTCACAGGCCATGTCAGGCAAAATTTATGATTTTTGGTGAAATCGTGGCCATCCATTCCTTCAGCCTGGATCCAAGGGCTGAGAGGCCTCTCTGTCTTCTTAAGGCCGAGAATGGGTTGGCGAAACTCATTTGGCTTTTGACTTTCTCTTACTACACTTCTAGAGAGAGAAAGAGAGAGGAAGGAGGAGGAGTAGGCGGAGAGGGGGCTGATCACCGGTGGTGCTGCGGTTTGCCGATGAGAGATCTAAGGACGACGTTGCGGAGGAAAAGCTCTTGTGAGTCATTCGAGCCAGCTTGAAGCACATGGCACCGAAGCAGCCTTCGAGGGTAATGACTTTTCTTCATAGCCATGTGAAGGATCCCTTTTTGCATATGCACATGATTCCCCCACCAGCAGGTGGTCGGTTATGGGGATCATTGGGTTGATTCATGAAATCCCCAAGTGGTTAGCATATAGATCCGGAAATGAAATTATGGAATAGGCATGCTGTGTGAAGCTCATCTGGACAGGTTGGTCTGGATTGGTGATGTTGCATACGAACTAGAGAAGACTCTGTGATAAACGCATAGTTTAGGAGTCAACGGGTTGGACCTGTGAAAGGAAGTAGCAGCAAGTACTGGAGTGGTAGTCTAGGAAAATACCCGTAGAATGCTTGTGTTGCTTGTGCTATTGGGTTCGACCTGTGAAAGGAAGTCGCAGGAAGTACTGGATTGGAATTCCAGGAAATACCCTTTGTAATGCTTAATGTTCAAGGGTAGTCCACCTATGAAGTGAGTAACAGGAAGTACTGGCAAGTATCCAGGAAAGGCCCCTGACATTTGTGATATTTACGGTGTCCACCTACGACGAGAGTAGCAAGAAGTACTGGTGTGCCCAGGAAAGACCCTCTGATGTTATGAGATGAATGGGTGTAATGGAAATACCCAGCCTTGAATGCCAGAACAGGATTGGTGAGACTGACCCGCGCCTTTTGTAGCCGCGAGTACGCCGTACTCGGTGATGGCAAGGCGATTTGAGCAACGGGGGGTGGAGGATCCGACCTGCGTTATGTCCGTCCGACGTGTTACTAAAAGGTGTGGTCTGTTGGAGCGCATAGCGAGAGTGGTAGGACTGTGTGCCATGACACAATGGGGGGCTACGGGCCCATCCCGGTGCATTACGACTAGAACTCCGGCTGCACGCCATGTATTAAATGCTCAAGTGAGTTGCCATTGGGCTATGACCCTGATACAGTGGTGGGAAACTGATTTGCCAGTACACCAAGAATGTGCCCTGAGTGCACAGACTGTTGGGCCGGGTGGCTGACGGTTATGATGGCATGTGTGCATGAAAGCACATTATATGAGATATATAGACATGCTTGTGATATGCTATTCCTGCAGTGAAGATTACCGCTGCCCCGAGAAAAGGGGTAGGGTCATTATTATTTGGTCAGCTGAATGCTGACCGATGCCTCTGTTTGCCACCCTTGGGTGGAATGTTCCTGTGTAGGTGCTGGAGAACAGAGCAGGATGCATAAGGGCTGAATTCCCTACTGCTTTTGTTGTTGCTGCTGCTAGCCCTCGAAGGCTATTATGAATGTAAATGTTATGTTTTCTTAAGATGTGGCCGGCATGCGTGCCAATATTTGGGCCACTGTTTGAAAGCCCTGTAAGGCCATAAGGACAACTATTTATATGTGTTGTAAGACATTCCTATAAACTATAAAATGTGGAGTTTTATATGTTGGACATTCAAGAGTGGAGTTCAAGTGTAGAGTTGTAGGCTTCCGCTAGAACGCTTTGTGTTAGGTGCGCTGCGCTACTCTGGTATCACTCCGTAGCTTCATCATCTTTGAAAGTTCAGGAGGTATGCTTGATACCACCTGAAGGTGTTAGTTAGATCAGATGTACTCTAGAGGGGGGGGGGGGGGTAGGGGGGTGAATAGAGTATGTTGGTGATTTTAAAACTTTTACAATTGTTGTTGTATTTTAGGTGTGTGTGTGTGCAGGGAAGCTAATACAATAAACCAAGATGCAACAACTATCTAATCACAGCACATTCACAGAGCAAGGCCAGAAAACAAAAGGAAAAGAAAGCAACCAGATGACACAAGAATTTTATAGTGGTTCTCCAAATCTGGGTAGTCCACTCTTCTACCATCCTGGTAGGAATCCACTGCAGGAAGGGGTTGATCAGGTGTCCTGGCACCAATGGGGTTTTGATCAGGTTCCCAAAAACCAAACCCTCAAGTCTTTTGGAGGGAGACTTGCAACCAGAATAATTTTGAAGGGAATTAAAACCCTGTACAAAGGTGGAGTGAGAGGGTGATGAGGTCTCCTCTTTCTCAAGTCAAATCAGAAGACTTGTGGAATATTGTTTAGCAGCTTTGCTCCCCCTGAGATGTAGAATAAATCAGGAAGAATGCTGGAGCACTGCTTCAGGGTGATTGGTCTTCAAAGACCTAGATTTCCTGGTCCAGAGAAGGTCTCCAGGAACCTCTTGTGACTGATATGAATGTATTGCCTTTGAAGTTATCCTGAGTAAAAGCAGATGAAGAAGACTCTTGATATTGATGTAGTGTTCTTCTTCTTCTTGATCAGTTTCTCTCTGGGCCAAGAATGAATTCCTTTTGCTGTGTTGTCTGAATCACTGTCTGTCTTTTTTGTTTGTTTGTGTATGTATGACTGTATTACTCACTCTTTCTGTATATCTCAATGTCTCATAAGAAACATTCGAATTTTGAATATAGAGTAGTAATGGCAGACGGTCTAGAAAGGAAACATCAATTAATTATTTCCCCAACTGTTTCCATGGGAAAATGACATGTAATAATTCAGGATTAACTTCGCATTCTAACGGTAGTATTCTGGGAAGAACTGCCATTAAATGTTCAGGAATAAGCGTCATGGAATGAGACGAGAACGGAAGAAGACCTAGTCTGGAATCGTCGACCGAAGAACATAATTCGTCGAACTGAGTTTTGAGTTCGTCGAGCTGAGCCCGAGTTCGTCGAGCTGACAGTCTTCATTCATTGAACAGATAATCTTCAATATCAGACAATCTTTATTCGTTAAGCAGAGAACTAAATTCGTCGAGCTGAGAACTGAAGTCGTCAACCTGAGAACTTGAGGTCCAAGTTCTTCGAGCTCAGAAAGTAATTCGTCGACCAAAGCTTGAAGTTGGACTTAGAGAAATTCTGAAGTAGTCCTGATAATGCTTGAAGTAGAATCCTGGTGTTCGTCGAACAAAGAACATAGTTCGTCGATCTCAGCACTACGAATTGTCTCACGATCGTCGAGCGCAGAACTCCCTTCGTCGAGCTGAGTTCGGCGAATGTCGAACTCATTTCACTTAGTGTGAAAAACTGATAGATCTGGAGTTCCTGATGGTCTTGAGGAAGGCTGCTCCATCTGAAGTTGAGATAAAGGACTTTCCTAGACTGTAAGACATAAACTTGACCCAGACTATACATGATGGGTCACATCCTAAGTTAGTGGACCTAGCCCAAATCAACTAGGGATCCAACAATCTCCCCCTATTTGGGTGAGGTCACTGGCAGAGACTCCAAGCAAAGAACAAACAGAAAAACAAATCAAAAATAAGAAATATATCTGGCAGAGAATTTACAACACATGCATCAGATATATATATACATACAGGCTTTGTTTTAGAACAAGATATAGTCTGAAATAGAAGCAGAAATGAAATAACCACAAAATTACTTCTCTGTCTTCTTCTGTTTTAGCTTGTCTCCTGGTGCTTTATCTCCTGGCTTTTTGAAAATGATTTCCCTATTGGGATCTAAAGCTTGAGCCCTGGTCATAGTCATGTCAGCTGCCCCTATGTTGTTCAGTGAAGTGGCTCTGGGGACAACTGCTTCTGGGTGAAGATGCATGTACTCAACAACATTGAGTAGCTTATTTCCTTTCCCAAATCTCTTTAACTCATCTCTCCTGTACTGAGACATAGTAGTTAAGCCTGTTGTGTCCTTGCCTTCAGCTTTAGCTTTGTTGATTAGAGATAAGCCAATGAGCTCTTGGAACCTTGCCATTCTGGCTGTGTTGGCTGTTTCTGGATCTTCAGGAGGATAATAGGGCCTTTCAGCTTCATGTTCCTTAGATTCCTGGAGCTGCTGCTGCTGTTGTTGTTGATGGTGTTGTCTGCCTGAAGATGGTGGCCTTGGCTGACTACCACCAGAAGATCTCCCTGTTTGTCTCTGATAAGTTTGAATATGGGCAGATCTCTGAGAGCCAGAGCCAGAGGCACCTACTGCTGGAGGAGGAGGAGGAGGAGGATCCTTTCTGTATCTATGAACTGGGGGAGGAGAGTATCTCCTACTCCTCTTCCTCTCTCTTTGCTGGTTCTTTGATAGCCACATCCATGCAGGCATCCCTTTGTAAGGAGCAACATTGTGCAGAATATAGTATGGAGTGTCTGCAGTGGGATTAGGCTTGGGAGCAGGAGGAGGAGGAGCCTTCCTTTTCTTAGAAAGTAACTTCTTTTTCTTTTTAGCAGCCTCCTCATCTGATTCATCATCATCATCATCAGAACCTGAACTCTGAGGATTGTCATACAGAGCATTCAACTTCCTCAGAGTTGCATCAGAAATGATAAGAGGTTTTTTTTGAGGGGGGGTAGAAGGTTCAGAGGGTGAGGGTTCAACAGCAGTAGAGACAGAGCTTTCAGCTGCTGCCTTGTTCTCTTCTTCAATGTCTGCCAGAATGAGCTCATCCAGATCAGGCATGGGAGAATCATCCATGACAAAATCTGGGACAGAGCAGACTTCTGGAATAGACACAGGAATTGGAACAGCAGTAGGAGCAGCAAAGGTGTCACAGAGTTGCTTGGCAATTGCTGGACTAGCTGGAGAGGTATACTGGACAATAGCCAAATATGGCTTAGCAACCTCTACTGAAGGAAGCTTCATATATACAGAATCAAAGATATGAAGTATCTCAGATAAATTAACTATGGGATTTATAAGGAATTCACCAGCAGTTGTTATTGTATCTACTGACTCATCAAAGCTAATGTCAGTGTCCATAAATTGAATAAAATCAATTATTTCAGAATCAAAAGCTATAGCTGTATCTGTAACTGTAACTGCATTATCAAGCACTGTATCAACTGTATCTGTATTATCAAAAACTGTATCTGTAGTATCAACTGTATCTGTATCAATTGTATTGTCAAAAACTGTATCAACCTCTGCAGCTGCTGCACCAGCTTCATCATGGAGCATCTCCCCCTGCCTGGGTTCAGGAGAACCTGGAGCCAGGCCCCTGAATGAAGAGGGGGCAGCAGAAAGGGCTGTGATTTGTGCAGATAAAGAATTAATGGAATTCACCAAAGGTGTAATGGCCTCTGTGATGAGTGATTGAATGAGAGGAGTCAGAAGAGAGATGATGGAGGGAATAGTGGAAGAATCCAGAAGTGGAGAAAGAATGGTGGAGGGGATAGAAGAAGATGAGGAAGGAAGAATAGGTGGAGGGGATAATGGAGGGAGAACAGTTTGTGGTTCAGTGGGTATGGTGTAGGATGGAATAGTGGATAGGTGTGGGGGAAGAGGGGATTGAGGATGTGAAGGAATATGTGTTTCAATGGGGGAAACTGGAGGTGTAGGGATATGTGCAAGATCAAGCGGTGGAGATTGATGTTGAGGTGGAGTCAATTGAGGTGCAGGAGGAGTGGGAAGAGATTGAGGAGGTGGAATGGCCTCTTCAGTGTCAGGGTGGGGAGTGACCTTGACGGTCCTTGTGCTCTCAGAAGCGTTGATGGAGGAGGAGGAACCCTTGGAGGGTTTGGTGATTGTCCTCTCCCATCTGTCAAACAAGGCGCAGGTGAGGCGCTTGCTGGCATTGAAGAATGTGGTCGGGGAGACCAATCATTCACTGGCCTTTTCCTGGAGGAAAATCCCCAGGATTCTGCCGTAGCAGACTTCCTTCTTGCCTATTTTCTTCTTGATTAGGTCAAAGAAGATCATGCCCCAGTCGACCTGACGTTTGTTGAGCACTGCGCACATAATCAGGAATTGATGGCGAGTGATATAGTCATGTGCCGAGTGCTTGCCCATCAAAATTTTTCCTACAATGTCGGCCAGAAATTGATGGGTGGCAGACAGTTGCTTCTTCAAAAGCTTATTAGGGTTGTTGCCGGAGAAACCAATTACCTTCAACATATCAGAATATTCTTCAGCGTCCATTTCCAAGTTGTCTTCACCATTGATCAGTCCAAAAATTTCAGAAAGTACTGCTGGAGACAGGGAAACGACAGTGTTTCCAATATGTCCTCTCAGATCTCCGTCTTTAGAAACAGTTGCAGTGTATACCCATTCTCTTATCTCGGTTGAGTGTAGCTTGATGTTGCGAGTCATAAAATCCTTGAGATGCAATTCTTCAAGTAATTCCAGGATATAAAGAAAGATTGGATTTGAATGTTGGAAAGACTCAAAATCCATGGAGAATGCTGCATCAAACTTCATCGCCGCAAGTGCTCCTGGAGGAATCGCCATTGATAACCTGCAAAGAAAATCACAAAGAAAACGACGATCAAGAGCAAAGGAACTGAAAGCGCGGGACGGAGGTCAAAGAAAACCTAGATATAAGATTTTCGAAATACGAATCGACAAGCTTCGTTCCACGAAAAGAGACAGTTCTTCGAACTGAGGTCGACGAAATAAGTTAGAGGTGAGTAGTTCGTCGAACTCATTTAGAAGAATTGAAAATAGTTCGTCGAACTCCGTTCGACGAAATGGTTTCTGAAGCAAGGTTCGTCGATCTCCGGTCGACGAAAATTGTTTCCACACAGAGAATTCGTCGATCTCCGTTCGACAAGAATCTCTCAAACTTTCCCTAATTCGTCGAACTCCGTTCGACGAACTCTGGAAAATTCGTCGAATGCAGACAGAAATTAATTTAACTCTTCTCCATTAATCATTCCCAGTTGATTTATAAAGAACAGATGGGTTTTCTTATCTAAAGGCTTGGTGAAAATATCTGCTCTCTGTAAATCAGTAGTAATATGAATCAAGTTAATCTTCTTTTTGTCTACATTATCTCTAATGAAATGATGTCTTATTTCAATATGTTTAGTCCTAGAATGATGAACTGGATTCTGAGCTATAGCAATAGCACTTGTATTATAACAAAATAAGGTTGAATTATTTAAGTTGATACCATAATCTAGGAGCTGGTTTTGTATCCATAGCATCTGTGAACAGCAGCTGCCAGCAGCCATATACTTTGCCTCAGCAGTTGATGTAGACACGGATGTCTGCTTTTTGCAAAACCAAGAGACAAGTCTCATACCCAGGAACTGGCAAGTTCTAGAGGTACTTTTCCTGTCCACTCTACATCCAGCATAGTCAGCATCTGAGTATCCAGTTAACTCAAATTCTGACTCTGCAGGATACCAGAGTCTTAAATTAGGACAACTCTTTATATATCTCAAAATCCTTTTTATAAAAATAAGATGAGATTCTTTAGGATTCACTTGGAATCTAGCACAAAGGCATGTGGCAAACATTATGTCAGGCCTGCTAGCTGTTAAGTATAATAGGGATCCAACAATTGCCCTATAATGTTTCTGATCTCCAGGTTTCCCTGCTGCATCAGAATCCACAACAGCATTGGTAGCCATAGGTGTTTTCATTCCTGAAGCATCACCCATCCTAAACTTTTTAATAAGCTCTTTAGCATACTTAGATTGGGAGAGGAAGATACCATCAGGGAGCTGCTTCACTTGGAGACCAAGGAAGTAGGAAAGCTCACCCATGCTACTCATCTCAAATTTGGAATGCATGAGGTCAGCTAACCTCTTACACAATTTAGGATCAGTAGACCCAAAAATAATGTCATCCACATATATTTGTACCAATAAGATTTGGTACTTATGATGTCTAGTGAAAAGTGTTTTATCTATGGTTCCTCTTGTAAATTTATGCTCAAAACGAAAGCTTGCTAAGGTCTCATACCAAGCTCTTGGAGCTTGCTTTAAACCATAGAGAGCTTTATGCAATTTGTAAACATAAGAGGGTTGAGTTAGAGAGATAAAACCTGGAGGTTGTTCTACATAAACCTCTTCTTGAAGTACACCATTCAGAAAGGCACTCTTAACATCCATCTGGAATACTTTGAACTTTTTGTAGGCTGCATAGGCTAGGAATATTCTAATGGCCTCCAACCTTGCAACATGGGCAAAGGTTTGGTTATAGTCTATTCCTTCCTCTTGCCTATAGCCTTGAGCAACAAGTCTAGCCTTGTTTCTTACTATGTTCCCTTGTGCATCCAATTTGTTCCTATAGACCCATTTGGTTCCAATAACTGGGTAGCTATGGGGTCTTGAAACCAAATCCCAAACTCTACATCTCTCAAATTGATTTAGTTCCTCTTGCATTACAAGAATCCAGTGGGGATCTTGCTCAGCTTCATGGATGGTGAGAGGTTCAATTTGAGAGAGAAAACAGGCATGCATCAAGTCTTGATTGAGTTGATGTCTTGTCTGTACACCAACTGAAATGTATCCAATCACTTGAGATCTGGGGTGATCTCTAAGTGTGACAAGATCAGTTGGTGTAGTTGGTTGAGTAACAGCTTCTGTAAATAATTCCTCTTGAGGAATGGTACCGGCTGTTGATGGAAGTTCAGTTACTTCCTCTTGGACTTCTTCTTCACTATCTTCAGCAGCCTATGGTGTGGGATGAGTTGGAACCTCTTGGGTAAGGTTTAGTCCATCCATAGACTCACACAGTGGTGAAACCTACAAAAAACTATAGGTAGAAATGTCTTTCTCCTTATAAGACATGTTAGCTTCATCAAAAGATACATGGACAGATTCTTCAATTTTAAGGGATGATTTGTTGAAAACCCTATAGGCCTTGCTTACTTGGGAATATCCTAGAAAAATCCATTCTTCAGCCTTAGCCTCAAATTTTCTAATGTATCTTTTGTTATTAGTGTGGATGTAACATATGCAACCAAAAACTTTAAAGTAAGTGATTTTAGGTTTCTTTTCTTTAAGTAATTCATAGGGGTCTTATGTTTTAGTTTATGTATAACACATCTGTTCAGGACATAGTTAGTTGTGTTTACAGCTTCTGCCCAAAAGGATAGAGGCATGTAAGCATCTGCTAACAATGTAACTACAGCTTCAATGAGTGTCATATTTTTCCTTTCAGCAACCCCATTTTGTTGGGGAGTTCTAGGAGCTGAGAAGCACTGCCTGATACCTTCCTTCTCACAGAACTCATGCATAAGAAGAGACTCAAACTCTGTGCCATGATCACTTCTAATCAATGCAACATGAGTAGAGAACTCAATCTTTATGGTCCTGAGAAAATCTGTAAGAACTTTGAATGTATCTGTCTTAGCTCTCAGAAAGGCTACCCAACTGAATCTGGAGAAATCATCAAAATGACTAGGGTGTAAGACTTCCCTCCTAGGCTTTGTACTGCAATGGGTCCAAAAAGATCGACATGAAGCAGATACAATATCCTAGGTGAATCACTTTTATTAATGGATTTGAAACTAGTTTTAGTTTGATTGCCTAGTTGACAAGCCCTACATAAGCTTTCCTTCTTGTAGGGACCAGAAGGTAAACCTCTAACAAGGTTGTCTTTAGATAACCTAGATATGTTCTTAAGGTTTACATGTCCTAGTGATTGGCCCGCGAACAGACTCTTACTGTGGTTGGTTCGGTGAGTCGATCGCCGCGGGCTTGCTAGGTTAGGCAAGTGCACCTATCGCAAGTAGTACTCGATATTCGGGAGAATACTGAGGTCGTATTATTCCCGGGAACGGGTTGATTACCCCTACTCCTCCGAAAACACTATTATTTTACCGAAATAGAAGTTGAGGGTTTTAAGTAAAATAGGAACGAAAATAGATTTTAAGAAAGTAGTCGATGAAGAGATAACTCCCGGTATCGAATTGCGTTAGGATTAAAAATAGATTTGAATAACTAGATATCTAAAGTTTCAATTTAATTAATGCGGAAACTTGGCCGTGGAGGTTCAAAATAATGAGCTCACCTATCTCTAGGAATATCGCTCACCTAGACATTAAGGCTATTCGACCGGGCTCTCGTCCGACGAAGGATTCCACTTAATGCCCGCAGTACGCTAAGAACCCCGCTATTGGGTGGGGAACCCGATCCGGTAGAGTTAGCGCGTCTCCTCTCTCGAGGGTTATTGCGGAACTCTATCTACCCAGGGGTGATCTGTCCATATGCACGGCCTCTCGGCTAGCTAGCGTATGGATAACGGAAATAGAGCCCACACATCGATATGTGGGTCTACGCGTCGTTAACCCGGGGTAAACCTTAAGTTTTTAATTAAATTGAAAAATTAGACATTTGGTTATTTAAAACATTTTAGATCCCAAAGCTCTTCGATACCGAGGGCTAAAAGAAATTAGCCACTCATCGGAATGGGGAAAGCTTGTATGTTTGGTTATGCGAGCGTCCTAAACTATTCGCTGAAAGGTTATAAAGAAAATAAGAAGAAAAGCAAAATAACCTAATTTTAGAAAAGTTGTTACAAATAAACACACCCGCACTCATTCAAACATATAAAAGGAAGAAATAAAACTAATTTACACATAAGAGAAAATTGCATAATTGACATTTGCAGGTCCCACTCAAACGAGTGGGGGCGGGAAATAAAAGCTGAAAAGTGCATAATTGAAATTTGCAAGTCCCACTCAAACGAGTGGGGGCGGGAAATAAAAGCTGAAAAGTGCAAGTCCTACTCAAACGAGTAGGACTGAAATGAAAGCAAGTCCTACTCAAACGAGTAGGAGAAAATAAATGCGATTACATGGCTTTCTTAAATATTTACATCAAAATACAGTCCGACCATTTAACTCCTAGCGAGTAGGCGGAAAATCAAATCCGGCCATTTAACTCAAGTGAGTAGGCGGAAAAATAAAGAATGAAAATTACAAGTCCTACTCAAACGAGTAGGACTGAAAATACAGACCGGCCATTTAACTCAAGTGAGTAGGCGGAAAAATAAAAATTACACACGCACTCTACTTGAATAAAATCCAGCCAATTAACTCAAGTGAGTAGGCGGAAAAATAAAAACAACACACGCACTCTACCTGAAAGTAACTACTCACGCACTCGACATAAATAAACACACACACACACACTTGCATAATTTAACTTAGGAGCTGAAAAATATCTCATACACGCACACACTCGTGCTAAAATAATTGCAAAAATCAAAGTTATCGAAAAATTAAAATGACTGCATTTCTACCGCTGGAATGCAGTAGAAATGCATAAAAAGGCAAAATAAAAATTGTTTGAGCAAAAAGTTTTCAAATTAAAGTGAGAAAGGCAAGTGCCCGAAAAATTTAAACGTTTACATTTTTACCGTTAGATTTTGATAGGAATGCTTAAAAAGTGAAAATAAAAATTGTTTGAGCGAAGATATTTTTTGTGAGTTCTTAAAATGCAAGTTTATGAAAAATAAAAATGACAATTTATATATTATTATAGCCTTGTAAAATGGTTTAAAAAGAGAGAGTAAGCTAAAAAGAAGCAGTAGTTTTATAGCTAAAACAAAGTAAAAGAAGTTAAGAGGAATGAAAACTACCTTTTTTAATGTTTTACAAGTTCATAAAAGCGCATTTTGAAGCATGAAAATCCTAAGTCTAACCAAATTTAAAGAGTTAGAGAATGAAAACGGCCATAATAACGGCTATAAGTTTTGTTATATTTGGAAAGAAAACGAGAACATTTGCGTTTTAAAACATGAAAGTGTATAAGATTGAAGTAAAGGAGGCCTTTAGAGAAAATTCAGAGCATATGAGGATGAGAAAAATATCTATTTTATTAATAAAAGAAGTTGATTACAGGAGCTTAAACAAACTAAATTCAAAAAGGGGGAAAGAGAATCCTTACATAGCAGTAAAGCAGCTCTAACGGCAGCCCTTATACATCAAAATGGTTCGGATTTTTGGAACCCTGAACTCATACAGCAGCTGCCTTTTTATAGGCAAAAATTTCCAAGTACACGCCCTCCGACACGGGCGTGTCGGGGGGCGTGTCAGCACTATTTTACCGCGGGATTCGGTGACCTGACGGATTTGACGGCGATTTGACTTTCCGGCCGAAAACGCGGCGGTCACGCCCCAAGTCACGGGCGTGACGGTGGGCGTGTCAGGCTTTCCTCTTCAAAATTGGCCTCTTTTCGGGATTTTGAGCTGTCACGTCCTGGTCACGGGCGTGACCAATATGTCACGGGCGTGACATGTCATTTTTGCAGATTTTGACTTTTTTTCCTGACAAATAAAATAAAGCAAGTTAGTATAATATTTACAAAAATAGGAGCATTTTATTGAATAAAACAAGTAGAAATGACAAAAATAAATAAAACGACTTAAGTAATGTACATAAAATTAGGTATATTTACAATTCATCAAATACCCCCATACTTAAGCTTTTGCTATTCCAGAGCAAAAGTTTGAGATGAACTTATAAGGAATAAAAAAAACTCTAAGTTTAGCTACCGCTTAATCAATTATAAGAGAGATCTAAATAAATAAACGGGGCGTAAGAGTTAAGTCCTAAATTTATGAAGATGATTTAAATAGCGCAAAAGTTTTGGCCAAAAGACTTCTTGATATAATCAAATGGAAAGCAATAATTGTAAAGGTTAGATTAACAAGAATAGTTTGGAATTATATGAACTTTTAGCCTATAGGAGTTTTACTGGAAATAATGCAATTTACAAATTATGCTCTCAAAACGATTTTTGAATTAAATCTAGAATCGTGAAATTGGCTAAGGGGGTTGATGTTGGTTTATGAAGAGGGTTTTGATTTTTGAGGCGAGGTAATCTTTTCTCGAACCTCTATGTTTTTTTTTTTGGAATATTAGGAAAACGAAATCTTATTTTCCTAATATCGATTTTTTTTCTTCAACTTCATAATAAATATTAACCCAATGTATATGTGTAGGAGTAATGAATTTTATCCTCTTACTCCATAGCATATAATCTTTTAATCTATTGGGTGCCTATGTTTACGGAACGAAATCTTATTCCCATGGACATAGGATCTTTTAAGGATAACAATTTTATCATGCCAAGTCAGTCATGATAAGGACGGTGAGAAAAGAAAACTAGATTTTTTTATTAAAAAACAATTTTGAGAGCAACCTTAATAAATTGTAAGTTCCAAGTTTTCAGAAAGCTAAAAGTAAACATAATTGAATCCTATAATCGTTATTTTCTAACATAATACACGTGCTCCTATTAATGAAATATTAGAAGTAGTGCCTAAAACGAGTTCGCTATTTTTAACAAAGCATAATGAATTCTTTAAAACTTAACCCCGAATATTTAAATTTTTCAATCAATAATTAACAAACGAATAACAAACAAAGAATTAATAAAATTCACATATAAATAAACTCAAAGCAAAATTTTTGGATAACAAGAAAATTAAGGATGGTATATTTGATTTATTTGTTTCAAAATATTTTTTGGTTGTTTTAGAGTTTTTTTATTATTATTTTTTTTTCATCATTTTTTTTTGTGTTTTTTTTTTTTTTATTTATTATCTCTTTTTTTTGAAGGTTAGTGAACTTATTATCTTTTTTAGATTTTTAAGGTTTTGCGGAAAGTGGGAGAAAAAGAGATGGTATGAGAGAGAAAAGGAAGGGGGAGAGAGAAGATTATTTACAAAAATATTTACACAGATTTTTACAAAATGAAACTAAACATGTTTTTGGACTTTTGGTTTTATGAATTTTTTGGAGTTTTTGTTTTATATTTTTTTTTTTGAATTTTTTTGTGTTTTACAATTTTTTTGGGGATTTTTGCTTTAAAAAGACAAAAACATTTTAAAGACAGAAAAAAAAAACTTAGGTTTTTGGGATTTTGTTTTCATTTTCAAATTTTTTTTTTGAAGTTTTTGTTATTTTTATAGTTTTTTTTTGTTCATATATATTTTTTATGTATATAGTGCAGAAAATAGAAAGACAGTGCAGAAAATAGAAATATGAAAAAGAAAGCGAGAAAACACCCCCATACTTAAGTCCAACATTGTCCCCAATGTTGTAACGTAAGGATGCGGAACAAAACAGGGAAGATAATATATACAAAGAAAAGAAAGAAATGGGGGGGGGGGGGGGGTAGAAGCTTCCCTGAGAGGAGGTGGGGGAGGCGCAGTTTAGGAACCCTGCATTAGGAAGAAAAATAGCAAAGAAAAAGGTAAGAGATAGCGAAAAAGATAAACATGGGGTGCCTCCCAGGAGCGCTTTGTTTATAGTCGCGTAGCTTGACTATGTTGGCGGTTTATATATCTAGGAGGGTTATGGATTCGAAATTACCGTCCACAGGATCGCCTGCTATGTATAATTTTAAGCGATGACCGTTCACTTTAAACGAGCCTTTATCCGGGTGGGAGACGAGTACGGTCCCATAAGGCCAAACCTCTTCAACTTTGAAGGGGCCGGACCAACGTGATCTAAGTTTCCCGGGGAAAAGTCTAAGTCGTTAGTTATAAAGAAGGACAAGATCGCCCGGAGAAAAAGTTTTTGGGGGCTTGAGTTTTCGGTCGTGATAAAACTTAGAACGCTCCTTATAGAACTTATTGCTCTCGTATGCGTTGGCACGCCATTCATCGAGCTCGTTTAGTTGCAGTTTTCTATTTTGGGCGGCTAAGTTAGCGTCGAGATTTAAAAGTTTTAAAGCCCAAAGTGCGCGATGTTCTAATTCGACGGGTAGATGACACGCTTTGCCGTACACTAATCGATACGGCGTACAACCAATTGCGGTTTTGTATGCGGTACGATAAGCCCACAACGCATCGTCGAGCTTGATGGACCAATCTTTCCTATTAAGTGAAACGGTTTTCTCTAATATGCGCTTTATCTCCCGATTTACTACCTCTACTTGGCCACTAGTTTGCGGGTGGTAGGGGGTGGCAAGTTTGTGCGTGACACCATATCTATCTAACGTCTTAGCCATCTGGGTGTTGCAGAAATGCGTCCCCTGATCACTTACAATAGCGCGCGGAGTGCCGAAGCGAGAAAATAGCTTTTGAAGAAATGTAACGATGACTCGCGCATCGTTGGTGGGGAGAGCTTGCGCTTCCGCCCATCTCGATACGTAGTCGACCGCTACTAAAATATACATATTTTTGAAAGACGGAGGTAGGGGGCCAACAAAATCTATGCCCCATAAATCGAAGACTTCGCATTCTAAAAACATGTTTTGGGGCATCTCGTCGCGACGAGAGATGTTACCCGACCGCTGACAGCTATCGCATGCGCGCACAAAATTGTGAGCGTCTTTGAATAGAGTGGGCCAAAAGAAGCCCGCCTCTAACGCCTTCCGCGCGGTCCGGTTAGATTGATAATGCCCACCAGCCGGACCCTCGTGGCAGTGCCTAAGGATTTGCGTGCACTCCACACCCGCGACACATCTTCGGACTGCTTGGTCCGCGCAGAGACGAAAAAGGAAAGGGTCCTCCCAAAAGAAATATTTCAAGTCAGAAAAGAATTTCTTCTTTTGCTGGCTTGAAAAGTCTTTTGGAAGTACCCTCGCAACTAAATAGTTTGCAAAATCTGCGAACCAAGGCGGGGAAGAAGAACTAGTAGTTATGGCTAGGAGGCGTTCCTCGGGGAATCTATCATTTATGTCAGATTCGACGAGCGCTTCCGCAGTGGGATTTTCTAAGCGGGAGAGGTGATCGGCGGCTAAATTTTCCGCACCCCTCTTATCCCGGATCTCTAAATCGAACTCCTGCAAGAGGAGGATCCATCGAAGAAGGCGGGGTTTGGCGTCCGTTTTTGCTAACAAATATTTTAAGGCGGAATGGTCGGTAAATACGATAACTTTGGATAACGTTAGATACGAGCGAAACTTATCGAAAGCAAATACGACGGCTAAAAGTTCCTTTTCCGTTGTCGTATAATTTCCTTGTGCGGAAGTGAGGGTCTTGCTAGCGTAGTAAATTGGATGAAAATATTTGTTTATACGTTGGCCAAGAACGGCTCCTACAGCAATATCACTAGCATCGCACATAATCTCGAACGGAAGGGTCCAATCGGGCGCCACTAAAATAGGTGAATTGAAAAGTTTTTGTTTTATGAAATTAAATGCAGACTCGCATTCGCTATCAAAGACAAAATTTGATTCCTTTTCCAAGAGGCGAGTTAGCGGCTTTGTTATTTTTGAAAAATCTTGAATAAAACGTCTATAAAAGCCCGCGTGCCCTAAGAAACTCCTAATTGATTTAACGTTGGAAGGCGGGGGAAGTTTTTCTATAATTTCAACTTTGGCCTTATCGACCTCCATCCCCTTAGACGAAATCATATGGCCGAGAACCAAACCTTCTCGAACCATAAAGTTACATTTTTCCCAATTTAAAACAAGATGCGTGTCCTCGCATCGCTAAAGGACACGGTCTAAATTATGAAGACAGGACGGGAAAGAGCTTCCGAAAACAGAGAAGTCATCCATAAAGACTTCCATAATGTCTCCTACCAGCTCGCCAAAAATCTCCAGCATACATCTTTGGAATGTAGCGGGCGCGTTGCAAAGGCCAAATGGCATTCTTCGATATGCGAAGGTACCAAACAGGCAGGTAAAAGTTGTTTTCTCTTGGTCATCGGGGGAAATGGGGATTTGGAAAAACCCCGATAATCCATCAAGAAAACAAAAATACGGATGACCAGACAAACGCTCTAAAATTTGGTCTAAAAATGGTAGTGGGAAATGATCCTTACGGGTGGCGTCATTTAGTTTTCTATAATCGATGTACACCCGCCAACCTGTAACAGTACGAGTTGGGACGAGTTCATTGTGCTCATTCTCCACTACGGTAAGACCGCCCTTTTTGGGCACCACGTGAATGGGACTAACCCACGTACTATCCGATATGGGATAAATAATCCCCGCATCTAATAATTTAATAATTTCGGCCTTAACGACGTCTTTCATGTTTGGGTTAAGACGTCGCTGCGGCTGAATAGTTTTGCGGCAGTTATCTAGAAGGAAAATCTTATGGGTGCAGAAAGACGGGTTAATCCCTTTGAGATCAGAAATTTGCCAAGCAATTGCGTGGCGATGTTTAAGCAAAACTCTCAATAAATCGGAAGTCTCCGATTCGCTCAAATGCGAAGAAATGATAACAGGGAGTGTATCATCTTTCCCCAAAAAGGCGTATTTGAGTGAATCGGGTAGGGGTTTGAGTTCAAGGTAGGGCGGTTCTTCTAACGAGGTTTTAATTCCTATGTCTTTCTTACCAATTGGTTCGAAAGGCAAGTCTATAGACGTATTCTCATCGCAGTTAAACTTTTCGAGCGCAAAAAGATCGTCGTTTAAAAACGTAGACTCAAAAATAGGGGAAGAACAATCTCCGAGATATGTGTCTAAATTATAACAAAAGTCATCGCTCGATGACGAGTCTCCTATGGAGGGATTAATAGAGAAAGTAACTTCGTCATCTCCTACCCGAAGGAGGAGACGACCGTTACTGACATCAATTAATGCGCGGGAGGTGGCGAGAAAAGGGCGACCGAGTATAATTGGTACATCAGTGTCCTCCTCGATGTCCAAGATGACGAAGTCTACCGGAAAGATAATCTTATCAACTCGGACAAGTACGTCCTCCACTACCCCGACGGGAAACTTAACCGAGCGATCCGCTAGTTGGATTCGCATTTTAGTAGGGGCCGGAGTGCCCAAACCTAATTTTTGAAAGAGCGAGAACGACATCAAATTAATGCTCGCGCCTAAATCTGCAAGAGCGTATTTTACTAATATATTGCCAAAAAGGCACGGGATGGAGAACCGTCCCGGGTCATTTCTTTTTAGGGGCAATTTATTAGTAAGAGCCGCTGAGCAGTCAGTATTAAGAGAAATATGCGAAATATTTTCTAATTTTTGTTTATTGGAAAGAAGTTGTTTTAGGTATTTCGCATATTTAGGCATCTGAGAGAGTGCCTCGCAGAAGGGAACATTAATATGAATTTGTTTTAATAATAAAATAAATTTTTCAAATTGCGCGTCATTACGCTCACTATTAAGTTTATGCGGATACGGCAAGGGCGTTTTAATAATTTTTTCATTTAAAATTTGTAAAGGCGGCGAAATCAAAGAAGGGGGAAGAGGGGTCGGAGGTGAAATATGTACCTGAGGATCGGTCCGTTTTGGATCGATCACCTCCTTTCCGCTACGGAGGGTTATAGCGTTGATATTTTCCCGCGGATTGGGCTCCGTGTTTCCCGGCAGTGCCCCGAGTGCGCGCTCGGACATCATTCGTGCTAGCTGTCCAACCTGGAGTTCTAAGTTTTTTAGCGATCCGGTGATGTTCCGGATATTTGACTCGTTGGATGCTATATATTTAGAAAAATTATCCTCCATCGGGGAGGGTTTTGGAAGAGGGGGAGGCGGCAGAAATCCAGGCGCGAAAGAATTGGGGGGGGGGGCACTGTGCATTATTCGGATTGCTCCGTGAGAAGTTGGGGTGGTTCCTCCAACCCGGATTATAGTTATTGCTATAAGGGTTGTTATTGGGGTTGAAGGAAGGTCGCCCAGCATTTCCCACGTAGTCTACGAATTCATTTGCTACGCCAGCATTAGGGGGAATCGCCCAAGGAGGAGTGGTGGAGGCAGCAGACATCTCCGCCACCTGCTTTGTCAGCCTTTCAACTTGAAGGGCTAAGTGGGCAGTGGCATCCACTTCGAAGAGGCCGGCCGCCTGCTTGGGACGTCCCCGAGGGACGTTCCATTGGTAGGCGTTCATAGCCATCTCTTCAATAAGAGCTTGGGCAGCCTCGGGGGTCTTATTATTCAAGGTACCCCCGGCAGCCGCGTCAATCATTTGACGCGTCTGATAATTAAGCCCATTGTAGAAGATTTGGACCTGCAACCACGCAGGCAGCGCGTGGTGCGTACACTTGCGGAGGAATTCCTTAAAGCGCTCCCAAGTCTCAAAAAGAGACTCAGAATCGTTCTGCACGAACGAAGAAATGTCCGCCCGTAACTTTGCAGTTTTGGCGGGCGGAAAATACTTCGTTAAGAACCGCTCCGCAAGCTCGGCCCAGGTGGTGATACATCCTCGTGGGAGGGAATTCAACCACGCCTTAGCTTTGGATCTGAGGGAGAATGGAAAAAGGCGCAAACGAATGGCGTCATCAGTGACGCCATTAATCTTAAAAGTGTCGCAAATCTCCAAAAACCTAGACAAATGAACGTTCGGGTCCTCATCCGGCTGTCCATCGAACTGCACAGCGTTTTGGATCATTTGGATAACGCTCGATTTGATCTCAAAATTATTGTTCGCCACCGTCGGGCGGACAATACTGGACCCAGTATCGTCCAAATTTGGCCGGGCGTAATATGACATTGTACGCTCGAGGGCCGCGTTCGGATTGGGGTCGGCCATAGGAACGGCAGAGGGTTCTCCGATGGATTCTGCGGGATCCAAAGAGGGATTTCGGCGTTGAGACCGAATACGCGCAAGAGAGCGTTCGATCTCAGGATCGAAATCCAAATTTTCGGACTCCGAAGGCTGTCCACGGGTCATACACCCGAATGAAAAGTAGAAAAATTAACTCTCTTTTTTTTCGGATTTTGAAGAAAAGTTTTTTAAGTTTTTTTTTTAGTTTTTAGAAATAAAAGTAAAAGTAATAGAGTTCGGATTCGGAATAACAACTCAAAGAGAAGTCCCCGGCAACGGCGCCAAAAACTTGATTGGCCCGCGAACAGACTCTTACTGTGGTTGGTTCGGTGAGTCGATCGCCGCGGGCTTGCTAGGGTAGGCAAGTGCACCTATCGCAAGTAGTACTCGATATTCGGGAGAATACCGAGGTCGTATTATTCCCGGGAACGGGTTGATTACCCCTACTCCTCCGAAAACACTATTATTTTACCGAAATAAAAGTTGAGGGTTTTAAGTAAAATAGGAACGAAAATAGATTTTAAGAAAGTAGTCGATGAAGAGATAACTCCCGGTATCGAATTGCGTTAGGATTAAAAATAGATTTGAATAACTAGATATCTAAAGTTTCAATTTAATTAATGCGGAAACTTGGCCGTGGAGGTTCAAAATAATGAGCTCACCTATCTCTAGGAATATCGCTCACCTAGACATTAAGGCTATTCGACCGGGCTCTCGTCCGACGAAGGATTCCCCTTAATGCCCGCAGTACGCTAAGAACCCCGCTATTGGGTGGGGAACCCGATCCGGTAGAGTTAGCGCGCCTCCTCTCTCGAGGGTTAGTGCGGAACTCTATCTACCCAGGGGTGATCTGTCCATATGCACGGCCTCTCGGCTAGCTAGCGTATGGATAACGGAAATAGAGCCCACACATCGATATGTGGGTCTACGCGTCGTTAACCCGGGGTAAACCTTAAGTTTTTAATTAAATTGAAAAATTAGACATTTGGTTATTTAAAACATTTTAGATCCCAAAGCTCTTCGATACCGAGGGCTAAAAGAAATTAGCCACTCATCGGAATGGGAAAGCTTGTATGTTTGGTTATGCGAGCGTCCTAAACTATTCGCTGAAAGGTTATAAAGAAAATAAGAAGAAAAGCAAAATAACCTAATTTTAGAAAAGTTGTTACAAATAAACACACCCGCACTCATTCAAACATATAAAAGGAAGAAATAAAACTAATTTACACATAAGAGAAAATTGCATAATTGACATTTGCAGGTCCCACTCAAACGAGTGGGGGCGGGAAATAAAAGCTGAAAAGTGCATAATTGAAATTTGCAAGTCCCACTCAAACGAGTGGGGGCGGGAAATAAAAGCTGAAAAGTGCAAGTCCTACTCAAACGAGTAGGACTGAAATGAAAGCGAGTCCTACTCAAACGAGTAGGAGAAAATAAATGCGATTACAGGGCTTTCTTAAATATTTACATCAAAATACAGTCCGACCATTTAACTCCTAGCGAGTAGGCGGAAAATCAAATCCAGCCATTTAACTCAAGTGAGTAGGCGGAAAAATAAAGAATGAAAATTACAAGTCCTACTCAAACGAGTAGGACTGAAAATACAGACCGGCCATTTAACTCAAGTGAGTAGGCGGAAAAATAAAAATTACACACGCACTCTACTTGAATAAAATCCAGCCAATTAACTCAAGTGAGTAGGCGGAAAAATAAAAACAACACACGCACTCTACTTGAAAGTAACTACTCACGCACTCGACATAAATAAACACACACACACACACACTTGCATAATTTAACTTAGGAGCTGAAAAATATCTCATACACGCACACACTCGTGCTAAAATAATTGCAAAAATCAAAGTTATCGAAAAATTAAAATGACTGCATTTCTACCGCTGGAATGCAGTAGAAATGCATAAAAAGGCAAAATAAAAATTGTTTGAGCAAAAAGTTTTCAAATTAAAGTGAGAAGGGCAAGTGCCCGAAAAATTAAAACGTTTACATTTTTACCGTTAGATTTTGATAGAAATGCTTAAAAAGTGAAAATAAAAATTGTTTGAGCGAAGATATTTTTTGTGAGTTCTTAAAATGCAAGTTTATGAAAAATAAAAATGACAATTTATATATTATTATAGCCTTGTAAAATGGTTTAAAAAGAGAGAGTAAGCTAAAAAGAAGCAGTAGTTTTATAGCTAAAACAAAGTAAAAGAAGTTAAGAGGAATGAAAACTACCTTTTTTAATGTTTTACAAGTTCATAAAAGCGCATTTTGAAGCATGAAAATCCTAAGTCTAACCAAATTTAAAGAGTTAGAGAATGAAAACGGCCATAATAACGGCTATAAGTTTTGTTATATTTGGAAAGAAAACGAGAACATTTGCGTTTGAAAACATGAAAGTGTATAAGATTGAAGTAAAGGAGGCCTTTAGAGAAAATTCAGAGCATATGAGGATGAGAAAAATATCTATTTTATTAATAAAAGAAGTTGATTACAGGAGCTTAAACAAACTAAATTCAAAAAGGGGGAAAGAGAATCCTTACATAGCACTAAAGCAACTCTAACGGCAGCCCTTATACATCAAAATGGTTCGGATTTTTGGAACCCTGAACTCATACAGCAGCTGCCTTTTTATAGGCAAAAATTTCCAAGTACACGCCCTCCGACACGGGCGTGTCGGGGGGCGTGTCAGCACTATTTTACCGCGGGATTCGGCGACCTGATGGATTTGACGGCGATTTGACTTTCCGGCCGAAAACGCGGCGGTCACGCCCCAAGTCACGGGCGTGACGGTGGGCGTGTCAGGCTTTCCTCTTCAAAATTGGCCTCTTTTCGGGATTTTGAGCTGTCACGTCCTGGTCACGGGCGTGACCAATATGTCACGGGCGTGACATGTCATTTTTGCAGATTTTGACTTTTTTTCCTGACAAATAAAATAAAGCAAGTTAGTATAATATTTACAAAAATAGGAGCATTTTATTGAATAAAAACAAGTAGAAATGACAAAAAATAAATAAAACGACTTAAGTAATGTACAAAAAATTAGGTATATTTACAATTCATCACCTAGCCTTTTGTGCCGTAACTCATTTTGGTTACTAGTGATATTGAGTAAACAAATATTAGTTGTGGCAAAAATGAAATCTACTAAATATATGTTTCCTTGTCTAAGTCCAATTAAAACAGTTTGGTTTTTATCATTTATAATAGAGCAAGAGGTAGAGTTGAAATGTACCTGATAACCTTCATCACATAATTGACTTATGGATATAAGGTTATGTTTAAGTCCTCTTACATATGTCACCTTTTTGAAGGTCACTGCTCCAATGCTTACTCTTCCATATCCTTCTGACTGACAATTTTTTGAGTCTCCAAATATCACCTTTGGTCCTAGCTTGGACTTATAGCTGGAGAGATTTGCTTTGCTGCCAGTCATGTGCTTAGAGCAGCCACTGTCCAGGTACCAGGTCTGACTTAACCTTGGACAGCTCTTCACCTGTACCTGTATTAAAAAATAAAGCTCAATTGTTCTTGACCCAGGTTACCTTGGGTCCTTGGTTTAGCTGAAAAGTAAAACTAGAAATGACTGATAAGGCAGGTTGAGACTTATACCCAAGAGGGTGATATCTCCTAGGTGGGATTATCCAATCAGCTACTGGATTAAATGTCTTGTTAGCTGCTTTAAAATTTCTATAGGAGAAATGATTTATATTTGGTCATTCTGGGATCGACGAATTATTGTGAGTTCGTCGACCAGAGTTCGATGAATGGGGATGAGATTGTCGACCTCCACTCAGAGAATGACCATGGTCATTTTCTGCGTCCCACGTTCGTCGACCTCTGCTCGACGAACCATACATAGTTCGTCGATCGCAGTTGGACGAATAATTATTTCTGAAGTTTGCGTTCAGCGTTCGTCGATCGGGGTTCGACGAACTTGCAGGATTTCGTCGATCTGAGTTCGACGAATTCTGCTGAACTTGGTTTTTAACAGCTTTCTTCTGTTTTCTGTTTCTATTGTCTAGGGGATTTGACTTGTTTTCTAACATGGGTTTTTCAGTTAGTTTCTCTTTACCCTGAGCAGTGATAAACTTTATGGGAGTAGAAAGTATATTCTTCTTTATTATGGGGGATAAATTTGATGAAGCACCCAAGCCCAGCCTGCCAATTAATCTGGCATTTAATGTGCTTGTGATATCCATCAGCTTGAGGCTTCTCCCATTGAGAGATTGCTCAAGTTGTTTTGCCTCACATAATTCAGATTTTAACTTGATTATCTGTTCATTAGCTAGTGTCAATTGATCAGTTAGTTTTCTATTTTCTGTGCTGACAGATTCAAGGTTTTCTAGTCTAGTCCTCAAGGTTTTTATTTCTTTCTCTGAGTTTATTAGATCCATGCACATAGTTTTAAATTCTACTTTAAATATGTCAGAATTGAAATCAAAACTAGAAATCACCTGATCAGCCTCTGAGTTTGAAGCACCTTCATCTTCAGAATCCTCTTCTGATCCACAGTTGCTTCTGGAGGCATCTATTATCATTAGGCACACCTCCTTGGATCTGGCTTCTTCCTCTTCTTCACTGGAGCTGGAGGAGGATGTTTCCTCTTCTGTGTCACTCCAGGACTCAGCAACAAATCCTTTGTCTTTCCTTTTATATTTGTTGGAGGAGGGTCTACTGCTTTGTTTCCTTCTGGAATCCTTGTCCCTGCCCTTGTCCTTTTTCTGATTCTCTGGGCATTCAGAAATATAGTGCCCAGGCTTTCTGCATCCAAAACACACAACCTCCTTAGTTGGTGTCTTGTCATATTTGGGCTTATCGTCCTTCCTGGATGATTTTATTTTAAAGTACTTTCTTACCATTTTGTAGAATCTTTTGGCAAAAAGACTCATTAACTCTTCATTGGATGTAGATGTTTCATTGTCTTCAGAAGCTTTGAAGGCCAAGCTGTGCTCCTTCCTAACTGGGGTAGTTGCCTTTTGTTCTGCTGCCTCTCTTGATTTGACAAGCTGCTCATATGACTTCAGCTTGCCTAACAGAGATTCTGTTGAAATCTCATTGAGGCTTCTGGCTTCTTTGATTGGCCAGATTCTGGAATCCCATGAACTGGGGAAACACATCAGTATCTTGTCATTCACCTCAGTTAAGGTGATGTCCTTGTCAAGAGTCTTGAGTTCACTGATAATTGAACTTAATCTATTGTACATCTCAGCCACAGATTCTGTCTCATCCTTTTTGAAATTCTCATAGAGAGAAATGAGACTGGATCTCCTATCCTTTCTTTCATCAGCTGAGCCTGCTACCATTTGGTTGAGAGAGTCCCAAATGGCCTTGGCTGAGGTGCACTCAGCCACCTTCTGAAATATGTCATCTGACATTGTTTGGGCCAGAATATTCATAGCCTTTGCATCAGCCATCTTGGATTTCTTATAGGCTTCAGTATTGTCTGGAGGTGGTACTGCACTCAGATTAGTTGATGTGCTGGCAAAAGTTGCAGGAGCTAGAGGAACACCTGTTGATATGACAGAAAAAATATCCTCATCAATGGAGTTCATATATAATTTAATTCTTGCCTTCCAGATGACGAACTTATTAAGATTGCACACTGGAGGTCTGATGCTTGTATAATCCTTATTTTGGGCCATGTCTGTGAGAAGGATAAGTCCAATAACAGAATAAAAACAAACAGATCTAACTTAGGGATCTTTGGGTTCAGGTGTTAGACTGTACAACCAATCAGGTATGGTATGTTAACCAACCTGTAAGATCTGGTAATTTAACCATCCTGGAAGATGTAGTATTTTTAACCAACCTCCCTCTGATATCAATTGAAAGTTCAGGAGGTATGCTTGATACCACCTGAAGGTGTTAGTTAGATCTGATGTACTCTAGAGGGGGGGGGGGGTAAATAGAGTATGTTGGTGATTTTAAAACTTTTACAACTGTTGTTGTATTTTAGGTGTGTGTGTGTGTGCAGGGAAGAAAATACAATAAACCAAGATGCAGCAACTATCTAATCACAACACATTCACAGAGCAAGGCCAGAAAACAAAAAGAAAAGAAAGCAACCAGACGACACAAGAATTTTATAGTGGTTCCCCAAATCTGGATAGTCCACTCTTCTACCACCCTGGTAGGAATCCACTGCAGGAAGGGGTTGATCAGGTGTCCTGGCACCAATGGGGTTTTGATCAGGTTCCCAAAAACCAAACCCTCAAGTCTTTTGGAGGGAGACTTGCAACTAGAATAATTTTGAAGGGAATTAAAACCCTGTACAGAGGTGGAGTGAGAGGGTGATGAGGTCTCCTCTTTCTCAAGTCAAATGAGAAGACTTGTGGAATGTTGTTTAGCAGCTTTGCTCCCCCTGAGATGTAGAATGAATCAGGAAGAATGCTGGAGCACTGCTTCAGGGTGATAGGTCTTCAAAGACCTAGATTTCCTGGTCCAGAGAAAGTCTCCAGGAACTTCTTGTGACTGATATGAATGTATTGTCTTTGAAGTTATCCTGAGTAAAAGCAGATGAAGAAGACTCTTGATATTGATGTAGTGTTCTTCTTCTGCTTCTTCTTGATCAGTTTCTCTCTGGGCCAAGAATGAATTCCTTTTGCTGTGTTGTCTGAATCACTGTCTGTCTTTTTTTTGTTTGTGTATGTATGACTGTATTACTCACTCTTTTTGTATATCTCAATGTCTCATAAGAAACATTCGAATTTTGAATATAGAGCAATAATGGCAGACGGCCTGGAAAGGAAGCAGCAATTAATTATTTCCCCAACTGTTTCCATGGGAAAATGGCATGTAATAATCCAAGATTAACTTCGCATTCTAACGGTAGTATTCTGGGAAGAACTGCCATTAAATGTTCAGGAATCAGCGCCATGGAATGAGACGGGAACGGAAGAAGACCTAGTCTGGAATCGTCGACCGAAGAACATAATTCGTCGAACTGAGTTTTGATTTCGTCGAGCTGAGCCCGAGTTCGTCGAGCTGACAGTCTTCATTCATTGAACAGACAATCTTCAATATCAAACAATCTTTATTCGTTAAGTAGAGAACTAAATTCGTCGAGCTGAGAACTGAAGTCGTCGACCTGAGAATCTGAGAACTTGAGGTCCAAGTTCGTCGAGATCAGAAAGTAATTAGTCGACCAAAGCTTGAAGTTGGACTTAGAGAAATTCTGAAGTAGTCTTGATAATGCTTGAAGTAGAATCCCGGTGTTCGTCGAACAAATAACATAGTTCGTCGATCTCAGCACTACGAATTGTCTCACGATCGTCGAGCGCAGAACTCCCTTCGTCGAGCTGAGTTCGACGAATGCCGAACTCATTTCACTTAGTCTGAAAAATTGATAGATCTGGAGTTCCTGATGGTCTTGAGGAAGGCTGGTCCATCTGAAGTTGAGATAGAGGACTTTCCTAGACTCTAAGACATAAACTTGACCCAGACTATACATGATGGGTCACATCCTAAGTCAGTGGACCTAGCCCAAATCAACTAGGGATCCAACAGTCTGTTTTGTGGTATATGCTATGGGGCCCCGGTCAGACCTTCTAGTTTATATTATATGAACGGATGGGGTTGTTACATTTTTAGTATCTGCTATCTTGGTTTTTCCCACTCTGTGTCTGTGCAAACCACGGTAATACGATTGAACTCCTGAATGTCCTTGATAGGAATGCAAATTCTTGTGTTTGAGGAACCTGCGTGTTCCTATTTTATGTTGTTTGCTTGTGTAAGGCCGCTAATGTATGTGTCTTGTCCCCTTTAGGTGACTTGGAGTGGTGCGGGGCAATCGGAGCCCCAGCATTCGGATGAAATTACGACAGCAACTGAGGTTCCTACACCTCCGCCATCTACAGAAACCGTGTGATAAATTGCTGAGGCTTTGTTTGCGATGGTCAAGGATAGTCGGTTGGGCAGGCACAAGGATAGGTGCAGCCGGCCGTGCGACCAGAACAGGAGGAGGCAAGGCCAGAACCTGTTGTGGTTGTGAATCCTCGAGCTGCTGAGAAGTAGTTGACGCGGTATATGAGTTTTCACCCGCCAACGTTCTCAGGAGTGGGAGCTGCTGCACAGGGTGAAGATTAGTTATCGCGCGTCAAGCGGATCTTGACTGCGATTGGAATGGAGGAGCATCAGAAAGTCACCTTAGCTACATTCCTTCTTAAAGGAGAGGCTAGATTGTGGTGGGACGAGATGTAGCTGCATCACTTGGCAGGTCATCCCTTAACGCAAGTATCGATGGAAGAATTCTCTCGACTCTTCCTAGCGAAGCACCTTCCTACGGCGCAATGGATTGCCATGGAAAATGAATTCCAAAGGCTTACGCAAGGTGATGGCAGTGTGGAAGCTTACCTGCATGAGTTTACACGCTTAGGGCGGTATGCGGGTACAATATTTGCTGATGAGCAGGGGAAGACAAATCGGTTCTACGAAGGATTGCGGGACAAGTTGAGGTTCCTGCTTTCGAGTTCAGTGAACCAAGGCTTCCAGGCATTGGTCGACACTGCAAGCGTGCTGTAAAAAGACATGAAGAGAGTGCAAGGGAAGAGGGCATTGGCTGTGTCACAACCGGAGTTTAAAGTGCCCCGACCGACGAAGACATTTTATAATAAGAAATGGGGCAAGAGGCCCAAGACGGCGGGACAAGCTCCTTCTTCAGTTGCATCAGGAGCAACATCGGGGGACACCTCCAAGCCGGATACTCGTATGTGCTTCAATTGTGGACGGGTGGGGCACATAGCTCGAGATTGTCGGGTGCCGCCAAAGAGTGAAAAGAAGGCGGGAGCGTCATATGCAGAAAAAGAAAAGGCGGTGGTGGAATCCTCTGCCTCTTAGGTGCAGCACCGTGTCTACAATCTTATCCTGTAGGAGGCCATTAAACAAAGTGACGACGTCACAAGTACGATTTTAGTTTTGAGTATTATTTTGCTTGTATGCTTTGTTTATTGCATATGTGTATGTGGCTTGTGTGTAATGCAATTACCACGAGCTTTGTACTGATTTGGATCACGCTGGCGCGAGCACTGTTTGATACGGGTGCGTCACATTCTTTTCTATCTCGAGAGTTTATAGCGAGGCTTGGGCTACCTAGTCGTGTGAAGACAGATAGCGTCAGAGTGGTGTTGCCAAATGGTTGTTGGATGCTTGCGGATCAATCTTGTGATGTGGCGGTCCAAATAGGAGGTCGGGATTTCAGTTTGACTGCATCTGTATTGCCGATATCGGAATTCGACATGATATTTGGTATGGATTGGCTTGCGGAGCAGCATGCCTTGATTGATTGCCAGTCCAAAGAAATCACGTTGGGCCAGAATACCGAACATGAGACAAGGTTCACGGGTATGCGAGGAGTGGGCGGGACGTTGTTGTCTGCACTCCAAGTCATGAAGGCTGTTCGGAAGGGTGCGGAGTGCTACTTCACCTTGATTCAGGCTGTTGAGCCTAAGGCCAGTGTGGGTGATGTTCTGATTGTGTCGGAATTTGCAGATGTGTTTCCCAAGGATCTCCTTGGGCTACCACACCAGCGAGATATTGACTTCACGATCGAGTTGGTGCTAGGTGCGAAACCTGTGGCCCGCTCTCCATATCGCGTCGCGCCTAAGGAAATATCTGATTCCACGGATTGATGAGCTATTTGATCAGCTAGTGGGATCGTCTGTCTACTCGAAGTTGGACTTGAAATCTGGTTATTACCAATTGATAATCTGGGAAGAAGATATTCCCAAAACCGCATTTGGAACAAGGTACGGGCACTACGAGTTCATGGTCATTCCATTTGGACTGTGTAATGTGCCCACGGTATTTATGGACTTGATGCACTGAATATTCCGCGAGTACCTGGATCTGTTCGTGATAGTGTTTATTGATGATATCCTGGTATACTCGAGATTGGAAGCCGATCATGAGAAGCATTTGTGGTTGGTGTTGAATACATTGAGGCAGAACAAGCTCTATGACAAGTTCTTGAAGTGCGAGTTTTGGCTATCGTCAGTGGCTTTTCTAGGCCATATGGTGAGTGGAGCGGGCATAGCTGTGGATCCAGCGAAGATAAGATCCATAGAAGAGTGGCCAGTGTTGTCTTCAGTGGCCGAGGTTTGGAGTTTCCTTGGACTGGCAGGCTACTACCGAAGATTTGTTGGAAACTTCTCGCGGGTTGCTTTGTCGCTAACCACATTGACACAAAAAGAATAGAAGTTCATTTGGTCTCCAGAGTGCATGCGAGCTTTTGAAGAGCTGAAGAGTCTGTTGACCACGACGCCTATGTTATCATCGCCATGTGGTACCAATGGATTTGTAATCTACAGTGATGCCTCAGGGAGCGGCTTAGGCTACGTGCTTCTGCAAATGGAAAGGTGATTGCTTATGGCTCACGCAAGCTGAAAGTGCACGAGCGGAACTATCCTGTCCATGATCTTGAGTTGGCGGCAGAGATCTTTGCATTAAAGCTGTGGCGACAATATCTTTATGGTGTGAAGGTGGAGATCTATACAGATCACAAGAGCCTGAAGTACATATTTGAGCAGAAGGACTTGAATATGTGACAACGAATGTGGTTGGAGTTCCTCGGGGACTACACCTTTGAGATTCACTATACTCCCGCGAAGGGGAATGTTGTCGCAGATGCCTTGAGTCGGCGGACTCCAGCAAGAGCAGCTTGGTTGCAAAGGCATGATGAACGTCTCATCCAGGAGCTGGAAGTGTTAGAGATTTCTTGTGTTGACAAGAATGCCACTGCCAATGCCTGTTTGAACTGAACGGTGGTGCAATGTGACCTTGTGGACCGAGTTCGACGGGCAACGGAATGGATGAAGGTCTCCTACGTTATGCGAAAGCTGGGCTAGAAGGCAAATTCTCCTAGAATGACGGTCTTTTGCGGAAAGAGGTCCGTTTGTGCGTCCCAAATGTGGGTAAATTGAGGGAAGAACCGATGTATGAAGCACATTATACGAAGTACTCAATCCACCCAGAGAGCACGAAGATGTTCAGAGATATGAAAAAGCTTTTTTGGTGGATAGGGATAAAGAAAGATGTTGCTCTTTATGTGGTCAAATGCCAAACCTGTGCTATGGTGAAGGCAGAATGCCAGAAATCGGGCAGTTATTTGAAGTCGTTGTCAATTCCAGAATGGAAATTTGACGATATTTCTATGGATTTCGTGCACGGGTTGCCGAGATCTCAAAGAGGGAACGATTCCATATGGGTGATTGTTGATCGGCTAACAAAAGTGGCACATTTCCTACCAAACAAGCGAGATGATTCGTTAGAAAGTTTGGCAAAGATGTACGTGGAACAGATTGTACGGCTTCACGGTGTTCCTTGGAGCATCGTAAGTGATCCAGATGGGCGATTCACGTCAAAGGATTGGAGGCTAGTTCACCAGCTGTTGGGCATGAAGTTGACTTTCAGTACGACCTTTCATCCTCAAACGGATGGACAAATTGAACAAACCAACAGAACGATGGAGGACATGCTCAGGATGCGCGCCCTAGACTTCTGAAAGAGATGGGAAATCATCTCTATATGGTGGAGTTTGCTTATAATAACAGCTACCAGGCGAGCATCGGGATGGCACCGTATGAAGCTCTATATGGATGAAAGTGTCGTACTCCCTTGGCTTGAGTAGAAGCGGACGAAGCTCGAGTTTATAAGCATAATGAAGTCGATGAAGCAAACTCAACCATTCGTGCTATTCGAGAGAAGCTACTCATAGCCCAAGATCGTCAAGAGAAGTACTACAATACCAAGCACCAGAACGTGGATTTCGCGGTAGGCGATTGGGTCTACTTGAAGATCAAGCCCTTCAAAGGCGTATCCAGGATTCGACATTTGAAAAAGTTGAGTCCAAGATATTTGGGTCCATTTGAAGTGGTTGAGCGAATCGGAGAAGCTGCGTATCAGCTAGCTCTTTCGGCAGACTTGGGTGGACTACATGATGTGTTTCACATCTCGTTGCTTCGAAAGGCTGTGAAAGATCCAACTCAAGTGATCATGGATGATCGTGTGCCGGTGGAGTAGGGGCTAACAATGAGGGTTAGACCCATTTAGATCGAGGATCGAGCTGAGAAACAGTTCCGTAACAAGACGGTCGGAATGGTTTAAGTCCGATGGGACAATTGCGGCCTTGAGGAGCTTACATGGGAGCGAGAACAGACCATGCGAGCGGAGTTTCCCGAGCTATTTTTGTAGCAATTGCCTGGTGCAAATTTTGTTGTAACATAAATGTTTAATGTTAGACCTATTTGGTTGCTGGCTACATTCCTGTATACAAATTTCGAGGACGAAATTTCTTGAAGGAGGGGAGGGTTGTAACAGCCCATTTTTCAGCAGGCTCATTTTGGGGTGACACGGCCCGGGACACGGGCGTATCCCAGGGCGTGTCCTGCGTTCGACGAAGTGTTCGGGAGGAACACTTCCCGTGTCACGGGCGTGTCAGGGGGCGTGACCGCCCCTGTCGACACTTGAGTCATGCAGTCGACAAAATGAACTCGACATTCATCGAGAGCGGGAACACGCTTGGTGTCACAGGTGTATCCCATCCGACATGGGCGTGTCGGAGGGCGTGTCCTCCATGAGTGAACAGTCGACGAGTGGTCGACAAAATTTGCTCAACTACATCGAGTTCTTAGGACACGGCCTGTGACACGAGCCTGTTACAGGGCGTGTCAGCGTGGTCGATGAACTCAACCCGACGAATTTGAGTCGGGGCATGTCTAGTGCCGTGTATGGGGCACACGGCCTAGGACACGGGCGTGTCACAGGCCGTGTGAGTCTCGGGTGATTTTGAGATTTTTAAGCCTGATGAACACGGCCACAGACACAGGCGTGTCTGAAGGCGTGTCGGGTGACACGGCCCATGACACGAGCATGTCACATGGGTGTGCCACGGGATTGGATAAGTCGGTTGAGTGCCGCTTGAGGTACACATCCTGAGACACGGGCGTGTAACAGGCCGTGTCAGGCAAAATTAATGATTTTTGGTGAAATCATGGCCATCCATTCCTTCAGCCTGGATCCAAGGGCTGAGAGGCCTCTATGTCTTCTTAAAGCCGAGAATGGGTTGGGGAAACTCAATTGGCTTTTGAATTTCTCTTACTACCCTTCTAGAGAGAGAAAGAGAGAGGAAGGAGGAGGAGGAGGAGAGGGGGCTGATCACCAGTGGTGGTGCGGTTTGCTGATGAGAGATCCGAGGCCGACGTTGCGGAGGAAAAGCTCTTGTGAGTCATTCGAGCCAGCTTGGAGCTCATGGAACCGAAATGGTCTTTGAGGGTAATGACTTTTCTTCATAGCCATGTGAAGGCTCCCTTTTTGCATATGCACATGATTCCCCCACCAGCGAGCAGTCGGTTATGGGGATCATTGGGCTGATTCATGAAATCCCCAAGTGGTTAGCATATAGATCCGGAAATGAAAGTACGGAATAGGAATGTTGTGGGAAGCCCATCTGGACAGGTTGGTCTGGATTGGTGATGTTGCATACGAATCGGAGTAGACTCCGTGATAAACGTGTAGTTTAGGAGTCAATGGGTTGGACCTGTAAAAGGAAGTATCAGGAAGTACTGGAGTGGTAGTCCAGGGAAATACCCGTAGAATGCTTGTGCTGCTAGTGATACTAGTTTTGACCTGTGAAAGGAAGTCGCAGGAAGTACTGGATTGGAATTCCAGGAAATACCCTTTGTAATGCTTAATGTTCATGGGGAGTCCACCTGTGAAGCGAGTAATATGAAGTACTAGCATGGTAGCCAGGAAAGACCCCTCACATTTGTGATATTTGCGGTATCCACCTGCGATTGGAGTAGCAGCAAGTACTGGTGTGCCCAGGAAAGACCCGCTGATGTTATGAGATGAATGGGTTTAAGGGAAATACCCAGGCTTGAATGCCAGAACAGGATTGGTGAAACCGACCCACACCTTTTGTAGCCGCGAGTACGCCGTACTCTGTGATGGCAAGGAGATTTGAGCAACGGGGGGTGGAGGATCTGACCTGCATTATGTCCGTCCGACGTGAGACCAGAAGGTGCGGTCTATTGGAGCGCATATCGAGAGTCATAGGCCTGTGTGCCATGACACAATGGGGGGCTACGGGCCCATCCCGGTGCATTACGACTAGAACTCCAGCTGCACTCCATGCAGTAAATGCTCAAGTGAGTTGCCATTGGGCTGTGACTCTGATACGATGGTGGGCAAATGATTTGCCAGTACACCAAGAATATGCCCTGAGTGCACGGACCGTTGGGCTGGGTTGCTGACGGTTGTGATGGCATGTGTGCGTGAAAGCACATTATATGAGTTATATATCCATGCTTTTGATATGCTATGCCTGTAGGGAAGATTACCACTGCCCTGAGAAAAGGGGTAGGGTCGTTATAATTTGATCAGCTGAATGCTGACCGTTTCCTCTGCTTGCCACCCTTGGGTGGAATGTCCCTGTACAGGTGCTGGAGAACCGAGCGGGATGCATAAGGGCTGAAGTCCGTACTGCTTTTGTTGCTGCCGTTTCTAGCCCTCGAAGGCTATTGTGAATTTAAATGTTATGTTTTCTTATGATGTGGCTGGCCTGCGTGCCAATGATTAGGCCACTGTTTGAAAGCCCTGTAAGGCCATAAGGCCAACTATTTATATGTGTTGTAAGAAATTCCTATAAACTATAAAATGTGGATTTTTATATGTTGGACATTCAAGAGTGGAGTTCAAGTGTAGAGTTGTAGGCTTCCGCTAGAATGCTTTGTGTTAGGTGCGCTGCGCTACTCTGGTATCACTTCGTAGCTTCATCGTCTGTTTTGTGGTATTTGGTGTGGGGCCCCGGCTAAACCATCTAGTATATATTATATGAACGGATGGGGTTGTTACATAACAGAACTGGAAAGCTTGCCTTATGAGGTACCCACTTGGGTCTATTTATAGATTTTAAAGTCTGACCTGCAAATAGCGAAGCTCCGTTATTCTAAATAGCTATATGCAGCCAAAAGTATTCTGCCAATAACCATACTCCACTGTTCTGGAATACTATTTGCAGCCTTGCAAGGGAATTCAGGTAATTTTACCTCTAGACCCTACTGGGCGAGTGGCCCATAAAGGTGCCACGCGCCTAAAGGGGCGAGTGCTAAGTAAGCCAGGCACTCGCCTCTATGGCACCCCAATTATGGGGGAATGTTATTCTGGAAGGGTCTTACATCACTCAATGCCAAGGGCAGAAGGCGCCGACAGGGCGAGCTTCACTCAATGCTTAAGAGCAGAAAGCGCCGACAGGTCTCGCTGCACTCAACGCATAAGAAAAGATGCCATCGACATGTCTCACCGCATTCAATGCCTAAGAGAAGAAGGCGTTGACAGGTTTCGCCCACTCAATGTCTAAGAGCAGAAGGCGTCGACAGGTCTAGCTATACTCAATGCCTAAGAGCAGAATACGCTAACAGGTCTCGCCACACTCAATGCCTAAGATCAGAAGACGCCGACAAGTCTCACTACACTTAACTCATAAGAGCATAATGCGTCAGCAGGTCTCACTGCACTCAACGCCTAAGAGCAGAAGGTATTGATAGGTCTCGTCGCACTCAACGCCTAAGAGCAGAAGGCGTCGACAGGTATCGTGACACTCAACACTAGAAGAACTGGCATGCACGGCCTGTACGGCAAACACAGGAAGGGCCTCACTTTAAGTCTCGAGCCTTCTCGCTCCCAGAGATCTCACAAAGAACTGATCCTAGAGGGGATCAAATACGGGGTTGTACATCTACAATAAGAAAAATCATGTTGTGGAAGATTCTATTAATGTAATGTTTGATGAATCTACTATGATTAACAGTGAGTTACCAACATCCTTATCGAGTCCTATAGGTATGGAATTTGTGATAGACAAATTGTCTATCAAAGAAACTCTTCCTGCTGACCAAGATGAATCTGAAGGAGTGTGTATATTTGGCCTATTAGCTGTGAGATACAACAAGGACCCAACAATAACACTATATGTTTTCTGATCAACTGGCTTGCCCTGTTCGTCAGAATCAATCACAATATTTGAGGTCATGAGTGTTTTCTGGGCTGAGGCATCTGACATCCCAAATCACTTAATTATATCCTTTGCATATTTAGATTGGGAGATGAAAATGCCATCAAGGGATTGCTTCACTTGAAGACCAAGGAAGTAGAAAAGCTCACCCATGCTACTCATTTCAATCTTGGAATGCATCAGATCAGAAAATCTTTTACATAGTTTGGAATCAGTAGAGCTAAAAATGATGTCATCAACATATATTTGTACTATCAATATTTTATTTTTATGATGTCTAGTAAATAAAGTCCTATCTACAATGCTCTTATTGAACTTCTGTTCTAAAAGAAAGCTAGCTAGGGTCTCATACCAAGCTCTTGGAGCTTGCTTTACACCATAAAGAGATTTATGCAATTTAAAAACAAAAGAGGGATGAGTTGAAGAGATAAAACCTAGTGGTTGTTCAACATAAACTTTCTCTTTGAGTTCTCCATTCAGAAAGGCACTCTTCACATCCATCTGGTAGACTTTAAATTTCTTGTATGCCGCATATGCAAGAAATATTCTGATAGCTTCCAGCCTTGCAATAGGAGCAAAGGTTTAGTCATAATCTATGCCTTCATCCTGAGAATAGCCTTGAGCCACCCAATCTTGCTTTGTTCCTCACAATGATTCCTTGAGCATCCAATTTATTCCTAAATACCCATTTAGTTCCAATGACTGGGTAGTCTTTGGGTCTTGGAACTAAATCCCAAACTCTGTATCTCTCAAATTGATTGAGCTCCTCTTGCATTGCAATAATCCAGTGGAGATCTTGCACTGCATCAATTATGGATTGAGATTCAATATGAGATATGAAGCAATCATGCATCAAATCTTGGTTGAGTTAATGTCTAGTTTGCACACCAACTAATATGTATCCAATCACTTGAGATATGTGATGATCTCTAAGTATGACAAAATCAGTAGGAGGAGTTGGTTGCTCAACAACTTGGGGAATTAATTCCTCTTATGGAATTATATTAACTGTTGTTGGTTCAACTGTTCCAACAATTTCTTATTCACTCTCTTCATCAGCAATAATCTGTTGAGAAGGATGTGATATATCCTCTTGTGTTAGGATTAAATCATCCATTTTCTCACACAGATTGGTACCTGCAAATATTCTATGGTAGAGATGTCTCTCTCCTTATAAGACATGTTAGTTTCATCAAAAGTTATATGTACAGATTCTTCCATTTTTAAGGTTGATTTATTAAAAAACATATAAGCCTTGTTAACCTGGGAATATCCATGAAAACTTCCCTCTGCATCTTTAGCTTCAAACTTTTAAGATGTTTCTTATTATTATTGTGAATATAACATATGCAACTAAATACTTTAAAATAGTTTATTTTATGTTTCTTCCCTTTAAGTTATTTATAGGGAGTCTTACCCTTAAGTTTATGTATTAGACTTCTATTCAAAATATAATTTGATGTGCTAACTGCCTCTGCCCAAAAGGATAGGGTCATGTAAGCATCTCCAAGTAATGTCTCTATAGATTCAATCCGGGTTCTATTTTTTCCTATATGGTACCACATTTTGTTGAGGAGTTCTAGGTGCAGAGAAGCAATGCTTGATACCTTCTTTCTCACAGAATTCTTGCATGAGAAGAGATTCAAACTCGGTGCCATGATCACTTCTGATCAATGCAACCTGAGTAGAGTAATTAATCTGTATGCTATTAAGCAAATCTGTAAGAACTTTAAAGTTAGCATATTTGTTTCTCAGAAAGAACACCCAAGTGAATCTATAGAAATCATTAACAATCACTAGAATGTAAGATTTCATTCCTAGACTTTGTACAAGAATGGGTCTAAAAAGATCCATTTGTAGCAAATATAAGATTCTGGATAAGTCACTTCTATTAATGTATTTAAAACTATTTTTAGTTTGATTGCCTAACTAACAAGCCCTGCAGAGTCCTTCCTTCTTGTAGGGGAAGAAGGTAGTCCTCTAACAATATTGTCCTTTGATAATTTATCTATATTCCTAAAGCTTACATGACCTAATCTCTTTTGCCATAATTCATTAGTATTACTAATCTGGTTAAATAAGCAAATTTCTGATTTAGCAGAATTGAAATTAACTAAGTATATGTTATCTTATCTAATACCAGTTAAAATAATTTTATTTTTATCAGAGATAATAGAGCATAAGGATTTGTTAAAAGATACCTGATAACTTTCATCACATAACTGACTTATGGAGAAAAGGTTATGCTTCAAATCATTCACATAAGCAACTTTCTTGAATGTCACTACTCCAACTTTTACATTTCCATAGCCTTCTGTTTGTCCATAATTGGAGTCTCCAAAGATCACCTTGGGTCCAAGCTTTGCCTTAAAATCACCGAGGTACGCCTTTGAACCTGTCATGTGTTTTGAGCAACCACTATCCAAGTACCACTATTGCCCTGTGGTAGGATAGTTCTTTATCTGCAAGAAAGCAAGTTAAGAATTTTTAACCCAGATTACCATGGGTCCTTAATTTCTTTCATAAGAATAACTGGAAATATAAGAATAATCTAGTTGATCCTTATAGCATAATGGGTGATATTTTCTACGTGTAATTATCCATTGGTTAAAAGGATTGTTAAATATTTTAGTTTTCTTAAAGTTCTGAAAATGATTTAAGTTTCTGTTGCAATTTCATGGGTTTGACGAATTACAGTACGTTCGTCAATCTGCGTTCGATGAATAGGGATGAGTTCGTCGAACTCCGCTCAGAGAATGAGAATATTCATTTTCTGCTCCCCAATTTCGTCGATTGGGGTTCGACAAACCATATTTCTTTCGTCGATCGTAGTTAGAATAATAATTATATAAAGAGTCTGCGTTCATAGTTCGTCGATCTGAGTTCGACAAACCATATACATTTTGTCGATCTTGGTTCAACAAAAAATGTTGAACATTATTTTTATTAAAAATTTTCTTTTTCTTTTTCTTTTTATTATGTCATTTTTTAAGTAAAATTTCTGTTGGTTTATTATTAACCTCTACTTGCTCTTTGCCCTTCTCTGATATAAATTTGATTGTGGTATATAAAATATTTTTCTATAAAATAGGAGGCTGACTTGATGAAGCTCCCAAACCCAGCTTGCCATTAAGTCTAGCATTGATTGTGCTTGTGATGTTCATCAACTTGATGCTTCTCCCATTAAGAGATTCTTCAAATTTCTTAGCCTCATTTAATTTAATTTCTAAAGAAGATATTTGATTATTGATAGTTTTTAATTCTTCTTTAAGTTGTAAACTTTCTGAAGAAATATTTTCAAAATCAATCAATTTCCCTGTGAGACGTTTGATTTCCTTCTCAGACTTAATTAGATCTATGCATAATAATTTAAATTCAGTTTTAAATTATTATGAGGTAAAATCAAAGGAGGAGATTACCTGATCCTCTTCTGGTTCAGATTCTTCTTCTGAATCTTCAGCTTCTGAGTGGGTGCAAGAGGCATTGATTTCCATCAAGCATATCTCTCTAGCTTTTGCTTCTTCTTCATCCTCATTGGAACTGGATGAAGAGTCTGAATCTGAGTCACTCCAGGTCTCAGCTACAAATCCTCTCTCTTTCTTCCTATATTTGTTAGAATATGATTTCTTGGAGTGTTTTATGTAGTCTATCTCCTTCTTCTTTTCTTTCTTATTTTCAGGACATTCTGGCAAAATATGTCCAGGTTTCCTGCATCCATAATAAACAATTTCTTTAGCGGGGATTTTGTCATACCTTGGTTTGTCTTCATGTCTGGATGATCTTCTTGTGAAGTCCTTCTAGGATATTTTATAGAATCTTTTGGCTAGAAGACATATGAGGTATTCATTTGCTAGAATAGCTTCTTCTTCAACTGTATCCTAGAAAGCAATGCTCTATTCTTTCCTGGGTGATGGTGAAGCTATTTGCTCAGCTTCCCTTGTCTTGATAGGTTGCTCATGAGACTTGAGCTTTCCCAACAAGGACTCTGTTGAGATCTCATTCAAGCTTCTAGCTTACTTGATTTGCCAGATCCTAGAGTCCCATGTGCTTGGGAAGCACATAAGGATCTTTTCATTCATCTCTATTAAAGAGATTTCCTTGTCAAGAGTTTACATCTCATTGATGATGAGACTGAGTTTGGTGTACATGTCAGCAACTAATTCTGATCCACCCTTCTTGAAGTTTTCATATTGAGAAATCAAGTGGGACATTCTGTCCTTTCTTTCATCTGCAGAACCAGCAACCATTGCATTTATAGAATCCCAGATATCTTTGGCTGAAGTGCATTCAGCTACTTTCTGGAAAATATCATCAGACATTGTCTGATCTAGGATGTTCATAGCTTTTGTAACAGCTATCTTCAACTTCTTCTGAGCCTCTGTCCAGTCAGGTGGTGGTACTGCTGAGTTTCCTGTTATTGCCACTGGTTGTGTGGGACCTATCAAGATAGAATTATATATGTCCTCATCAATAGAATTCATATATAATCTAATCTTTGCCTTCCAAAGAGCAAACTTATTTAAATTGCATACTGGAGGTTTGGGGCTAGAGTACTCTTTATTTTGTGCCATGAGAAAAGAAACAAACTAGAAAAATTATGATCTATTTAGGATCTTTTGGTTTAGGTGTTAGCCTGTACAACCAATTAACCTAACCTCCTCTAATACCAATTGAAAGTGATATCAAATATGTTCTGATACCAACAAAAAGTGAAGGATAGATCTTATGTTTATTCTAGGGAGGGGAGTGAATAGAGTATTAAAAAAATTATTCATTGGTTTCTATTGAATATTAAAAGTATGGTGATATATATATATATATATATATATATATATATATATATATATATATATAAGAAAGGAAATCACAGCAAACAAACAAAAAAGTAAAGGCAATCCAGACGACACAAGAAAATTATAGTGGTTCTCCTAAAACTTGGGTACATCTACTCTTCTATAACCATAGGTTTTTGTTCAGGTTCCCTGTCACCACAAAATCAATTTTTCTAAGGAGATCTAGCAACTCTTTGAGCTTTTGATAAGGTGCCCAAAAACTAAACTAAGTCTTTTGATAAGGAGACTTAACAACCATAGGGGCTAACTTTTGAAGGGAGTTAAAACCCTGTACACAGTTGGAAATAAAAGAATGATGATGTTCTTCTCTATCAACAATCTGAGAGAAGACTAGTGGATTGATATGTTATCAAAGCTCCCCCTAAGTTATAGATCTGATCAGGAGAATGGAAGCTTTGCTCAGGGTGAAGGTCTTCAATGATGAACTTCTCCTTCCAGTATATATATATCTGAGTGATTGAACTTTTGGTCTTAGATTGGAGATTGTTTGCTGGAGGAAAAGCTTGAGGAAGAAGAATATGATGAACAAGAAGTTCTTTCTCCGTTTCTTGTTCTCTGATTGAGACATTCTCTTTCTTCTTCTTCTTCTTGACTTATTAAAATTTCTCTGTAACTATTGTGTTGTATTCTGTATATTTATTAACAATCTTCTGAAATTTTCCTTTCTATATGACTGCAGATTTGAAATTCAAATTTCTTTTGCATATTCTCTTGGAAATAAAATGGTTGTATTTCGTCTTCAATGAATTTCCTCAACTGTCTCAGTAAATATGCCATGTAATAACTCTGTGAAATCCTAATTAATGCTGCCAGGAATGGCTATATTATTGGGAATATTAAGCATTAATTATCAGAGTATTACGGTCTCAATACTTAAAATCAATTTGGCTTAGTCGATCTAAGAATCTGTAGAGAAGATAGTCGAGCAGAATCTTGTTGGAGGTAGTCGAACTCAGCAAAGAATTTGTCGACCTGAGCTCCAGGATCGTCGAGCTGATAAATCATCTTCGTCGAGCTAAGCTCCAAGATCATCGAGCTGAAAATATACTTGCCAAACTGAGCATCAAGTTCGTCGAGCTGAGAAGGCACATCGTCGAGCTGAGATCCTGATATAAACTCACAGTTCGTCGACCTAAGCTAGACTTTCGTCAAGCTTAACTCAGATAAGGAATTCTGATTTCGTTGAGCTGAGATCGACGATCGTCGAGCTGAGTTCAGCTATCGTCGAACGACTAATTCTGCTATCTTTAAAACTTCCTTGTCTCTTAAGTCTTGAATCTCTGAAGTCTTCTGAAGTCTTCTTAAGGTACGTCTTAGTATTCTGACCTAAGTGATTGACCTAAAAACAATTTGGAACTAACAAATGACCCTAGACTATATATGATGGGTCATCAATCCTAATAGTGAACCTAGACCAAATCATTTGTAGGGTTCTAATAGGGCGCATTTTTTGGAGTCTGGACAGAGTTGACTTGACATTGGTAGCGGCAGTTCTACCATTGGTTGACTTCGATTTAATATTGGGAATGGACTGGCTTGCAGAGCTGCGTGCCAGTATTGACTGCCTATCTAAGGTGGTGACCCTGAGAAGCGAAGGGCAGGCAAAAGATAAGTTTGAGGGCCTTAGTGGAGTGGCCTATTCCATAATTTCAGCAATTCAGTTGGTGCAAGCAGTTAAACAGAGAGGAGTAGCTCTTGTAGCATTATTGGAGGTTTGAATTTCCAGGTTATCCCTTGGGGAAGTGTCGGTAGTGGCAGAGTTCTAGGATGTGTTTCATAACGAGCTTACTAGAGCATCTCCTCGACGGGAGATTGATTTATCAATTGAGTTAGTGCTAGAGGGTAGGCCGGTGTCACGTCCTCCTTTTTGAATGGCACCAAAAGAGTTGGTCGAACTCAAATTTTAGTTGCAGGAACTTTTGTAATACGGGTATATTAGACCCAGTTCTTCACGACGGAGCGCGCCATTATTGTTTGTGAAGAAGAATGACGGTAGTATGCGGTTGTTCATAGACTACCGAGAGTTGAATAAACTGACTGTCAAGAATAAGTATCTGATTCCTCGGATAGAAGACCTGTTTGACCAGTTGGTGGCGTCAGTGTTGTATTCTAAGTTTATTTGAAGTCAGGATACTGTCTATTGTGAATTCAGGATGAGGACATACCTAAGACAGCTTTTGGAATGAGGTATGGTCACTTCGAATTCTCGGTGATGTCATTCGGACTAACGAAGGCGCCATTCGTATTCATGGATTTGATGAATCGAGTATTTCGTGAATACTTGGACTCTTTTGTTGTCGTATTTATCGACAATATTTTGGTATACTCCAAATCAGAGGCAGAGCATGAGACTCATTTGAGAATAGTTTTACATGTGTTGAGAGAGAACCAGCTTTATGCAAAGTTCTCAAAGTGCGAGGTTTGGTTAGAGAATGTGTCATTTCTGGGCCCAGTGATTAGTGGTGATGGGGTGGCGGTGGATCCTGCAAAAGTTGAGGCCATCATAGATTCACCAGTTTTGAGCACTGTGGCGGAAGTCAGGATTTTTCTTAGACTTGTCGGGTATTACAAAAGATTTGTGGAAAACTTTTCACGGATAGCTTTATCCCTCACTTCATTGACTCGTAAGGACCAAAAATTTGTGTGGACTCAGTAGTGCGGTCAAGAGTTCAACACCCTAAAGGAAAGGCTGATGACAGCTCCAATCCTTAGTCAACCTAAAGGGAGTGAAGGATTTCAAATTTTCAGTGACGCATCAGGATGTGATTTGGGTTGCGTGCTGGAGCAATATGGTAGTGTGATATACTTTGGGTGTAGGCAGTTGAAACCTCATTAGAGGAATTACCCCGTCCATGACTTGGAATTGGCGGCGGTATTTTTTGTGTTAAAGTTGTGGCGGCACTATGCGTATGGTGCAAAGGTGGAGATCTTCACAGACCACAAAAGCCTGAAGTATCTTCTAGACCAAAAGGAATTGAATATGCGGCAGCACAGATGGGTCGAGTTCCTTAGAGACAACGAAGTGGAGATTCAGTATATGCCAGTCAAAGCCATTGTGGTGGCGGATGCCTTGAGTAGGAAATACTCAGGTCAATGGTGTTGGATCGAAGCTCATGATAAGCGGTTGATGCGATACTATGAGTCTCTTGGAATTGAGTACATAGCAAGAGGTGAGTCAAGCATGGCTCGTTTGAACTGGATCGATTTCCAAAATGACTTATCTGATCATATTCGGGATGCGATTAGTTTGGATGAATAGTTTCAGCGATTCATGGTGGAAGCTCAAAAGGGCAAGGGTAGCGCCTGAGAGATGATTGATGGGGCCTTGAGGAAGGACAGAAGGATATTTGTACCGAAGTTCGGCAAGCTCCATGAGGAGTTAATGTTTGACGCTCATTTTGCAAAGTACTCCATTCACCCGGGCAGTATAAATATGTACTTAGATATAAAGAAGTCCTTTTTGTGGCTTGGTCTGAAGTGGGACGTAGCTTTGTACATGAGTGTGCGCCAAACTTATGCCTTAGTGAAGGCCGAGTGTCAGAAGGCAGGAGGGTTCCTGAAGCCTCTTCCGATCCCCGAATGGAAATTTAATGACATCTCCATGGACTTTGGCATGGCTTACCACGATCACTGCATGGAAATGATGCGATTTGGGTGATCATGGATCGCTTGACCAAAGTGGCTCATTTCATCCCAAATCGAAAAGAGGACAGTGTGGAGAAGCTGGTAGAGTTGTATGTTCGCAACATTATGCAACTACATGAGATTCCTATAAGTATAGTTATTGATCGTGATGGATGCTTCATGTCCAAAGACTGGAGATTCTTTCAGAAAAGTCTCGGCACAAAGCTTAAGTTCAGTACGATGTTACATCCTCAAACTGATGAATAAACAGAAAGAACGAACCGTACAATAGAGGATATGATGAGAATGTGTCCTCTTGACTTTTGGAAGAAGTAGGAAGATCACCTCTTCATGGTAGAGTTCGCATATAACAACAGCTACCATGCAAGTATAAAGATGGTGCCATATGAAGTTTGGTATGGAAGGCGGCGTCGAATGCCAATGTCTTGGATAGAGGCGGGTGACACCAAACATTTTTGAAAAGAAGTGGTGGTTGATGCATGCGAGTTGCTATGAAAAATTTAGGAGTGCATGAAGGTTGCCCAGGACCAGCAAGCAAAGTATTTCAATGCTCGCCATTGGAATGTGGAGTTTGCGGTATGCGACTGGGTTTATCTCAAGATCAAGCAGTTCAAAGGCGTTTTGTGGATTCGCCAACTCAATAAGTTGAGTTCGAGGTTTTTGGGACCATTTGAGGTTATAGAACATATTGGAGAAGCAGCTTACCAGTTGGCATTGTCCACGGAGCTGAGTGGATTACACGATATTTTTCATGTCTCGGTCTTGAGGAAAGCCATGGTGGAGGCTAGTGTGGTGATCGAACCAGCAATGGTGCTGATAGAAGAGGACTTGAGGACGAAGGTCCGTCCGATGAGTATAGATAATTCAGAAGTCCAGCAGTTGCAAAATAAAGAGGTGAAGCTCGTCAAGATTCGTTGGGACAACTGCGGGCGGGACGAGTTCTCTTGGGAGCAAGAGCACACCATGCGCGAAGATCATCCTTAGTTGTTTGTATAATGTTGATTGGAACAGTGATCGATATGTTACAATAGTGTTTTGAGATGTTGCAACATTTTTCTTGCTGTTTGCCAAAATGAAAATGGTTTGTGTAAAGTTGTTGTAATAATGTTTAAGTTTGTTGCAACAATTTTTTCGCTATCTTTTGTATGAAGATTAATTTCGGGGAAGAAATTCTTGTAAGTGGGGAGGAGTTGTACACCCCAAATTTGAGGAACCAGAGCAGTTCGACAAAATTCTGGGATCGTCGAAGGCCGTTTGATGAAAGTCGAATTATGGCCGTTCGACGAAAGTAGAACTGTGGTCGTGCAACTAAAGTCAAATTGTGGTCGTTCGATGAAAGTCGAACTCAATGCTGTTCGATGAATGTTGAACTCAGGGCCATTCATCGTACTCAGGGCCATTCTTCAAACTGAGGCTGTTCGACGAAATCTGAGCAGTTCGACTAATTGCTGAAATGCGGGTTTCGTAGATCGATTTCTTAGCCGTTTGATTTAACATCAAAGTTGATCCTAGAACCCAGGATCATCTGCCCAAAGGGCTTTCTTAAGGCTGAATGGTTTTCTCACTCATTTGTTCTCATTTTGGAGTTGACTTAGAGTTTGAGAGAGAGAGAGAGAGTTCGGAGGAGGGAGAAAAGAGCTTTCTCCTCCATTAACGGAGCTTCAGAGCTCCGATCGTCATTCTGAGGCCAGATTCATGAAGAGAATGCGAAGGTGCTCGTTTTCATCAGTGCAAGACAAGGCTTTCATGGCTAGAAATAGCGGTCTAAGGGTAACGACACTTCTCCTCTCGGTTTTCGGATGCGTGCATGACATCTACACTTTTCTTGTTTTCTTTCAAGCATTTTAGGCACCGGATCTCTCAAGTGAGAGGGATTTGGGTTGCTATGGTTCAAGAGGAGCCACCGGGTCGATTGTGTCCATCCTCGACATGATATTGCATTAGAGACCCGCTCCGTTAGTGGATTAGGCATGGTGCGTGAAGCAGCAGTCACGACCGTTAGTCTTACGTAGTGATGTTGTATTGCGAGCCTTAAGGATTTTGTAGAAATTCGTTAGCGGTAAGAGGCCATCGGTGATGATGTTTTTCCCCTACTCTCGTATGAGTACGTGTTGCCGGAACCGGACCGAGTGGAAATTAGAGTACACGCGGGGGCACGATGATGATACGGTACAAGTATTGGAATAGGGTGAGAATGATATGGGATAGTGATGTGACAAGGTGTGGTTTGTCTCTATGGTCGGCTGGCTAGCCCGTGATGTTGCAAGGTCACGTGTATAGAGTGTCCCGGCGGGATAAGTCCCCTTCTGTGGAACTGATGAGAATCTCAGGCTTATGACAAGCCTGGACAATACCAGTGCGGTCCCGGTGGGTCTCCTTCGGTGGTCTTGGTCCCGTTTTTGGAGCCGGGCCTGGGTTGTCGCGAACGGGTGGGGTCTAACAAGGGTTCTTAACATCAGTTTGTTTGTTTGAATGGAAGAATCCTGACGTGAGAAGTCAGAGTTTGCAGGAAATTTCGGGTTTTGAGACCCACGACCGGGTGGGGCCTTGACAAGAGTTTCGTGTGGCGGCTTGTATGTCGTTGCGGGAAATTAGAGTACCCTTGTGTTTGCAGCTTGAACGTTGATGGGGAAATAGAAAGTACCCGACTTGGTGATGATGTGTTAGAAGCATACGTTTTATGGTACCTTGGGTGAAACCGAGGATTGCATTCATGCTGCATTATAGGCCCCCTTTATTACTTTCTCAACTTAGAAACATGTTTGTTGCTTGGGACGTCCAAAACTGTTTATAGCTTTACATGTTTATGTTTATTGCATACAAAGTGCTGACCTGCAAGATGATTGTTGGGTACATTGGTCAAATGTACCTGATTTGAAGAATCCTTCCCTAACTCAATGATATGCATCATAATGTATTCGATGTTTGTTTGAGTTACTTGTGCAGGTTAGGTATACACTGGACTGAAGCTAAAAGTTTCTAAGTCCATGTGTCGACACCTAGAGGAAAAGTGTCGACACTTGAGAAAGCTTGTGTCGACACCCAGACAAGCAGTGTCGACACTTGGAGTCATTGTGTCGACACCTGGAATAAAGAGTCGACACCAGACAGAAAGTGTCGACACTTGGAGCTGTGTCGACACTCAGTGAAGAAGTATGCAGAAAAGCTGTGTCGACACTTTGCAGAAGTGTCGACACCTAGAGGAGCTGTGTCGATACTCAGCAAAAGTCTGCAGATTCTAAGTAAAAGTGTCGACACTCAACACAATGTGTCGACACTATGCTGAAGAGTCAGTATTTGAAGTAAGTGTCGACACTCAACACAATGTGTCGACACTATGCTGAAGAGTCAGTATTTGAAGTAAGTGTCGACACTCAACACAATGTGTCGACACTATGCTGAAGAGTCAGTACACTTGAAGAAAGTGTCGACACTCAGCACAATGTGTCGACACTTAGTTGAAGACTCTACACTTGAAGAAAGTGTCGACACAAGGAGCTGTGTCGACACTTAGCAAAGAACAGAAAAATTACAAAATATTCTAAGTACAAGTGTCGACACTAAAGGAATGTGTCGACACTCAGCTGAAGAAACAAAAGTGAAGACTTGTGTCGACACCAAGAAGCTGTGTCGACACTTGACAGTTTCAACACATGAAGATGTGTCGACACAAAGGAGATGTGTCGACACTTAGAAGAATACAGTTAAAGAATGAAGTACAAGTACTTGTGTCGACACTCAATTTCAGTGTCGACACATGCAGAAGAATCTGTGTCGAGACATACAAGGAATTGTGTCGACACCTTGTAGACTTGTGTCGACACTTACACAACATGTGTCGACACTTAGTCTATAAGTGTCGACACTTAAGAACAGAAAGTCTCGACACTATCTGACAGTTAGAGAATTTCAAGAAGTGACTGGTTGACATGACAGCTGCCGATCCAGCCGGTCTACATCAACTGTCAGAGAAATCAGAAGTCTGTTATGAACCGGACCAGCCGGTTACCATGAAGGAAGCCTATAAATAGGCACTCATAGTTTACAGAAACAGATTTTTTGAAGGGTTGTTGTTGATACAACTTGTGAGAATATTCAAAGTGGTGATCAGATTAAATCAAGAAGTGATTCACAGAGGATCAACACAAGAAGATCTGTCAGTTCAACTACAGATCTAAGAAGTTGGAGAGAGAGAGCTCCAATCAAGAATTCAGTCTTTGGAACTTAGGCTGAGAAGAAGGATTCAGAATCATCTGGATCTCAAGAAGCAGAGGTCAAGGATCAACTGCAGAGGATTCAGACTAATTCAGTTCTAACTCAAGAAGCTTTGAAGGAAGCTAAGTCAGTTTGGATCTAACTGAGTTCTTCCAAGAACTCTTCAAATAACTCTCAACTCCTCTCTATTTTCTGAGTTGTAGAGTTAGCTATTGTATTTCCTATTTTAACTTGTAGGATCCATTGGATCTGAGAGAATTGTAAGCCTATATTATAAAGGCTGAGGGTAGGGCTTGATTGCCTGAGTGTAGGAGTTGAAGAACTCTGAGTGTAGGCCTGGGTGGCTGAGTGTAAGGCTTTGGGCCTGAGGTGTAGGAACCTAGTTGGGTTCTGAGATAGTGGAGAAGTTTGGCCGAATCTAGTACACTGCTAGATAGGCGAAGGGGGAAAGTGGATGTACCCAAAGATTGGGGAACCACTATAAATTAGTGTGTCTTCTGTGCTGTGCTGTGCTGTGGAATTACTGTTTATATGCTGTAATTGCTGTTAGCTGTAGAATTCTGTGAAATACTGTTGTGCTGCAAACAAAAGTCAAAAAGGTTTAGGTCACCTATTCACCCCCCCCCCCTCTAGGTGTTTAGGTACCATATCTTTCAAGTGGTATCAGAGCCAGGTTCCTCAAAAAGGACTAACTGTCTGAGGAGATTCAGTTTGGCAGATTCAGTATAAGTCAGCACACAGTTTCAAGAAAATCAAGAAACATGGGTTCTTCAGAGAATCACAAGGAATTGGGTTCAATGAAACTGCCCATATGCAGAAAAGAGATTTTTGGAATCTGGAAAGAAAGGGTAAGGCTGTTCATGGAGGCCTCTGACCCTAGGATCTACATCACAGTCAAAGAAGGGCCTTATGTGCCCATGAAGATTTCAGTCTTGGATGCTACACAGAGAACTCCAAAGGATTTTTCTGAGATGACCAAGGATGAGATTGTCCTAGCTACAATGGACAAAAGGGCACAGAACATCATAGTTAGTGCAATTGATGATGCCACCTTCCAGAACCTTATTCACTGTAAAACAGCAAAAGAAATGTGGGATACCCTCATTGTCTACATGGAAGGTTCTGAAGAAGTAAGACAAGATAGGAAGTCCTTGCTTAATCAAGAATATGAGAGCTTTAGGCAAGGAAGAGGAGATAGCATCACTGAATGCTACAAGAAGTTTTATAGAATTGTTAATGAACTCATGTCCTATGGAAGAGAGTTCTCTAACTATGAATTGAATGATAAATTCTTAAGGTCCCTAACCAAAGACTGGGACACCAAGATCTGTGCCATCAGAGAAATGGCAAAGTTGGGAGAAATTCCTCCTCCCACACTGTTTGGCAAGTTGTTATCTTATGAGATGCAATTGTCAGTAAGAAAAGAGGAGGAAAAGTCAACAAGGACTGAACACAGGGAAAGGACTGTTGCCTTCAAGTCAGAAGTACCTAGAAAGAACAGGACTAAGTCATCAACTCCTCCTCCAGAGGTAGTTGAATCAGAATCTGATGAGTCTGTTAGCACTAAATCTACAAGCAGTGAAAGTGATGAAGACTTTGCTGCATTCACCAGACATTTTCAGAAATTCCTTAAGAAGAAACAGTGGAGGTCCAGACCTTCATATTCCAAAGGGAAAGAAGTCCAGTATCAGGAGAAGAAGCCTTCAAAGAAGGATAAGAAAAAGACAAAGACTAGTAAGGCAACTGGGTCTAAGATTGTGTGTTACTGCTGCAATAGACAGGGTCATGTTATTGCAGATTGTCCTGAAGAAGGAAGAATCCAGTGACAAAAAGAAGACTCACTTCAAAGGAAAGAAGGAGAAGTCCTTTGTTGCAAAGAATGAGAAGACTCTTTCAGACATTTCTTCTTCAGACACTGAGACAGATGCTGAAGCCTATATAGGGCTATTTGCTGAAGAAGAAGAAGAGTTTATGCAGATCATGGAATCAATCTATGAACAAGAAGAGGTTCAGTGCCAAGGACTGATGGCATTGACTGAAAGTACCAAAATCCTGGAGCAGCCAGGACCTAGTCAGGTACAAAGTCTAACCTTAAGTTCAGATTCCAGTTCTAGTTCAGAGTCAGAATCATCTTCATCAAGTGATGGAAGTGTTTCTGAATCTGAGGGAGATATTCATCAGCTCTTAGATGAATACCAAGTACTGTTGCAAGCCTATAAGAAAAGCAAGATCCTAGCCAAAAGTCAGGCAAAGGAGATTGCTGATCTCAAGGCAGCTGCAACAGATTTTGAGAAGCAGTATGATCAAAAACTGAATGAAGTAGCCAGGCTGAAACACATTACTGTGATTCAGATGGGTACTATTACATTTAAGAATGATCAAATTAAGAGACTGGAGACAAATCTCCAGAAGGAAAAAGAGCTTGTTGCTAGGTTTTCAAAACCTAAATCAGTGCTACCTTTGATTGATGAATTTGTTCATCAAAAAGAAAAGCTGGACTGGGTTTTGTTAAACCTGCAGGGACTGCAGTCAAAGCTTAAGTCCAAGGGCAAAGCCCCAACATTCAATAAGCCTGCTGTAGTCAAGACAGCCAAGTCTGTACCTAAGCAAAGGTACAACAAATTTGAATGCTGGTGCTGTGGCAAAGTTGGCCACTTTGCCTTGGATTGTTGGCACAATGCCAGTGCCAAGGTAGTAGCAAGTTACCTGGTGGAAAGCCAGTAGGTAGCTATGTCAAGTTGCAAACTAACAATCACCAAGGACCCAAGTTTACTTTGGGTTCTAAGGTTCATTAATTTGTTTTGCAGGTGAATCCAAGTGGCCATACCCATACATGGTACTTGGATAGTGGATGTTCCAGACACATGACTGGAACTAGGGGACTACTGAAGGACTACATTCCAATCAAAAATGGTCCAAAGGTGACCTTTGGTGGTTCTGAAAAAGGAATCATCAAAGGGTTTGGTAACATTTCTTCAAACTTGTTACCATTACTCATGTGGCTTATGTTAAAGGGTTGAAACACAACCTCATTAGTATAAGTCAATTAAGTGATGTAGGGTATGACATCTCATTTGTTAAAAATGGTTGTCATATCAAGAGGTCAAGTGATCAAGAGATCATTTTGACAGGATATAGGAAGAGAAATGTCTATTGTTTAGACATTATGGTTGAGAACAATAGTTCTCCAGTTTGTCTTGTAGCTGATGAGACAGTCTCTCAATGTGTCAAATGGCACAAGAGGCTTGCTCATCTTAATTACAAGACTATTGGCAAACTCTTTAGTAAAGAGTTAGTGAGGAATGGTCCTCAAGTTAAGTGTGTCAAAGATGGCATTTGCTCAGCTTGTCAAAAGGGCAAGCAGACTAAATCCACCTTTAGAAGCTTAGACAACAAAGATGCTGTGAGGTGTCTATACCTCTTGCATATGGATCTATTTGGTCCAATGCCAGTTCACAGCTTAGGTAGGAAGGTCTACACCTTTGTAGTTGTTGATGACTACTCAAGGTTTTCCTGGGTGTTCTTCTTAAAGCAGAAATCTGAAACACCTAGTGTCTTCTATAGTTTTGTTAAGCAAATTCAGAATGAATTGAACTGTACAGTGGTCAAAATTAGAAGTGACCATGGTACAGAGTTTCAGTCTGAAAGCATGACAAAGCTGTGTGAAGATTATGGGATATTTCAAGAATTCTCTTCACCTAGAACACCTCAGCAAAATGGCATTGCTGAAAAGAAAAATAGGACCTTGATAGAGGCTGGTAGAACCCTATTAAGTGATTCATCACTGCCAGAATATTTCTGGGCTGAAGCAGTTAACACTGCATGCCATGTGATAAATAGGGCTACCATCACTAAAAGGTTAAACAAGACCCCCTATGAAGTAGTGAAAGGCAGGAAACCAAATCTATCCTATTTAGGATCTTTGGTTGTAAATGCTTCATACTTAACAATGGGAAGTCTTACTTAACTAAGTTTGCTGCCAAGTCCCAAGAGGGAGTGTTTGTTGGGTACAGCAATAATAGTAAGGCTTATAGAGTCTACAACTTGACTACACAAGTTGTAGAGGAGTCTGTGCATGTAGTTTTTGATGAGACACAACTAATTAACAATGAGTTGTCTAGTAGTGTGTGCAGCCCCACAGGTCTTACTAAGAAGATGGACAAGCTAACCATAGAAGATGTACCTGCTGCAAGACAGCAAGTAGAAGAAGATGGCTTATGTCCAGGGGGAGAACTACATGTACCAGGAGCTGAAGAAGTACAAGGAACTCAGCTTGATGAAGATGCTGAAGAAGTTCAACCAGAAGTAAGGATGCCTCCAGCCAACAGGCATCTAAGAGATCATCCAGTAGAGCTGATCATTGGAGATCCAAGACAAGGTGTTCAGACAAGGAGCAGAAATCAGAATGCTGTAGTATATTCAAGTTTTCTGTCTCAAATAGAACCAAAGAAATTTGAAGAAGCTATACAAGATCCACAGTGGACTGAAGCAATGCAGGAGGAGCTTAATCAGTTCAAAAGGTGCAAGGTTTGGGATCTGGTTCCTAAGCCTAAAGATCACAATGTGATAGGAACAAAGTGGATCTACAGGAACAAGTTAGATGAACAAGGTGTCATCATTAAGAATAAGCAAGACTGGTTGCAAAAGGATATAGGCAAGAAGAAGGTATTGATTTTGATCAAACCTTTGCTCCAGTAGCCAGACTGGAAGCCATAAGGATGTTCTTGGCCTATGCAACCTACCAAGGATTCAAAGTATACCAAATGGATGTGAAGTCAGCATTCCTTAATGGTAATTTAAAAGAAGAAGTATATGTGGAGCAGCCTTCAGGTTTTGTTGATCCTACTCTTCCACATTATGTCTATAGACTTAGGAAAGCATTGTATGGGTTAAAGCAAGCTCCTAGAGCTTGGTATGAAACCCTATCTAGTTTCCTCATTGAGAACAAGTTCACAAGGGGGAAAATAGATAAGACTCTATTCCTTAGGGAATCTAGAGGCAAAGTCATACTTGTCCAAATATATGTAGATGACATTATATTTGGGTCTACTGAAAGTAGCCTTTGCAAAAAGTTTGCAAAGCTTATGCAAAGTCAATTTGAGATGAGTAGTATGGGAGAACTGAAGTTTTTCTTGGGTCTCCAAGTTAAACAGACTGAAAGTGGTCTATCCATATGTCAGTCTAAGTTCACCCTAGAACTCATAAGGAAGTATGGTATGGATTCATCCAGTACCATGAAGACTCCATGGGGTCAAGTATGTCTCTTAGCAAGGATGATGCAGGGAAACCTGTAGATGAAACCTTGTATAGAGGGATAGTTGGCTCCCTACTATACTTGACTGCAAGTAGGCCTGACATTATGTATGCTACATGTGTTTGTGCCAGGTATCAAGCCTGCCCTAAAGAGTCTCACTTGACTGCAGTCAAAGAATTTTGAGATATCTAAAGGGCACACCCTATCTAGGCCTCTGGTACCCTAGGAATGGAGATTTTGATCTAACAGGCTATTCAGATGCAGACTTTGCAGGATGCAAAGAAGATAGAAAGAGCACAACTGGATCCTGTCAATTCCTAGGTGGAAGACTCATTTCATGGAGTAGTAAGAAGCAAACCAGTGTGGCCATCTCCACAGCTGAGTCAGAATATGTAGCTGCAGGAAGTTGCTGTGCTCAACTTCTGTGGATTCAACATCAGCTAGAAGACTATGGATTTCAGGTAAGTAGAACTCCACTTTACTGTGATTCTACAAGTGCTATTTCAATAGCTAATAATCCTGTATCACATAGTAGAACTAAACATATTGAGATTAAATATCACTTTCTTAGGGAGCATGTAGAAAGAAATGATATTGCACTTGAATATGTTAGAACTGATAATCAGATAGCTGATATGTTTACTAAGCCCTTAGAAGAAGCTAAGTTCAATAGGTTCAAAATTGAACTAGGTATGATAAACTTAGACTAAGTTTACAGAACTAAAATTGGCTAAGTAAAAAGGTGTCGACACATAGACAAGTCTATGTCGACACAGAATAGTAAGTGTCGACACTTCAGGAAAATGGTGTCGACACATCTAGGAAGTTGGTGTCGACACTTCAGAATGTTAGTGTCGACACATGTCGAGTAGGTGTCGACACATCCAATGTAGTGTCGACACTTAAGTTTTACTCAGAATTTTCTAAGTAAAGTCTCGACTACATGTCGAGTATAGTGGTGTCGACACTTACCAAGTGTCGACACATAAAATCTGTTGACTAAACTTGTGTCGACACATGTGTGTCGAGACATTATAAGTCAGTGTCGACACTTATTGACAGTGTCGACACATCTTTAGAAATTCATCCCGCCTGTTCGTCTTCAAACAAGAAAGGTATAAATAGGGTTCTGTTTGTGTTTGTCGACACGCTTTCAGAGTTTCGAGACCAAACTACTGTGTCGACATTTCTCTTCTCTAAAGACTAATTCTCAAAACCCTAATGGCTCCCAAGCTGGAAGAGAATGTTAACGAAGGCTATGAACTGGTGCGTGGCGCATTCGACGACGGCGATCAAGAAATCAAATCGGTGATAACCCTAGTCACCGATTCAGGATTGGAGTTCTTGGTTTCAGAACCAACCAAAATTTGGAAGAAGGAAGTATTGAATTCCTTACTGGAGCGTCTGTAGATGACTCAGGCTACAGAATTAAGTCAAGGGTGCATGGCACCAAGGTCAAGATTTCACCCAAGTCCTTGAGAAAGGTACTTCAGCTACCTAAAGTTCAAGAAGAAGAGGAAGTGACCACATCTAAGACCAGAGAAGCACTTACCTGGTGTGGTCTTGATCCTAAGATGAAAATAGGATCAGTTTTCAACAGGAAGGAATGAATAATCAAGGCAAATTCCTGTCTGAAGTTGTAGGCAAAGTTATACTAAGCAAACCAGGAGGACATGACAGGGTGTCAGCCTCTATGTTCAGTATTATGACCAGAATCATCTTCAACCTCAAAACAGACTGGTCTATGATTGTATTTGAGAAAGTGAAGGAAAGTCTGAAGAAGCCCAATCTGGGCAGGATACTAAGTCTCTACCTGGTTGGATCAATTCCAGAGGTAATGAGCACTGCTGCTGGAACTAAAATCAATCACATGAGGAGAATGGATTCAAGGATATTCTCTAGATGGGAAAGAGTGCTGTCAAAGAAGTTCCAACCCCAGAAAAGCAAGTTTCTAAGAAAGACTCTCCTCCCAGGAAGAAGAGGAAGACTGCTGCTGTGACTCAGGAGTCTTCCAGCAGCTCAGGCAGTGAAGAACATGTTGTTTTCACTCCTGATAGTCCAATAGATGTGGCTGCAGAGAAGTCACCTGCTCCACAAGAGCCAGCTGAGATCCAGGGGGAGTTGCCTCAGCTAGCCCCAAGGATCCAAGCCAGGGGGAGCCACCAGCTGTAGAACATCCCTCTACACTGGAGAGTGAGCAAGCTACACTTATTATCCAAGAGGTACTTTCTGACCTTAATACATTAGATTTTTCTGTAATGGATTCTGATTTGTCTGATGTCCATCAGCACAATCAGCAAGCAAGTACAGAACCAGATGTTGTTCTTCAGGACACATCTGCTGTTGTGCCACAAGTTCCTGATAAAGTAGTTGATGAAACCAGTACATCTCCTGCACAGTCACCCCAGCAGAATATACAATGGAAGATCTATTTCTGAATTTAGATCAAGAAGATTTTGACATGGACAAGACTGCTGCTGATGAAGAGAAGAGTGCTGCTATTGAGGGGGAGAACTTGGATGTTCAGAAGAGCCTATAAGGCTAGACACTGAGAAGGCACAAGATGTGCAAGCTGAAAAACCATCAAGCCCTAAGGATAGGGTGGATATAGCCAGTACTTCAGAGTCTGAGGATGATGAAACTGAGCAAGCTAAGAAGAAAAACAATTTTGTTTTCAAAAGAAGGAGTCAGAGCTACAAGAAGGCTCTACAAACTGTTGCTCAACACTCACTAGTCCAACAAGCTCCATCAACAGATTACAGTAGCCTAATGGTAGCAATGCAAGTTAAGCTGGATGAGCAAAGGAGGCTATAGAGACATATATGATGAAGGCCACAAGTCTCTACAATTTGATCTAGCTCAAGATATCAAATCAATAAGGTTTGAAATGAATTTGAATAAGAAGGAAATGACTGACTGCTTCCACAAGGGTGGTAATGCAGTGGTCTATCTGTCTACTCATCAGGAAAAGATTAAGACTCAAGTAGATGATATAGCATTGAAGCAGGGCTATGTGCTGGAAAATCAATTGAGGATGAATGATAATTTAACAGCTTCACATAATGCTATAGTCACTGAACTGAAGAGTAAGTCTGCTGAACCTTCAACCTCCTCTGCTGCTGCCAAAGCTGAATTTGATAAAGTCTTTCAGGAAGAAATTGCTGCTGTCAAGACTGCAATCAAGGATTCACAGAAGGTCATTTCTGAACAGCTTACAAAGCTAAGACCTTTCTTTAAAGAGGGACTCAGGTACTTGGACAGCCAAATCAGATTCCAAAAGGATGATGTGAGAGATCATGTAGAACAATAAGTCATAAAGGGGGAGAGGGTGTTAGTCAAAGCTAGCTCTGACCATGCCAAATGGATATCTAACTCCATCAGAGCTACACTGGGCTATCCTCCCCTGTGTGATGATGACAATGTAGCTGAATCTGGTATTCAAAGTGTATATCTTGGAGGAGAGCAACAGGAAGTAGCTCAGGTGATCTATCCACCTCCAGATTTTGACATGGTTCATGCTGAGGTAAGCACAATGTATAGCCCAACTACTGGCAAGCCAAATGTTATTCTGGAAAAGGTTGTTCAACCTATTACAGCTGCTATGCAAGAGGCTATGGACAAAGAGGAAGAAACAAGGCTGTCAAAGAAGAAGTTCAGGGAACTTGCTGAGCAAAAACCAGATTTTGAACAGTGGAGCCCTACTTCTAGGAACATCATTCTCACAGCCTGGAAAGCAGCCAAGGACAATGCTCATGAAAGGAATAAATGGTTCTCAGAAGCAGAATGGAGGAAGCATGAGATCAGGCAGGAAGCCATTGTCCAGTATAGAAGGAATGCTAAGTTAGGAAAGCTACCTCCTACAGCTGTGGAGCCTAGCAAGTACTTTCCTAAGCCCTATCATTATTTTGAAAGGCAGAAAATCAAGGCTGAAGAACTTAAGAAGAAGGACTCCAAAGGGAAGAAGGTTGCTGATACTGAGCCTGCTGCTGCTGCTGTAAAAGCCAAAATACAAGCTGGGAAAGGCATAGTTATAAAAGAACCAGAGCAGAATTAGATTAAGATTAGACTGAAGAATGTTGTAATTTGTTACATCTAAATATTTTTGTAAATCATTGACAATGTATTGAACACAATGTTTTTTGATAAATATATTTCATGATTGATTCAAAAGTAGAATGTGTTTAATTCTTGGTTATTCTGTAATGCTGAATGAGTATACATGTGTGCTTTATTACATGTTTAAGTATACCCTGTTGATATATATGGTGTAGGGATGTTTGTGAGACGGACGTGCTTACGTGAACGGCGGATTACCCATCACAGAACATAGAAAAAATAAGAGAGTGCTCCGACCAAAAGCGAACGAAAAGGGGTCGGTTGGCTCTCAAAAATACGGGACTCGATACAACGTCCTTAGGACCTACTCTCCAACAAGCACACAACTCGCGCCTAGCCGGACTCGATACCACGACCTTAGGACCTACCTCTCCAACAAGCACACATCTCACCGCACCTACACAAGCATCTATTCTTTTCACAATAAGCCGTCAATCGCAGCAAAAAATATATTTAGGAGCGGCGGTAAACGATAAGGAGGGATCAAGAACAAGTTGAGATTAACTCCCTTGTTAGCACCAAAGCGTGCCCAATCTTGGAGAACAAGTCAAGGCTTGGCCTAGTTTGTTCTCTAGCGGATCTTCCAATCCGGAAAACAAGAGGGTCAACAACAACGTTCGATTCAGATTTGCAAGCGAAAAACACTTTAAAATCGCGGAAAAGACGGATGAATAACCTCCACAAAATTCTCACAGCAAGAAACACAAAGATAGGGAAGAGATTACCCAACCAAGAAGAAGATCACACAATATTTGTGGGAGAATCACTCTCTCCACGGTTCCACCGGTTTCACACCGAAGGGGGCTGCTTCCTTCTTCCACGGAGTCGCACCGAGAGAAGCCACGCCGGAGTCGCACCGAACGGGGATGGAGGAGGCAAGGCTTGGCTTCACACCAAAGGGGAGGAGGAGGCTATGGCTTTCACCATGGTGGCCGAAATTCCTCAAGGGGGTTACTTTAGGTTTCTTTTTCCAATGCATAACTCATCATAATATCCTCCTTAAATAGGAGTTACAAAAGAGATCCAACCATCCATGATGGAGATGAAATCTCATCCATCCGGGCGGTTACATACACACCAAGGGTTTAATAGCACACCAACATGAAAATAAAAATATTACAAGCCAAATGTTTTAAGCAATTAAAATAAAACTAAGTAGAATTATTAAGCAAGCTTTGCGCGCCGCGGACGGAGGTTGTATCGCAGCTTTCCGTTAGCGTCTGTGGCGTTGTCATGACGCCGCAAATCTTTAACTTGTTGCGCCGCAGCAACCGGGTCATCATCAGGAAGTGTTGGAGGGGCCGCAACAACGGGTCATCATCAGGAAGTGTTGGAGGGGCCGCGCCATCAATCCTCCCCCACTCAAAATCGCGCATCTCCGATGCGTGGGCTGATAGAAAGCGGCGGAGAAGCTCGGCATCCAAACGTTGAAGCTCTGTCGCGAGGACCCATGAGTCGTCCGACGGTGGGCGGTCACGCCAACGGATGAGGAAGCGGTAGGTAGCACGGCAGGAGTAGTAAGTGGCTCAGCAGCGAGTATCATATCTGGATGGAGAAACGTCTTGGGAAACCTGGGAAACATGTCAGCAGTAGGAATAAAAGAAGGCAGCGTACCATCCGATGTTATACCTGCGGGGACCGGAGGAGAGAGATCATCCAAACTACCACTCCCCAACCCATTAGAAATTTCAGTGGAGGGAGAAGACGACAAAGAAACCAACTCTTGTGGAGGCGCAACAAACAGCGTCAAATCCGAGACATTAAAAATAGGGGAGATACCCCATTCAGCAGGCAAATCCAATACGAAAGCGTTGTCACCTAGCTTCTTTATAATCCGAAAAGGACCGGCGCGTTTTGGAGCTAACTTTTTAACGGTGCCAGTTGGCATTCGTTCGGGAACTAACCGTACTAAAACCAGATCGCCGACCTTAAAGTGTGACACCTTCCTATGTAGATTAGCGTGCGCTTGATAAGACTCATATTGAGCAGTCAAGGTAGCTCGTATACGTGCATGTAAGTCGTGAATATGTTGGGCGAAGGATTGTGCAAATTGACTTGTTTTGTATGTGGGAGGTAAGGGGACCAAGTCAAGTGGCACAGGGGCCTTATACCCGTGGACAATTTCATTCGGAGACATACCCGTGGACCGATTTTTAGAATTATTGTAAGCCAGTTGTGCATGTGGAAGCAGTAAATCCCAAGTGCCTTTATGGTCGCTCACGAGACATCGAAGAAGATTTCCTAGGCTCCGATTGACTACTTCCGTCTGGCCATCAGTTTGTGGGTGATAAGCCGCGGAGAATAATAATTTTGTACCCATAAGAACCCACAAGGTTTTCCAAAAGTAGCTAGTGAACTTGACGTCCCTATCTGAGACAATAGTCTTCGGAACGCCACGGTGACTAACGACGTCTTTAAAATACAGTTTCGCAATGTGAGAGGCGTCGTTGGTCTTACTACAGGGGAGGAAGTACGCCATCTTGGAGAACCTATCCACAACAACGAGTATAGAATCATGACGTCGCAGGGTGGGGGGAAGGCCTAACACAAAGTCCATGCTCACGTCTTCCCACGGGACGGACGGAATAGGTAGCGGAGTGTATAAACCTACATTGGACTTAGTACCTTTAGAAACTTGGCACGTACGGCAACTGCTCACAACTTTCCCAACCATCGCCTTTAGTTTAGGCCAAAAGAATTTCTCCTCTACGAGCGTTATCGTTTTGTCTCTGCCAAAGTGGCCACTCAAGCCACCACTATGTAACTCCCAAATGATGTGGAGTCGCAAAGAGGAGTGGGGGATACACAATTTTCCGTGTTTGAATAAGTATCCGTCTCTAAGTGAATAGGCCGTGATGGTCGCGGGAGAGCTATCCTGGGCAGATAAGTATGGCTCCTGAAAATCAGGGCATGTGGCGTATTCATCCTTTATGCGCTCGAACCCTACCACGTGGACTTGCATGGAGGAAAGTAAGAGGGTGAGGCGGCTGAGGGCATCGGCAACTCGATTGTCGGTCCCTTTAAGGTGCTTGAGAGTAAATGTGTATTCTTGCAAGAAGGATACCCATTTAGCGTGGCGCGGGCTGATTTTGTGCTGACCATTGATGAATCGCAACGCTTCATGATCAGAGAGGATCACGAACTCCTTATGAAGGAGGTAGTGCCTCCAATGATGCAAACATCTAATGACCGCATAAAACTCCCTATCGTAATTGGAATAATTTAATTTAGCACCCGCTAACTTCTCACTAAAATAACTAACCGGGTGACCCTCTTGACTCAAGACACCTCCAATCCCTACGCCAGATGCATCACAAGTAAGCTCGAAGACCTTGGTGAAGTCAGGGAGACGTAACACCGGTGCTTCGGTCATAAGCTCCTTAATACGATGGAATGCAAACGTGGCGGATTTGGACCATGTGAATTCTCCTTTCTTCATGCAGTCCGTAATGGGTGCCATAATGCTACTAAAATCACGTATGAAACGACGATAAAAGGTAGCTAACCCGTGGAAACTACGCACCTCACGAAGGCTAGTGGGCTCGGGCCAGTCTCTAATCACCTGAACCTTTCCTGGGTCAACACGAATTCCTTCAGAGCCAACTATATAACCTAAGAATTCAACCTCCGAAACATAAAATGTGCATTTCTTTAGATTTAGACATAAGGTTTCAGTCCTTAAGGTGGAGAGGACTACTTTGATGTGAGAGAGGTGTTCGGCGGGGGAGGTACTAAACACTAGGATATCATCAAAATACACTACAACAAACTTCCCCATATATGGCCTAAAGATGTGCGTCATCATCCGGGAGAAGGTGCTGGGGGCATTGGATAGCCCAAAGGGCATCACAAGCCATTCATACAACCCGTCCTTAGACTTGAACGCCGTCTTCCACTCATCCCCCTCTCGGATCCTGATTTGGTGGTAACCACTCCGTAAGTCCAGTTTAGAGAAGATAGTGGCACCCGATAGGACATCCAAGAGATCATCTAGTCGCGGAATTGGAAACCTATATTTTATAGTAATTTTGTTGAGAGCTCGGCTATCAACACACATGCGCCAGGTGCCATCCTTCTTAGGGGCAAGAAGAGCGGGGACAGCACATGGGCTCATACTCGTCCTAATAAATCCCTTATTTAACAACTCCTCTATCTGGGTTTGTAACTCTATGTGGGCAGTTGGATTAAGTCTATAGTGTGGTTGGTTGGGTAAGGACGATCCGGGGATAAGGTCTATTGCGTGTTGTATATCTCTAAGCGGTGGTAACGACGAAGGCAACTCCTCCGGGTATACATCCCTAAACTCATCCAACAATACCCGTAGCTCTCGGGGTAAATCTTCCAACACGCCACCATCAGTTTTTTCACTCAGAAGTACAAGAGCGTACATTATTCCCCCAATAAAGGGATCCTTCACAAATTCCTTCCTACCAACTAAACTCAAGGCTTTCCTCTCAACTGGGATGGTGGTATCCTTAGCCAACACTACCGGCTCTTTTGGCACAGTCGGTCTCAAGGTGACGATCTTGCCATTGAATTTAAACTCATAAGTGTTGGCACGACCATAGTGCGTCACATCACGGTCATATAACCACGGGCGGCCTAATAACACATGACAAACGTCCATAGGAAGGACGTCGCACCAAACCTCATCCGTGTAGGATTTGAAAGACAGGGGGACTAGGCATCGTTGGGTAACCTTAATAGTAACCTTACTAATCCAAGCGACCTGGTAGGGGGTCGGGTGCGGCTCGATGGTCAAGGACATACGCTTAACGGCATTCTCAGAAACGGCGTTTACGCAACTACCACCATCAATAACTAATTTGCAAAGTTTTTCTCCACTCTTAAAGATCAGGGAAAAGATGCTCGTCCTCTTCCAGTCGTCTACAGGACGAGGAGTGGTCAAAATGCAACGCATCACCATAAGGCGGTGATCGTCCTCCAAGTCACTAGGGACTCCGTCAGGGTCGCTCTCCTCTTCGGCCTCATGGACATAGTCGTCAGGGTCGGTAGTGGACTCTAGTAAGGCTATGGCCTTCGTCTTGGTGGGGCATTCATAGGCATAGTGGCCTTGAACACCGCATGAGTAACAAGTGGTGTTAGCCTTGCTAACCTTTCCAACGGGGATACGCTCACTAGCGGGGTTCTTGGTATTTCTCGCGGTAATCACAACGGATTTCGACTCGGAGGATCTAAATCTTCCTTTATCAGGAAAAGTGGAAGAAGATGCCCCAGCGGTGGACTTATTCTTTGCATTAGAATAACGGGAGTGAGCTTTAGATGCTAGGTTCTTTTCAATGTCCAAGGCGGCATTGAAAGTCGTATTCAAGTCCGTGTGACCATAACGCAAGAGTTTCCGCTGTATGTCGGGGTGAAGTCCCTTTCGAAATCTAGATAAAGTTACTTCGGGGATCCCTCGAAGGTCACATCGTACCATACGGTCCTTAAGTTCTCCCATATATTCAGCAACAGACATTGAGCCTTGCCGAAGGGTGGCAAGCTCATCGAACATTTGCGTCCGATGGTATGCGGGAACGTACTGATCGGTTAGCAGGTTCTTCATAACAGCCCATCCAATGAGTGGGACCCCGTGCCCAGCTCCTAACCTACGTTCTTCATTCAGCCAATAGGTTTTGGCACGTCCCATTAATTTCATCCTGGCAACTTGAACCTTTTGGGGGTCCGTGAGGTTGTGCCATTCGAAATAGCACTCCATGTCTATAGCCCAATGGAGGAAGATCTGGGGATCTCCCATGCCATCATAGGTGGGGGCATCTATCTTGATAGCCCTCGTGATATCAAAGCCTCGCTCGGGGCGGGGTTCTCGAGGGGGCATACGGGGAGAGTTTCCCTCAGAATCCGAATCAAAGTTCGGTTGGTGCCGGTTGGGCTGCCCAGCATTAACGGGAGGTGGGGGTGGCCTTGCTTGATTTTGTAGGATCTGGGCTAAGGCGTTCCTAAGCTCTGTCATTTCGGCACGAAGACCTGCTATAGCCTCGGTGTTGGGATCACCATGCTCATTCGCAGCCATCCTAGACGTAGACGGGGTTGCGTACTCCGTTCCTAGCCTAGTGCGCATTCAGGTTTGGGAGGCCCCGGGCAAGATGAATTTTTCTAGGACTGAAGCTGTATTGAAAATAAGATATTTTTATATACTACCGATGAGAATAACACGTAGATCGTTAAAAAATTTTTTTTTTGAAATTTTGCTGAAAAATAAAGATTTCAGCCCGCTATTTGCAGACCACAGAAAATAAATTTTTTTTGAGTTCTAACGATCGGATCTCTAACAAGGAACGCAGAGAGGATGTTTGCAACGTGAAAGTTGAAACGACCGCCTCTGATACCAAATTGGTGTAGGGATGTTTGTGAGACGGACGTGCTTACGTGAACGGCGGATTACCCATCACAGAACATAGAAAAAATAAGAGAGTGCTCCGACCAAAAGCGAACGAAAAGGGGTCGGTTGGCTCTCAAAAATACGGGACTCGATACAACGTCCTTAGGACCTACTCTCCAACAAGCACACAACTCGCGCCTAGCCGGACTCGATACCACGACCTTAGGACCTACCTCTCCAACAAGCACACATCTCACCGCACCTACACAAGCATCTATTCTTTTCACAATAAGCCGTCAATCGCAGCAAAAAATATATTTAGGAGCGGCGGTAAACGATAAGGAGGGATCAAGAACAAGTTGAGATTAACTCCCTTGTTAGCACCAAAGCGTGCCCAATCTTGGAGAACAAGTCAAGGCTTGGCCTAGTTTGTTCTCTAGCGGATCTTCCAATCCGGAAAACAAGAGGGTCAACAACAACGTTCGATTCAGATTTGCAAGCGAAAAACACTTTAAAATCGCGGAAAAGACGGATGAATAACCTCCACAAAATTCTCACAGCAAGAAACACAAAGATAGGGAAGAGATTACCCAACCAAGAAGAAGATCACACAATATTTGTGGGAGAATCACTCTCTCCACGGTTCCACCGGTTTCACACCGAAGGGGGCTGCTTCCTTCTTCCACGGAGTCGCACCGAGAGAAGCCACGCCGGAGTCGCACCGAACGGGGATGGAGGAGGCAAGGCTTGGCTTCACACCAAAGGGGAGGAGGAGGCTATGGCTTTCACCATGGTGGCCGAAATTCCTCAAGGGGGTTACTTTAGGTTTCTTTTTCCAATGCATAACTCATCATAATATCCTCCTTTAAATAGGAGTTACAAAAGAGATCCAACCATCCATGATGGAGATGAAATCTCATCCATCCGGGCGGTTACATACACACCAAGGGTTTAATAGCACACCAACATGAAAATAAAAATATTACAAGCCAAATGTTTTAAGCAATTAAAATAAAACTAAGTAGAATTATTAAGCAAGCTTTGCGCGCCGCGGACGGAGGTTGTATCGCAGCTTTCCGTTAGCGTCTGTGGCGTTGTCATGACGCCGCAAATCTTTAACTTGTTGCGCCGCAGCAACCGGGTCATCATCAGGAAGTGTTGGAGGGGCCGCAACAACCGGGTCATCATCAGGAAGTGTTGGAGGGGCCGCGCCATCAATATATCTGCTTTACATCATTCTCTAATTTTTAATTATGAGTGATGTATATCATTGACTAAGGGTTATGACTTCTCCAAATAGGGGGAGATTGTTGGGTACATTGGTCAAATGTACCTGATTTGAAGAAGCCTTCCCTAACTCAATGATATGCATCATAATGTATTTGATGTTTGTTTGAGTTACTTGTGCAGGTTAGGTATACACTGGACTGAAGCTAAAAGTTTCTAAGTCCATGTGTCGACACCCAGAGGAAAAGTGTCGACACTTGAGAAAGCTTGTGTCGACACCCAGACAAGCAGTGTCGACACTTGGAGTCATTGTGTCGACACCTGGAATGAAGAGTCGACACCAGACAGAAAGTGTCGACACTTGGAGCTGTGTCGACACTCAGTGAAGAAGTATGCAGAAAAGCTGTGTCGACACTTAGCAGAAGTGTCGACACCTAGAGGAGTTGTGTCTATACTCAGCAAAAGTCTGCAGATTCTAAGTAAAAGTGTCGACACTCAACACAATATGTCGACACTATGCTGAAGAGTCAGTATTTGAAGTAAGTGTCGACACTCAACACAATGTGTCGACACTATGCTGAAGAGTCAGTATTTGAAGTAAGTGTCGACACTCAACACAATGTGTCGACACTATGCTGAAGAGTCAGTATTTGAAGAAAGTGTCGACACTCAGCACAATGTGTCGACACTTAGTTGAAGACTCTACACTTGAAGAAAGCGTCGACACAAGGAGCTGTGTCGACACTTAGCAAAGAACAGAAAAATTACAAAATATTCTAAGTACAAGTGTCGACACTAAAGGAATGTGTCGACACTCAGCTGAAGAAACAAAAGTGAAGACTTGTGTCGACACCAAGAAGCTGTGTCGACACTTGACAGTTTCAACACGTGAAGATGTGTCGACACAAAGGAGATGTGTCGACACTTAGAAGAATACAGTTAAAGAATGAAGTACAAGTACTTGTGTCGACACTCAATTATAGTGTCGACACATGCAGAAGAATCTGTGTTGAGACATACAAGGAATTGTGTCGACACCTTGTAGACTTGTGTCGACACTTACACAACATGTGTCAACACATAGTCTATAAGTGTCGACACTTAAGAACAGAAAGTCTCGACACTATCTGACAGTTAGAGAATTTCAAGAAGTGACTGGTTGACAAGACAGCTGCCGATCCAGCCGGTCTACATCAACTGTCAGAGAAATCAGAAGTCTGTTATGAACCGGACCAGTCGGTTACCATGAAGGAAGCCTATAAATAGGCACTCATAGATTACAGAAACAGATTTTTTGAAGGGTTGTTGTTGATACAACTTGTGAGAATATTCAAAGTGGTTGATCAGATTAAATCAAGAAGTGATTCACAGAGGATCAACACAAGAAGGTCTGTCAGTTCAACTGCAGATCTAAGAAGTTGGAGAGAGAGAGCTCCAATCAAGAATTCAGTCTTTGGAACTTAGGCTGAGAAGAAGGATTCAGAATCTTCTGGATCTCAAGAAGCAGAGGTCAAGGATCAACTGCAGAGGATTCAGACTAATTCAGTTCTAACTCAAGAAGCTTTGAAGGAAGCTAAGTCAGTTTGGATCTAGCTGAGTTCTTCCAAGAACTCTTCAAATAACTCTCAACTCCTCTCCTATTTTCTGAGTTGTAGAGTTAGCTATTGTATTTCCATTTTAACTTGTAGGATCCATTGGATCTGAGAGAATTGTAAGCCTATATTATAAAGGCTGAGGGTAGGGCTTGATTGCCTGAGTGTAGGAGTTGAAGAACTCTGAGTGTAGGCCTGGGTGGCTGAGTGTAGGCCTTTGTGGCTGAGTGTAAGGCTTTGGGCCTGAGGTGTAGGAACCTAGTTGGGTTCTGAGATAGTGGAGAAGTTTGGCCGAATCTAGTACACTGCTAGATAGGCGAAGGGGGAAAGTGGATGTACCCAAAGATTGGGGAACCACTATAAATTAGTGTGTCTTCTGTGTTGTGCTGTGCTGTGGAATTACTGTTTATATGCTGTAATTGCTGTTAGCTGTAGAATTCTCTGAAATAGTTGTTGTGCTGCCAAACAAAAGTCAAAAAGGATTAGGTCACCTATTCACCCCCCCCCCCCCTCTAGGTGTTTAGGTACCATATCTTTCAATGATGGAGTGCCCCGGGGTCTGCTAGGGACGGACAGGAAGAGATGTGTTGGTTTCACAGTTGAGGTTAGTTTTTGCTGAATCACGTTACCACAAATTTTTACAGGGCAAGGATCGCAAGCAGGAGCATTCTCGCCATCTAAAAAGGCCTAAAACTCATGAAGCGAACCTTTATTTGCTTATGTTTTGATGATATGATATGATCCTTGAGTTGTAATCCTACTTGCATGTCGAGGTAGACTAGGATTACTATTGCAAATTGATAGGATTGTTATTCCGTTTTGGACTCTTGTTGTGTAAGGCCTTAAGGCCATTTTCATACTCCTGGTTTGGTGGATAACTTCTAGTTTTGTTTGTTTGTTTCCGCTGTTTTATTCTGAGTTTTGAGTTAGGTAGACTTACATCATCTTTTAATGCTTAAGCTGTGGCGTCATTACAGGGGAGGTGTTTCATGTTGCTCTTTCTTTCTTTGCTGTAGATGATGAAGACGACACCAACTAATAGGAGGAAATTTCAGGTCGATCGATTTGAGCTTCTGCTTCTTATCTAAATAATAATGGCAAAGAGAACGATGATGTTCTCTCGCTTTTCGAAAAGACGAAGCCCTACAAGTTTATTTGATTTTCCCGATCTCATTCCTTTTATTTTCGCCGCGCAACAACTTTCTTGACCTATGGGCGCAACTTTAATTGCTAGTTTATAGCCTTCCTTTTATATAACATATCATATAGCTGGCTATCGACGCCATCAGTGGTGGATTCCAGCTTTCCCGCAACGGGTTTGAATTTCATTGACTATTGTTGACTTTTTGCTAACGTCAGCATCTGTGGACTTAGCCAAATTCTCAGTTCCATCCCAAGCATTGAGTGCGTTGAGTGAACAAGCTTCACTCAATGATTCTGGACTTAGTCAATTTTTTGCATCATCAGGTTTTGAGTGCATTGAGTGAACTGGGTTCACTCAACGATTCTAGACTTATCCAACTTTCTACTTCCTCAGGCGTTGAGTGCGTTTAGTGAATCCTTCATCACTCAATGCTTTTATACTTGGCTCATCATTCTGCATCTAGGTGTTGAGAGCGTTGAGTTAGTGGCTTTCACTCAACGCTTTTTGACTTGGCCAAACTTTCTGTGCTGACAGGAGTTGAGTACATTGAGTGAACCTTCATCACTCAATGCTTATGGAAATAGCTGCTTCACTGATTGCCTATCTTCATGCTGAGGTGTTTAATGAACTGGCTTCACTCAACGCTTCTGTACTTAGCCGCAATTTTGAAATCAGCTGACATACTGATGCGTTGAGTGAGTTGTGTGAACTAGTTTCACTCAACGCTTCTGGACTTAGTTATTTTTGTCTCCTTTATTCTTAGGCTTTGACAACAGCAGCATGACTAAACACTTCTGCTTAACTGGCATTGAGTGAACTGACATCACCAAATGCCTGTGGACTTAGACACAATATTGTCTCTCCAACCTGCTAGGCTTTGATTGTCCTGTCTTTACTCAACTCTTTTGTTGCCTAGTGTTGAGTGAACTGGCGTAACTCAACGCCCGTGGACTTAGTCGATTTTCTGCTTTCCACTGCTGAAACATTGACAGATACAACTTGTAAGACCCCCCTCCCGGAACACAAAACACGACACGAAGGGGGTCTTATGCTCGGAACAGCCTCCTTGCGGTAGCATTAGCACACGGGCTAACCTATACCACAAGACGCTTATCCTACCGTCTATAACCATGATCAACCAAATAGCAACCCAACCAAAACAAAATAGAAGTTAATCCACACATATGTAATATAAGTCCAAAGTGCATCAAGGAAAGAAGTTAATAACAAGCTTCTAAAGTATCAGAGTACTGCTAAAACATGCCCAAAAGGCTACATCAAAATCTCTCAAAACTCACATCGGTAACTGATGGTAGCAAAGGCACCGTCCCTTCAGGCCCTGTCGTCCTGACCTGGCTATCCTACTGCATAATCTGCGGCTGCTCTACCTGAGGGGTATCCTCCTAAAAAGGAAGACGTAGCAACCATTAGTCACAAAAACTAAGTGGCTTTCACATCCGCTCCCACTACGACTCCTCGGCACAGGGCGGAGAAAGGAACAAGGGTACAATGTATATATAATAATATAAGCAGGTACAAGGAGGTGGTATAAGTTCATATGTCGTGAGCAACACTAGAAGGAATGTATAATATTATTAACATCAGTTTTATTCTTGCCATTCTACACGAGCTATATCGTTCCATCAAGTATATAGATGTACAACAGGAAAGTAACTTAACTTATAAGAATGACCATTCAAACTTATAAGTTAAGTATTGGTTTAACAATAAAGTAACTCATCATATAGGAGTGCCCATACAAACTTATACGATGAGGATCTTGTTTATGCAATGTATTGTAATGGTATGTATGCAATGCAATGACTCACCCATGATTACGCACATGTAATTACTATGTCGACACAGACTTATAGTTCCCTCTTTTCGAGCAGGTAGCTAACCTCTCAGGCGTCAACCGTCGTGGCTAGGTGGTGTCAGTAGAGCGGGAATCTCTACTACTAAGCAGGAATCCACACTACCTCGCTTAGGCCTCTGTACGCCTCAACATTAAGAACACAACAGCGGAGCTCACATGCGTACTGCGGCTCAGTGGGAGTCTCGGGTAGATGTGCACCGAGAAGCAAGCCCCGATCTGGCCTATGTTATGACCCGGAAGGAGCCTCAGAAAAAGCATGAGGACCAAGCACAAACGTTCACTTGGCATAGATGGAGCCCCGGGAAATGAACACCGAGGACCAAGCCCAACTGCCCAAGGTCTAACTGTCAACTCCCGTTGGTGTGACGACTGTCAAGCCCGTAGACCTACCACACTATCCTTAACCTAGGATTATGACACCGCGTGTCGACTCACACTGCATTCCATTTCACATTATTGTGGCACGGAAGGAGCCTCAGGAATGAACACCGAGAGCCAAGCCCAACTGTCTATTTATGTCCCTTCTCAACAATATCCAAACTAGTGCGGTCATACACGCGCACCTACATACTTTCACATTGATACTTGTAGGGGAACACCACTCTAAGCAATGGACTACTAAATTCATTCCGTTAAACAATTAGTCACATGGCCATAAATTAGCATGCTATACTTTATTTTCAAATGATTTCAACACATTGTTAACATGATGCACATTTCTATTGGTTCACCGATTTCTACCAAATCGTTTCGTTTAAGTACGCTTCACTTCACCATTCGTTTATGTGGGATCAATTCATCAAATTTCATCATCCATTGAACTATGACATTTAAACATAAAAGAGTTCACTTAACCTCAATGTCAATTTGCTATAATGTCTCTACCGAGACCAAACCCGATTTTACACCAACCCAACAATTTTAAGTGTCCGACTCCTTCTGGATAGCAACTTCGGACGGAGATTCCCAAGGTTACATGAATCATGTGAAGGCATGTAACCCCTCCTTGGAAATGTAATTCCATGGGTTACAACTTTCATGTTCAGACAACAACCATGATCCGAACTTAACTCACTTGAAATCGGCTTCAAAATCTGCAGCGTACATAACACAATTTCTGCACGCTTAGCTTGTCATCCGTCAATTTCATTCATACTTTTGTGTGGCTACACACTTTTCCTGAAGTCGTGCAACCACTCGTTGGAAAGTTGTTTCCAAGGGCTACGACTTTCGTGTTTAGTTGAAAGCCCAAATCTGGACGTATCACACTTGAAAATGGAAAAGAAGATCGTTGCATGCAAAACACAGATTTCTGCACGAATCTTAAGGCGGAATGAACGACATCGGTTCATCTTCCTCCTCTAGCCGATCTTCTCCAAATCATGTCCAAACTTCCTCCTCCATTATTCACCCTCATAAGGCCACTTCTCTTCACAAAACCATCCTCCATCATCACATAGAAGGAGAGAGAGGTTGAAGACGTCTAATCCCTAGAACACAAGTCCATAGCATGGCCATTCCATGAAACTTCTTCTCTCAAATCAAGACTCTCTTGAGTCGATATCTCTCCTAAGAAATAACTAGAGATCTAGCACCAAGGGATAGGGTAGGAAGCTCACCTCGTTTCCTGCATTTCCACCATTTCCGGCCAAGGATCTTGTCACTCTCCTCGGCGGCATCTTCTTCTCCTCGGCGACGATGGACCTTCGCATGGTGTAGGTTGGCTCCAGCACCTCCTTCCTATTCTCCAGCAGTTTTCTCCCTCAGAAATGGTTGGAAGAGGAATGAAAAATGTCTAGGGTTTCACTTCCCGTTTATATGTGAAAATGACATGGGTAGGGGCACGCTCGTGTCTTTACTCATGTCCTGCTCCGGTGGAACGTCGTCGATGGTTGGACTGTCATTTTGATACAAAAACATGGGTAGGGACACGCCCGTGTCTCTACCCGTGTCCAAGTGACATTGTCGTGTTTCCTGCCAGTGTCCTACTCGGGTCATGCTTCATCGAGTTCCACTTGATGCACACCGGTAGGGACACACCCGTATCTCTACCCGTGTCCTGTTCGGGAAACACTTCATCGAGCTCTGCTCGATGCATACGGGTAGGGACACGCCTATGTCTCTACCTATGTCCTCACACACACAGGTAGGTTAATGCCCGTGTCCCTACACGTGTCCTTCTTTGGAACTAGTCGAGTACTCGACTCGAGTGCTAGCTGGACATACAACGGGTAGGGACACTCCCGTGTCTCTACCCTTATCCTCATACACACGGGTAGGGACATGCCAGTGTCAATACCCTTGTCCTACTCTAAAGGCCCACGAATTTCCAGCACCACCACACGGGTATGGACATGCACGTGTCCATACCCGTGACCTACTCTGTACTGATTTATCCTCCCCTACACAAGTGTAAGACAGGTTGCGTGCACCCCATGAGCCCAAGTCAGCTCTCCTGACTCAAAAGGGCGCACTAGGGGCCTAGCACGAATTGGGACGTTACAAATCCTATAAAAAAATAAAAGATTTTGTCTCCGAAATCAGGGTAATGTTATGGGGAGAGAAGAGCATGACATAAATTAAAAATAAAGGTATGTTTTTTTAAAAAAATATTACCTTGATGAAATAACTCCGGGTAGCGCTTTTGCATCAAGTCCACTAGCTCCCATGTATACTCCTCCTTCTCATGATTAGAACACAACACCTTTATCAAAGGAACACACTTGCGACCAAAAATCCTTGTCTTGTTGTCTACAATCCGCACTGGCTCTAGTCGCACAGACCTATCAGTCGCTACTGCACCATCAGTGGTGAGGATATATTGATCGGGCCGTAACAATGCTTTTCAAAGTGACGATACATGAAACAAGTCATGAATATTCTCTAGCTCTGGTGGTGACTCCAACCGATAGGCCAAAGGGCCAATTCTTTCCAATATAGTGTAAGGCCCAATGTACCTTAGGCTGAGCTTTTTCACACCACGCACACGTGACACTCCATGCATCGGCCGGATTTTCAGAAACGCTTTGTCACCCACTTGAAATTCCACCATCCGGTGCTTTGCATTATAATATTTCTCCTGCCGACTTTGAGCCTCGAGAATGCAGTCCCATATTAGTCTAACAACCGCATCAGTATCATCAATGTACTCAACTCCCAAAACCTTTGGTTCCTCATCTTGCACCCAAGACAAGGGGGTTCTACACCTTCCTCTGTAAAGGGCTTCATTGGGTGCCATCCTGATGCTAGCTTGATGGCTATTGTTGTATTAGAATTCTACCAGGGGTAAGAGCCTTTCCCACTGCTCTCCTCTATCCAACACACACAAACTCAATAGGTCCTCCAATGTTCTTATGGTCCTCTCAGACTGCCAGTCCATCTGAGGATGAAACACTGTGCTAAAGGTAAGGCGCGAACCCAAGTACGCCTGTACAGCCTTCCATTCCTTAGAGGTAAACCGACCATCCCGGTCAGAAAAAATTGTTCTTGGCAAGCCATGATACCTCACAAACTGCTCCACAAAGAGGCGTACCAAAACATCCATATGAGCTTTCTTCCTCTTCGTAATAAACCTGGCTACATTTGTCAAGCGGTCAATGGTTACCCCCACTTAATCATTCCCTGAGCATGAGCGTGGCAATCCATGGTAGAAGTCCATGGAGACATCCTCGATCTTCCACTCGGTGATGGGAGTGACTGTAATAATCCACCGGGGCTCCGCACTCTGCCATCACCCTTTGACAGGTCTCGCAGTGCGTAACAAAATATTTGACATCCCTCTTCATTCTTGGCCAACACATAGTCTTCCGCAAGTTTGCGTACATCTTGGCAATCCCAGGATGCACAGAATACTGAGTGCAATGTGCCTCTCTAAAGATATCTTCTCGAATTTTACCGCCCTTGGGAGTGTAGAGTCGGCCACCGAGATGGACGAGGCCGTCTTTTACGGTATCCTCGTCAGTAGTCCCATCTTCGATTGACTTGATTGCAGGGGCCAGAGCCGCATCCTTTCCTTGCTCTGCCCGAATTCAGTCTCGAATATCACAGACTATGCTTATTGCAGTCAAGTACCCCATATAGCCTTCTGAATGGTCTTTATACACCAGGGTAATCTCCATCTCTTCGAGCATCCGAGCTAATTTCATACTCATCGATCGGTACTCAGGACTTGCATCCGGTACCTTTCTGCTCCGAACATCAGCTACAGAATTTGCTTTTCTGGGGTGGTAGTTCAAAGTAAATTCATAGTCGCACAAAAATTCCAACCACCGACATTTTCTCAAATTAAGTTCTTCTAAGTGTGAACATACTTTAAATTTTGTGGTCCGAAAATATTTCGTAATGAACTCCATATAGGTAGTGTCTCGAAACTTTGAGGGTGAACACCACTGCCCCCAATTCTAAATCGTGAAACTGATAGTTGAGTTCATGCTTCTATAGCTACGTTGAGGCATATGTAATTACATGACCGTGCTGCATCAGTTCCATTCCCATCCCTTGATAAGATGCATCAGTGTAAACTTGAAATATTTCCTTCCCAGACGTAAGTGATAGGATGGGTGCGGATGTAAGTCTGTCCTTCAGTTCCTGAAACGCAGCTTCACACTGGGGTGTCCACTCATACGATACACCTTTCTTTGTCAAAGAAGTAAGAGGAAGGGAAATCTTCGAGAATCCTTTTACGAACCTGCGATAATACCCGGCAAGTTCAAGGAAACTCCGCACATCAGCCGCTGACTTCAAGGACAACCACTCCTTCATGGCACGCACTTTGGCCGGATCCACAGCTAGTCCAGCCCCACTGATAACATGACCCAAGAAGGCAACCTCCTTAAGCCAGAATTCGCACTTGCTGAACTTGGCAAACAAGGCATGCACTTTTAGTTTCTTCAGTACCTAGGTCGAATACTCGACATGCTCCTCCTCCGTCTTTGAGTAGACCAAATTGTCATCATTGAAGACGATGATGAAGATGTATAGATAAGGCTCAAATACCTTCTTCATCAGACTCATGAAAGCTGAAGGGGCATTTGTGAGCTGAAACGACATTACGGTGATTTCGTACAGTCCGTACCTTGAGCTGAAAGCCATTTTATGGATGTCCTCCTCTTGTATCCTCAATTGGTAATACCTCGAGTGCAAATCCAACTTGGAAAAATAATGCGCTCCTACCAATTAGTCGAACAACTCATCGATCCAGGGCAGCAGATAGGTGTTCCGTACCGTCAATCGATTGAGCTCCTGATAGTCTATGCATAGCCGTAAGGTACCATCCTTTTTCTTAACGAATAGAACATGGGCTCCCCAAGGTGAAGAGCTGGGATGAACAAACCCTGATTCCACCAGTTCTTGCAACTGAACTCTAAACTCTGCGAGTTCCTTCTGGGCCATCTGGTAAGGGTCCTGGAGACGGGCTTGGCACCCGGTACTAGCTTAATTTGAAAATCTACCTCTCTATGCGGGGGTAATCCTAGCAATTTCTCAAGAAATACCTCGGGGAAATCTCGCACTACCCTCACATCCTTGATATCCAACGTCAACTCCTTCAACTCGAAACAAATCATGAAGACTTCTTCCCCCTTCATATGGGCTTTTACAGCCTGAATCGAAGATAATAACAGACAAGATGCAAATTTTGTACCTTGGAAGATGACATCAGTGTCCCCATGTCTTAAGTAAATTCGCTTCTCTGCGCAGTCAATTCTTGCGTACTGCCAATCCAACCACGCCATGCCCAGAATGAGATCGAATTCTGGTGTTCTCAAAACTGTGGTAGTGGTATTAAAGCCCTTTCCCCCAATGAATATCTCTAACTCGCACTTGGCAGTTGCGGTCATCTTAGAGCCGTCTGGTAGGCGTACTCATTGAGCAATACCAGTGAAGTATTGCACTTCTTCTACGTCTTTAATGAAGTCCTCAGACACAAAATAGTGTGAGGCACCGGTATCGAATAACGTATATGCCGGTTTCTCGCCGACCACCACGGTGCCTAAGTACTAATAACAATCCTCAATGCTAGATATCTAGTATGTCTTAAGCAACTTAATGTTTAACAATGAAAATGTGATAGCTAACTGTAACGTACCTGCTATCACCTCCTGAGGTTTCCTCTCTTGTGTCATGTCCAGAGCGAACACTTGATTCCGACTCGGTCCGGTGTTTCCTCGTCGTAGACCTCGTCCTCGACCATGCATGTGTGCCCCCACTCGAGGAGCTGCCGGAGGGAGAGCAAGAGGAGCATTTCCAAACAGCTTAGGAGAGTAACGTCGGATGTGGCCCGGTTGATTGCATTGGTAGCACACCCACTCATACCACCCTTCGGGTTGATGAAGCTGTTGAGGCTGTGGAGGTGGAGGCAATGCTGGAGGCTGTGGAACTGGGTGCTCCACCCTAAAATTTTGTTGGAAACGTCCGCCACCACTCTGATGTCCTCTTCCTCCTCTATAGTCATGTCTCCTTCTATTTCTAGGGCCAGCATCCATCACACCCTCAGTAGGCCTCTTACCACTTCCCAGGTGGTCCGCGTCTAGCCTCTTTTCCATGTCAATTATTTCCGCCAAGCTGGAGTCCGTTATAAACAAAAGGTCCTGCCTCAGGGGGTCCCGCAGCCCTTTGTAGAAGCATTTAGCGTATCCTCAGTCATCCAATTCATGAGTCCGAAAATCTTGCGAGATGTTGGAACTCTCGTTGACACTCCGTAACCGACTTCGATCCTTGCTTCAGCAGTAGAAATCTCTCTTTAAGTTCATCTCGAGCAGACGAGGGAATGAAGTGCACTAAGAAGACTCCTGAGAACTCGCCCCAGTTAATCTCCATATAAACTCGCCCTTGAAAGGTGGAGCCCATAAGCGACTTCCACCACCTCTTGGCGTGCAATTCCAGGATGGACACTGCCAATGTTACAACTATGTTGGCTGGGCAACGGATTCCTGACAATAGCTCCTGCAACATATCGATCCATTCTTCTGTGCGCACGACCGACTCTATCCCGAGGTAGGCGGGAGGGGAGAGAGCCCAAAACGTGCTGCGACCTAAAGTTGTCCAGGATAGCCGTGAGCGTCTGTCCCAATTCTGATTGTTGGAACTGAGTAGGTATGAAAGGGGCAGGAATGCCCCCCATTGATCAACGTGCATTGGGATCTTCACGTAGAGTACAAATCTATGGTCAGGTTGGCTAATCTTATGGTCAAAGTTGGACATACTTAGTGTGAATTACATATGTGCACACCACTGCTTCCGTTAAGTCAGTTTGTCCCCAAACTGACTAATCGAATGGGGTGGTACCATTGTTGAATGTCTTCTTTAGTTCAGGATCGTAGCAAGCTGATACCATTTGTAAGACCCCACCCCACCCCCACCCCCCCCCCCTTCCAGAACACAAAACACGGCACCAAGGGGTCTTATGCCCGGAACAGCCGCCTTGCGGTAGCATTAGCAGACGGGCTAACCTGTACCACAAGACACCTATCCTGCACGCTATAACCAATATCAACCAAATTCCAACCCAACCAAAATATAAATAGAAGTAAATCCACACATAAGTAATATAAGTCCAAAGTACATCAAGGAAAGAAGCTAATAACAAGCTTCTAAAGTATCAAAGCACAGCTAAAACATGCCGAAAGGGCTACATCAAAATCTCTCAAAACTCACATCAGTAACTGAAGGTAGCGAAGGCACTGTCCCTTTAGGCCCTGTCGTCCTGGCCTGGCTATCCTACTATCCTGCTGCATAATCTGCGGCTGCTCTACCTGCAGGCCTCCTCCTAAAAAGGAAGACATAGCAACCGTTAGTCACAAAGACTAAGTGGTTTTCACATCCGCTCCCCCGGCGACTCCTTAGTACCGGGAGGATAAAGGAACAATGGTACAATGTATATATAGTAATATAAGCAGGTACAAGCAGGTGGTATAAGTTCATATGTCGTGAGCAACACTAGAAGAAATGTATAACATTATTAACAGAAGTTTATTCTAGTAATTCTACCCGAGCTATATCGTTCCATCAAGTATATAGATCTACAACAGGAAAGTAACTTAACTTATAAGTTAAGGATCAGTTTAACAATAAAGTAACTCATCGTATATGAGTGCACATAAAAACTTATATGATGAAGATCTTGTTTATGCAATGCACTGTAATGGTATGTATGCAATGCAATGACTCACCCATGACCACGCACATGCAATTTTTATGTCGACACAGACTTATAGTTCCCTCTTTTCGAGCAGGTACCTAACCTCTCAGGCGTCAACCGTCATGGCCAAGTGGTGATAGTGGAGCGGGCTTCTCTACTACAAAGAGGGAATCCACACTACCTCGCTTAGGCCTCCGTACTCCTCAATGCTAAGAACACAACAACGGAGCTCACATGCGTACTGCGGCTCAGTGGGAGTCTCGGGTAGATGTGCACCGAGAACCAAGCCCCGATTTGGCCTATGTTGTGACCCAGAAGGAGCCTCGGAAAAATCATGAGGACCAAGCCCAACCGTTCACTTGGCACAGATGGAGCCCTGTGAAATGAGCACTGAGGACCAAGCCCAACCGCCCAAGGTCCAATTGTAAATTCCCGTCGGTGTGACGACTGGCGAGCCCGTAGACCTACCACACTATCCTTAACTGAGGATTACGACATCGCGTGTCAACTCACACGGCATTCCATTTCACATTATCATGCACGGAAGGAGCCCCGGGATTGAACACCGAGGGCCAAGCCCAACCGTCAATTTATGTCCCTTCTCAACACTATCCTAACCAGTGCGGTCATACACCCACACCTACATCATTTCACATTTCTACTCGTAGGGGAACACCACTCTAAGCAATGAACTACTAAATTCATTCCGTTAAACAATTAATCACATGGCCATAAATTAGCATGTTATACTTTATTTCCAAATGATTTCAACACAATGTTAACATGGTGAATAATTTTTATTGATTCACCAATTTCTACCAAATCATTTCGTTTAAGTACGTTTCACTTCACCATTCATTTACGTGGGATGCATTCATCAAATTTCATCATCCATTGAACTATGACGGTTAAACATAAAAGAGTTCACCTAACATCAATGTCGATTTGCTACAATTTCTCTACCGAGTCCAAACCCGATTTTACACCAACCGAACAATTTTAAGTGTCGGACTCCTTCTGGACAGCAAATTCGGCCAGAGATTAAGAAGTCTACACGAATCCGGTGAAGGCGTGTAACCCCTCATTGGAAAGGTATTTCCATGGGTTACAACTTTCATGTTCAGACAACAACCCAGATCCAAACATAACTCACCTAAAATCGGCTTCAAAGTCTGCTGCGTACAGAACACAAGTTCTCCACGCTTAGCTTGTCAGCCATCAATTTCGTTCAGACTTTTCTATGGCTACAGACATTGCCTAAAGTCGTGCAACCACTCATTAGAAAGGTGTTTACAAGGGCTACGACTTTCGCGTTTTGTCGAAAGCCCATATCTGGACGTATCACACTTCAAAACGGACAAGATGATTGCTGCGTGCAAAACACAGATTTCTGCACGCATCTTAAGGTGGAATGAACGGCATCGGTTCATCTTCCTCCTCTAGCCTATCTTCTCCAAATCACGTCCAAACTTCCTCCTCCCGTATTCACCCTCATAAGATCACTTCTCTTCACGAAACCATTCTCCATCATCACATAGAACAAGGGATAGGTTGAAGACGTCTAATCCCTAGAACACAAGTCCTAGAATGGCCATTCCTAGAAAACTTCTTCTCTCAAATCAAGACTCTCTTGAGTCAATATCTATCCAAAGAAATAACTAGAGATCTAGCACCAAGGGAGAGGGTATGAAGCTCACCTTGTTTCCGGCGTTTCCACCATTTCCGGCCAAGGATCTTGTCACTCTCTTCAGCAGCATCTTCTTCTCCTCGGCGACGGCGATCCTTCACGGGGTGTAGGTTGGCTCCAGCACCTCCTTCCTCTTCTTCAGCAGTTTTTCACCCTCAGAAATGGTTGGATGAGGAATGAAAAATTGCTAGGGTTTCACATCCCCTTTATATGTGAAAATGACACGTGTAGGGGCACGCCCGTGTCCTTACCCGTATCCTGCTGGGGTGGAACGTCATTGATGGTTGGACTGTCATTTTGATACACAAACACGGGTAGGGACACGCCCGTGTCTCTACCCATGTCCAAGTGACACGGCCGTGTTTCCTGCCCGTATCCTGCTCGGGTCATGCTTCGTCGAGTTCCACTTGATGCACACGGGTAGGGACACGCCCGTGTCTCTACCCGTGCCTTGCTCGGGACACACTTCATTGAGCTCTGATCGACACACACAGGTAGGGACACGCCCGTTTCTTTACCCGTGTCCTCACACACACGGGTAGGGACAAGCACGTATCCCTACCGGTGTCCTTCTCTGGAACTACTCGAGTACTCGACTCGAGTGCTAGTCGGACACACATAGGTTGGGACACGCCCGTGTCTCTACCCGTGTCCTCATACACATGGGTAGGGACACACCCGTGTCAATACCCGTGTCCTTCTCTAGAAGGCCCACGAATTTCCAGCACCACCACACGGGAATGGACATGCCCGTGTCCCTACGCTTGTCCTACTCTGGACTGTTCTCTCCTCCCCTACACAAGCGTAAGCCTATTTGCGTGCACCCCCTGAGCCCAAGTCAACTCTCCTGACTCAAAAGCGCGTACGAGGGGCCTAGCACGAATCGGGACGTTACAGAACTTTAGTCAGCGCTTATTGTTGTATGGCGTTGAGTGAACTGCCTTCACTCAACTCTTGTTGACTTTGCTTCATTCCTATCTTTGTCAGCATTCTTCCTTGACCGCGGGCATTGAGTGAGCTTGCTTCACTCAACCCCGATGGACTTAGGCAAATTCTTGACTTTCCAGCCAGCTTCTGTGGCATCTTGCATTGAGTGAACTGGCTTCACTCAATGCACTTGGACTTTGATAGATTTCTATCTCTCCACTCCTCAACCCTGTAACCACCTGTCACAGCCACTTGGAATGCCTGTCCAACCTGCATGCATGAACTTAAATATACATTAAATATAATTATATGTATAAAATTGACTTGTTTAACTTCTACAAATCTGGAACACTGTGAGCAATGGACCAAACACATCAGGGTCATGCCTATGTACTTCACGTGGATCGACTATTACATGCCAGCTCGCCCGATTTTCCGTCCAGAAAATGGTTTCTATAGGTAACGCCCCCTGACACGGGCATAACCAAGGGGAGTGACTCAACTATAGCACTCCAAATTAAATCTATAACATGCCTGTTATGCTCTCGGTCTTCATGCCCCAGACACGGCCAGGGTCCTGAGCATGATTAGTGGCATGTAACCTCCACTTTTGAGCTATAAAAAGCCATCTTCTCCAGCAGCCAAGAAATAGAATTTTTGAGTCCAAGTTGTAGTTTTTTGTTTTGCTTTGTTCTAGCTTTTTAATCCTTCTTGTACTTCTTTTTTCTGGCACGTAGAATTGTTAGCTTGTAATCTTTCATTATCCTTCCTTGTAATTATCTTAGTAAGCAATAAAATGTTATTCACTTTTCGTGTCAATTCTCTTTTTCTTCATGGTATATTCATATATTAATGATTCATCCATCTCCATGAGTAACTAATTTCTATAGTAGTTGATCGAGATGATCCAAAGATGAAGTAATGTTGTAATATTTTAGAATTTCTTTTCTCAATTTGCTGAACGCTTACGATTTACCTTTGAACTAATCATTGAGGCTATATAATCAATATTTAGTTTTCTTATTTGTATTCGTTCTTTAGTTAGCCGAGAGGCTCGTAAGACGAATCAATCACATATAGGTGAAAAGAGTAGAATGCAACCCTTGAGAGGATGACACAACTCTTCTGGATTGGAGTGAAATGCAATAACGAGGATCACAACCTAAAACAAGTTTTAGGCGATCCCATTTGAGAATGAGATTTTGGTCGATACACCTACGCTTAGTTGAACCTAATCCTCGAGATAGGGGTTTTCATGTTTCAGGAACCTCTACGGTCAAATCCTCTTCAACAAGTGAAACAAATTTATATTTTATTTTGTATTTCTTAGTCCGAGGTGATTCAAAGATCAGGTGCTAGCTTTTTTCCATCATTTTCAACCTATTTAATTCAATTCATTTTTAATCTCACAAACCAACTCCGAAGTTCTATTTGATAAGATAATAACAATTTTCTAAAGTAGAATTAATCAACCGCCTCTAGTCTAATACGACCTTTATCTAATCAATCATATATTATATTCAGTAACGTACACTTGCCTTTGTCATTTATAGTCGCGATGACGCGCAATCTGAGTTCTAATAAAGTATTGGTTTTTCTTATTTTAGTTTAGTAGTAATTATGATTTATCTTGAGTTTTTATTTGGCAAAATAATAGTTAGTTTTCTTGAAGTAAAACTACTCGACAAACCTAGGATTTTATACGATATTGATATGTTTCATATCTTATGCAATATTTGATAGGTACACTTGCCTTAATCGTATACATATTGGAGAAATCTAAACTTCTATATCACACCCATGAAAAGTCTCGGGGTTTTAGCTTTGGTGGATCGATGAATAGAACAAGTAGAGTGGCTCTATTTATATGACTAGGAGCTAGTGCTAGTGGTAGTTGTTATTGCAGAGCGGTAGCCAAAAGGGAATGTGATCTAATACGCATCTTTCCAGGAACGATATGTGCGTTCCTTATTTAAGGCAACCACTACCGCACTATGATAAATCTTTCGTATCAGGAAAGAACCATACACACTTCTTTTGTTGGATTGAATTCTTGCTCTATTTGGCTCCTTAATCAGCTATTGATTGCCAAGCATACCATAAGTTATTGTCAAGCAATAGTGTTTGCGTGTTTCTATAACACTAGCTAAATATGAAATTTGCTCCCCAATCATTTCATTCCAATGAAATTTGATAGCTATCACTCAGTAATAAATCCTACTGCCAGCGGTAAGTAATACCGCCCTACTGTAGCTCTTAATTCAGAGCATTTGGATCCATTTCATGTACGCAATCAAAGTGTTATTGCACTTGTTATTTTTGCACACTCTAAGCACAAGAAAAACATGATCAAATACATAATGAGATTTGTTATTCTCAAACCCTGAGATTCAAAACATGTGTTCCAATAAAATCCCCCTTTGATAATTAAAAATCATCATCTAAGAAGAAATCATTTATTTATGGTTGTGTTTATAGAAAAGTGTGGCAATTGATAATCATGATAAAAATGGTTTTTTGAGTGGTGTGGATTGAGTACATATTACTGTTCATATTCTTAAAAGTCTGCACTCTCCTATATGAATGCTCAACCTAAATGGATGCTTTCTTTATATTGTACTTACCCTAAATTAATAGATTTCTTCAATTAAATCTCCCCCTAATAGCACTTGCGACTAATACGACCTATCTCGCCACATCCATAGCACATTAGTCGTTTGTTTCTACTGGTCTGCATCACTCCTAGCATCCAATTTTTGTGGTCGGAATCTCTTTCCCCCAACCACAATGATAGCTTCTACATTCCCTTGTAGGAATGTAACATCCATCCCCTTAGCCATGTCAACTTGAAATTTTTGTCTTTGAGCCTTACGAATATTCAATTCCAACTCTCCAGCCAACTCAAACAGACCATCAAATTTCATAGGTTAGGACTCACACAAAGGGGGTCTTAGCTCAACACATAAACCTTCTTAGAAGTAGAAAGATTTTTTTTTGAATTAGAATATACATTATCCATTGTGAAATGACTCGATCTCAAAAACTTCTTATGATATGATTACACAGATAGATCTACCTGCCTCAACATAAAAATTCTTCTGAAAGTAAGAAACCAATAGACATTGGAAATAAATGTACTAAAAACGCAATTGAAAACTCTTCAAGACTAATCTGCATTAGGGGTTGTCGGACAAAGTGCCCTTTGCAATGTTCAAGCCACCACTATTTCTCATCTCCAAAAATCATGAAGGATATTACGTCAACCATTTATTTCTCAGGAACCATCAACTCAACTAAGGGATCCTTACTCCAACATAACCAATCTTCAGCATCATTTGGAGAACCAATACCCTTGAAGAGTTTTGGGTTCAAACTCAATAATTGTTTCAACCACTTGCCAGAATTGCACAACAACCACTACCACCAAATATGTCCTTATCTATATGCTCTCCACAGCTGCAACACAATCTGGCATCACACTAGCAGTCAAGTCAACAATCTGAGCAATCTCTACAACCAAGACCACTTCACTTGACATCTTGTCAAAATCTACCAATGACCAGTCAGAAGCTACTAAATTCACCCTCCATCGACATTACTGATCACATATGACAAAGGAAATCATCCAAACATCATCCGTCGAATAAAGCTTAACAAACAAGGAGTAAGGGGCCAACACTATAAAAAACTCTCAAGTGTAGCATACATCACACATCAACTTTGAATTGCAAAACTAAATCTCCCATGGATCTATGCATGACTTGGAGTCTTCAGATAGAAAATTTAATTCCCAAAATGAAGCTTATGATGGTTAAGGTCTCCCCCCCCCCCCACTCACATGGGATAATTAAGGCCAACACGTTGATCCACCATCCATAAGGAGTTCGTCACACTAACTTGAATCTTGCATCGCCCCACTATGAATAAAAGATACCCATCCTTATATATTATCCCATTAATGAAAACAATTGCAGCACCTAACAAGTTTACCAATAAAACCCTCCAAGAGTTTGATTAACAAGTGGCGTCAGCTCAATGCCCGAATTTCTGTATTGAAACCATCCCGCACCTTACCACAACTTATCTGATTTAATTCCAACAAATTTCTAATGGTAAGGATAACGGTCTAAACCTCTTGTTACTCACCAAAGATTCCACTTGAAATCTATAAAAATTCCACAAAAACACAAGAGCTAAATCCACATGGAAACAATGCTTCTAAGAGCTCTTCAGCATGGTGTAAAGTCCCCCCATACTATACTATGAGATTCATGACTGCTTAGGCTCGCACCCACCATTGGAGAGATCATTGTAACACCTCACCTCATCTCAATGCATTTGTAAGAGTTCTAACTTCTCTAGATATCGGGGAGGTCCCTATTCAGGTCCTTACCAAATTCTAATTCATAATCTACAAGTGCAAAGTCATTTAGTTCCTAGAGTCAAAATGATAGGAGTGATATCCCCCAACTCAATATCATCACAAGATATAAGATGCAGGCTTTAGCATCATTCTTAAGTCTACAAGAGTAGTATGCTCCAAATAAGTTCAGGTGGTCGATCATACCCTCCACACGGGTGCCTACACCACCTTTCATATAATAAAACAAGCTAATTATCAGCCTCATCCAAAGGTTCCACGAGACCATAAAGGCAAACCATCATCACTCTCAGGTATGGGAAAATACTCAAATTCATAATAAAAGATTGTGTAGGATCACTCCAATCATGACTATAGATAGATATACAATTGAATCCCATGGATTTCTCAGTACGTCCTACTAATTATATAAACAAGGACTTGTATGCATGTATGAAACCTCCAACATGTTTAAGAAATACTCTCCTCAATTACACCCAAAATCTGGTATGGGCCAATAGTACCACAGTCAGTTACGATCATCATAACTACCACGATCACCTCTGCATGGGCAGCGTGTCATTATGACATGCTTCTGCTTGGCTATATTGATGTCATTGATGATACCTGCCAAAGTATATTTAAATTCGAATTTTTATTGTCCAAGGTTACACCTCTTGAATCTTTAACTCCTATATTCTTTCAGAGCCTTCATCCCAAAATTCAGAGTAATCCCAACTCCATCCTTAAAGAGTAAGAGTAAAAAGGAGATCTTTGTGTGCTTCAACTCTGATGATTCATGGTGATTATTCATCTCCTTTAGATCTCTTCATTGTAATGAGTCTTTATTATCTATTTTAATTATAATATTTCATTTTTCATTTGTAAAGGTAGAGAATTTATCGCCTTGTGTGTGATGACTAGGTCTTGTGTGGTTTAGGTGGGGTAATTCACTGCCCTGTGTGCAACGATTATGTCGATGTGTAAATGTAGGGGGAGGCTATAGATTGTATCTTGGTAAATGTAGGCTATATTTGGACGGTCCTTGGACGAAGGACCAGTGTATAAACAAAAAGGAATAAGCTTTGATTTCAAGTTCTATTGAAATCATTATTTTATGTATTTATCTCTAGAAAATAAAATCATTGTTTTAACAATTTTGAATATTTAAAATCAATTTGTTATATTTATCATTATTTTTTACAAATGCCGAGTGATTCTACTACCGCGACGATAACATTAGAAACAAAATTTTTTTTGAGTCAGAAATTATCTATAAAAATTATTAAGTTTACCAGAATTTTTAAAATCCCTTATTCACCCCCTAAGGGAACAATAAGATTCAATACTTGGTATCAGAGGGAGATTTATTCCAAAACGGTTTCACAACTGAGAATATTGACGCATCATAATCATGATTTTTATGATGATTATAACTATAATAAAACTAGAATGCATTGTTTCTTAATTGGGTTAGATATAAAAATCTGGAATATGGTAGAACAATGCTATTCTCTGCCTATAATTGTTGTTGGAGATGTTATCATGGAGAAAACCTTAGGATAAGTATGATGAACATGACAAATAAAAATGAAAGAATAACACTAAATCTATGAATGCATTATTTTATATGATAAATAAAATTGGATTCAATTGAACTTGTGCTTGTGAGACTGCTTACGATATTTGTATTTTACTAAACATTACTCATGAAGGTAAAACAAATATAAAGGATTCAAAGCTTTTTCAATTGGAGTCCTAGTTTGAATAGTTCTGAATGGAAGTACATGAAAATATAGATTTAATGCACACAAGATTCACCAAAATCATCAATTATTCAAAGTGCTAGGAAAGACTTTCTCCAAAGCTGATTTGGTGAGTAAGATTCTTAGATCGCTCCCCCACAAAAAAAAATTATATCCTAAGGTGATGGACATCTCAGAGTAATACGATTTAAAGAAACTTGAAATCAAGAGCCTTAATTGGAATCTTAAAAGCATTAAGATTGAGGTAAAAATTCAAAAAACAAGAGTACAATGTGGAACCAAAGAAAAAGGCCTTGGCATTGAAATCAAAGATGGAGGATGGCATTGATACTGATGATGATGAAGAAGAAGAGAGTTTGTTCGTGAAGAAATTCAAAAGATTCATTAAGATTCTGGAAAGAATAAATACTTATCGAAATTTTTTTTCAATGAGTCATCATTAAGAAAAGGAAAAGATAGCGATGATAATGATGAAGTGTATCCACCATTAGAGCTTTTTCATTGAGTAAGGTCGGAAACATCCAGATTAAGTGCCCACAATTTATGAATGATCAAAAAGAAAAGCTGCACAATAGAAAAGAGAAGAATAAGGTGCTTAAGATGAATGCTTTGGATGACTCCTCCTCTAAAGATTCTTACGGATTGATGAGTCCAATATTTATAGGGTTTTTTGGAGTCATTTGGGTTCAATTCCACTCACTTGCATTTCACTTTTAGATATTTATTGCAATTATTACACTTGTTCATATTTTCTCACGAAGTGCACTATTTTAGCTCATTGTGGTGTGCAATTGCGTACTTCTTGTTGGGGCGGGGGGAGGGGGGGGGGGGGGTAAGCACATAGTGCTCACCATTTTGTTTGTTATGTTGTTCTATTGATGTTTCTATGTGCAGGTGGCATGTGCCCCAGCATGTTTTTGTTGTGCATGTGGGCAGATCTCCATTACGGTTAGATTTCTTTCTTATAGAAATCACACGGTCATGCATTTCCTTGACTCACAATTGCTAGAGCCATTCAATTCCTACAGAGCTAAAAATTAGTGATCTGTCCCGACCTATGCATTTTGTTTGCGTACAGTTGGTTGTAACCGTGCTTGATCAAAATCACACAAGCATGACTTTTTGTCTAAAAAATTTTATATAACTATGTCCGTACATTTTCTTCATGCACAGTTGGATTCAACCGTGCGCGAAGGAAACACACAATTTGTTCAGTTTGGTCTGGCTTTTCAATAGTCTGTCATTACGTGTACATTTTGTTCTCACATTGGCTGTTTCGCCCATGCGTGATCAAAATTTCATGGTATGTTGTTATAACAGACTTGGCAATTTCTGCGCGATAAAATTTGTAAGATGCATGCACGATTGTGCATTCTTCCATGTGTGGCAATTTTTTTGACATTTCACTAATTAAGCGCTGGATTTAGCCCTATTTTGTGACCTTCTTCTTTTGGCACCCAAAGACCAAGTTTTTTCTCTCTTCACTGCTCCACCACTGCCCACCTTTAGGAGGTGCTCCAGCCTCAATACTCTTACAAATCCAAGGCAAGTACATCCTCTCTACCTCTCCATCATTTGCTTGCATCCAAGCTCCATTTAGAGGTGATTTTCGCTACACCTTTGTAGTTCTCCGATGAGACTGTGTCCAGAGGTGATTTACGAAGAAAACAGGCTCATTGGAAGGTGGTGACAACCCTTATCTACCTCAGAAGGAAGTTGGAATCCGATAATGGATGAGGATTAACAACACTATGATTTCGTCCACACGCCTTCAATGAGTCTTAGTGCTTTGGTTGTTGTCTCACCTCCTCGTTGTAGTATTATTTTATTGAATGTTTAGTTGTATGGAATGAAATTTGTTTAAAACCTAATTGCTATTATTGTTCACCCCTCAGTCCGCAACACGGGCAAGATTCCAATTCCACATACCTATTAGGCAGCAGACTCAATTTGGCAGTCCGCCCAGCTTGTCGAAGCCCCGACATAGTTCCAAGTTCAGGTGCAGACTAGGTTCTTCTATCCGCACAGTTTGTCCAGATCCAGGAGCGGTTGAGGATCTTCTTCAGGAGGATACAGTGCGTCCGCCCAGGCAACGGCCTTCCAGCTGGATCACGCCTTGCAGCAACGGTTAGAAGCTTCAGCCCGCGAGCCCAGTCCACCCCTCTTGCACGGACTGGCGTGTTTTCCTCTTTTGCTTCCCGTCACCACTGCCCGGTTCTCATGTACCCCGGGCAGCCGGTTATTTTATCCCTACCCGTTTGGGCAAGCCCCCATCCTATAAATAGGGGGAAGTGGTGCACCCAAAGCACGTGGACTTGTGCCGTGGAGCCTAATTTTTAAAGGCTGCAGACTCGAATCTTAGGTTATGCAGACTCCAGCTTGCTTAACTCTTGCTCATTTCCTTAACTCTGTAATCAAAACCCTTCTTCCATCAAAGGAAAGCCCGTTGTAAGAGAGTCATTCAGGCCGCGACGGGCGAAGTCTGTTGTTGCCGTGGCTCACTACCCTGCTGTTCTTTTTGCTCTCGTCTTCTTAGTTGATTGCTACTTGTAGTTTGTCTTTTCCCTTCCATTCCCTGGTGCTCGAATCGTTAGCTGGTGGTGCTCGACTCCCTTTCCATTTTCGTGCATCAACAGTTAAAACGCGACATTCATTAATGCTGTCAGCGCTATAAATATCGTCGGTGGTTCTGCATATGCCTAAAGTATCCAACGCCATGGGTCGCTTCTCACCACTTGCGGTCTCCACTTTACAGTCCGACATGGGTAGGCTTGGTGCATTATTCAGTAGCCTCACCTCAAAGGATGCTCAACAGAAGCCACAAATGAAAATCAAGACAGTTGTGAAGAGAGGAGCGCCTATTCGCTCCGAAGGAGAGAGTTCACAAAGTAAGAAGCCTGTAGAGGTGGCAGTTCGCCGAACAGAAGAGATTACGTGTAACAAAATGGCAGATGCCACTGCATCTGACTTTGCAAACCTACACAGGAATGCGGACGAAGTGCTGAATCTGCCTGATGCTAAAAACTAGATATCCACGGACTCAACAAACAAGACTGACGAAGCCTCCACACTGAAAACCCAGCAGCTTATCATCAATATGTATCAGGATAGGCAACCTATTGGAGGAGAAGTTGAGGAAGAGATGCCTTCACAGGCACTTGTCGTTGTGAATCTGGAAGCAGTCCGCACGAGCAAGCCGGACTTGAGGCAGGTCGCGGACTCTGAGAAAGGAGCCTCTTCTAAGAAGAGGAGAAAGAGAGGAAAGTCCACCGTAGCAGAGCGGGTTGAGAAGAAACTACGGGCACGGAAAGAGAAAAAAATTTCCGTGTGGACTGGGGCTGCGATCTTGCAGCATAGACCGCGAGAAAAAGGGGTCTCTGAGGGCGGCCTAGTGAAACCAGAGTTTGATATCTCGGCGATTGACCCCCCCCCCCCCTCCTCGGTCACTCCATCCACTAACAAAATTTTGAACTCAATTGACACTGAGCAACTTGATCTGATAAATCAGTCCTTGTTGGAGGTGTTGCAGCCTGAAGTTGAGGTTTTGTGGGTTAAGATCGCAAACAACCCCCACACAACTACAACTGAAAGATATTGTACCTAATCACCTAGAGTGGGGGGGTGAATAGGTGACTTAAATCTGTTTAACTTTTTAGGCAGAATTCAGATTATATCACAGAGTTATAACTAATTCTTCACAGCAATCAATCACTAATCACAGAATCACACATGCACACAGTGGACACACAGATTTATAGTGGTTCCCCAAGGTTTGGGTACATCCACTTTCCCCCTTCGCCTATCTAGTAGTGTACTAGATTCGGTCAAACTCCTCCACTATCTCAGATCCTCAGATCTTACACTTAGAACCCCAAAACAGGTTCCTACAGCTCAGGCCCAAGGCCCTACAACTCAGTCTTCTCCAAAGACCTACACTCAGCTTCTTTACAATGCCTACACTCAGCCACAAGGCCTACACTCAGCCACAACAGGCCTACACTCAGAGATACAGATCTCCTACACTCGGGCACACATGCCCTACCACTCAGCCTTTATAATTGCAGGCTTACAACTCAGATCCCTAAGAATCCTACAAGAAATATAAAAATACAAAGAATATACCTATAACTCAGAGAAAAGAGAGATGAGTTGATAGGTTCTTGATGAGTTCTTGGAAGAACTCTGCTGAGAACAATCTCACTTGGCTTTTCTTCAAAGCTTCTTGAATGTAGAACACAATAGGATTGATTCTCTGCAGCTGATCTTCAATCACTGCAACTTAAGATTCAGAACTAGGTCTGAACCCTTCTTCACAGCCTGGTTCCAACGGCTGTCTTCTTGGATGGAGCTCTCTCTCTCCAACTACTTAGATCTTCACTTGATTCTTCAATGAATAGCTAGATCTTCTTTTCCTTTTCAATCACTTGATCATCTCCTTCTGTTGACAGTATAAGCCTTTATATAGGCCTTCTTCAAGGTGACCGGCTGATCCGGTTCATAACAGCTTTCTGACATCTCTGACAGGTGCAGCAGACCGGCTGGAATGGCAGCTGTCAAGTCATTCAGTCAGTTCTTGAAATAACTGTAACTGTTTGAAAGTGTCGAGACAATCTGTCTTTAAGTGTCAACACTTATAGACTAAGTGTCGACACAAGTTAACTAAGTGTCGACACTAGCCTTCAAGGTGTCGACACAACTCCTTGTGTTGTAGAATTTATATCTCGACACTTCTTCTTCATCATGTGTCGACACTGATATTGAGTGTCGACACAACTCCTTGTTCTTCAGTACTTAGTTGAATTCTTGTAAGTGTCGACACAACACCTTTGTGTCGACACATCTTCATGTGTTGAACTTGTTCAGTGTCGACACATCTTCTTGGTGTCGACACATGCCTTCTGTGTTGATACTTGCTGAGTGTCGACACAGCTCCTTGTGTCGACACATTCTTCTTCTATTGAGACTTTGGCTGAGTGTCGACACATCTCCTTAGTGTCGACACTTGTACTTAGAATTTTTGTTGAACTTTGCTGAGTGTCGACACAGCATCCTAGTGTCGACACTTTCTTCATGTATTGAGTCTTCTGCTGTGTGTCGACACATTCTTCATTGTGTCGACACATTCTTCAAGTGTTGAGTCTTCTGCTGTGTGTCGACGCATTTTTCATTATGTCGACACTTTCTTCAAGTGTTGAGTCTTCTGCTGAGTGTCGACACATTCTTTATCATGTCGACACTTATACTTAGACTCTGCTGAAATTTGCTGAGTGTCGACACAGCCTACAAGTGTCAACACTTTCTGATGTAGACACAGTTCCTCTGGGTGTCAACACTACTGCTAAGTGTCGACACTGCTTCACTGGACTTTTCTTCATTGAGTGTCGACACAACCTGTATGTGTCGACACTTTCTGTCTGGTGTCGACTCTGTATCCCTGATGTCGACACAATTACTCCAAGTGTCGACACTGCTTGCCTGGGTGTCGACACAAGTCTTCTTAAGTGTCGACACTTTGCTCCTGGGTGTCAACACATGGACTTAGAAACTTTTCATCTTTCCCTGCAAATACTTAACCTGCACAAGGAAACTCAAAATACATCAAATACATTTTGATGTATATCATTGAGTAGGGTGAGGCTTCTTCAAATCAAGTACATTTAAACCAATGTACCCAACAATCTCCCCCTATTTGGAGAAGTCATAACCCTTAGTCAATGATATACACCATACATAACAAAATTACAGTATGATGTAAAATAGGATTATTCAATCAGGGAAAACATAAACATGTATCAAACAAAACATGTATACACAGATATCATCTCAGAACAATTATGAAATAGATTAATAACACATCACATTATTCTAACAACTCTGTCCAATTCATTATACAAAAGTTTACAGAGTGTTTAACATCAAAAGATTACAACTGTAAACTAAAGATAATTCAATTCTATTTTTGCTCAGCCTCCTTGATCACTATGCCCTTCCCAGACTGTATCTTAGCTTGCACAGGGGCTTCAGCATCTTCAGTATCAGCAGGCTTCTTACCTTTCAGATCCTTCTTATTTAGCTCTTCAGCTTTAATATTCTGCCTCTTAAAGTAATGATAAGGCTTGGGAAAGTACTTGCTAGGCTCCTGGGCAGTAGGAGGTAGCTTTCCCATCTTTGCCTTTCTTCTATATTGCACAATGGCTTCTTGCCTGTTTTCATGCTTTCTCCATTCTAGTTCAGAATACCACTTGTTTCTGTCTTGAATATTATCTTTGGCAGCCTTCCAAGTAGTCAAAATAATATTTCTTGAAGTGGGGCTCCACTGTTCAAAATCAGGCCTTTGTTCAGCTTGCTCTCTGAACCTCTTCTTAGACAGTCTGGCTTCTTGTTCTTTCAGTATAGCTTCTTGTACAGCTTCAGATACTGGCTGAACCACCTTTTCTATGTTGACATTTTGCCGTCCCTCAGGTGGTCTATACATTGACTGTATATCAGCTTGTACCATATCAAAGTCTGGTGGAGGATAGATCACCTAAGCTACTTCAGCTTGCTTACCTCCAAGATAGGCAGGATTAATCCCAGACTCATCAACATTATCATCATCACATAAAGGAGGATAACCAAGAGTGGCTCTGATGGAATTGGAAATCCATTTGGCATGATCAGAGCCTGCTTTGACTAACAACCTCTCCCCCTTTATGACTTCTCTTTCAATATGATCTCTTAAATCATCTTTCTGAAATCTGATTTGGGCATTTAGATAATTGACTCCATCCTTGTAGAAAGGTTTTAACCTTTGGAGTTTTTCAGTGAGGAGCTTCTGGGAATCTTGAATGGCAGAAGTTACAGCAGTGAGGCTCTCTTGCAATTCTTTATCAAATTCCTCTTTGGCAGTAGTCAGGGCTGCATTCTGTGCAGTGGCTATATTCTTAAGTTCAGTGACAATTGCATTGTGGGAAGCTGTCAAGTTATCATTCATTCTGATTTGATTCTCCACTACATAGCCTTGCTTTACTTCAAGTTCATCCACTTGAGCTTTTATCTTCTCCTGATGTATAGCCAAGTATACCACTGCATTCCCTCCCTTGTGGAAGCAGTCATTCATCTCCTTCTTATTCAGATTCATTTCAAATCTTATAGATTTAATGTCCTGGGCCAGATCAAACTGTAAAGACTTATGCCCCTCATCCATATATGTTTCTATGGCCTTCCTTTGCTCATCAAGTTTTATCTGCATAGCAACCATCAGAGAACTGTAATCTACAGATGGTGCTGGCTGTAGTGCAGGCTGTGGTGCTATGGTTTGCAGAGTTTTCTTATAAGTCTGGCTCCTCCTCTTAAAGACTTGGAATTTTCTCTTTTTAGCTCTTGCTTCCTCCTCATCTTCAGAAGCTGAGGTGCTTGCTATTTCTACCCTCTCCCTAGGTAGCTCCTCAATATTCTTTGGCTTCTCAGGCTCTTTCCTTGCAGTTTCTTCCAGAATCTCCACTTGCTCCCACTCAACAGGAGCATTCTCCCCATTATCAGCAGCACTTGCTTTCTCAAAGTCTGTTTGATCCAGATTAAGGAAGAGATCTTCCATTGTAAATTCTTATTGAGGTTGTGATGGAGAATCCCTTGTCTCATCAACAACTTGATTAGATACAACTTGAGCTGCAACAGATGTGTCCTCGATGACAACATCTGGGAGTTGACTATCAATCTGAGGTTGCTGATTAACATTATTTAATGAATCAGACAAAACAGTATCCTCAATAGGGAAAACTAAGTTATTGATTTCAGTGAGTACCTCAAGTATGGTGTTTGCAGCTTGCTCACTTTCTAGTGGAGTTGGCTCTTCCACTACTAGAGGCTCCCCCTGGATAGTATCCTGATGTACTGTGCTAGCTTGAGATAGCTCCCCCTGCCTGTCTGCATCATCTTGTTGAGCTGGAGACTTTCCAGCAATTCCAGTGTCTTCTTCATCAGGAGTGAAGACAACTTGCTCCTCAGAGCTGCTAGAGGAATCTTGAGCCACTAGGGCTGTCTTCTTCTTCTTCTTTTGTGGATTTATTTTCTCAGGAGTAGGCAAATCCTTGGTCAAGACCCTATCCCATCTTGAGAAGAGTCTCATGTCCATCTTCCTCATGTGATTGATCTTTGATCCTGCAGCTTGGCTCATTACTTCTGGTATACTACCAGCCAAGTAAAGACTTAGTATCCTACCCAAATTGGGCTTCTTCATGCTCTCTTTAATCTTATCAAAGACTACTACAGACCAATCAGTTTTCAATGTGAAGATAATCCTTGTCATGAGACTGAACATATGGGTTGATACCCTGTCATGCCCTCCAGGCTTACTCAAGATCACCTTTCCAACAATTTCAGAGAGGAATTTTCCTTTGCTGTTCATCCCCTTCCTATTGAACACTGATCCAATTTTCATATTGGAATCTAGACCACACTAAGTTAATGCTTCCCTAGTTTTAGAAGCAGAAACATTCTCTTCTTCCTTAGTCCTTGGTAACTGAAGTAATTTTCTCAAACTCTTAGATGTGACCTTCACCTTTTCTCCATGAACCCTTGACTTTATCTTGAATCCAGATTCGTCTAGGGTTGCTCCATTCAGGAATTCTAATACTTCTTTCTTCCATATCTTTGTCGGCTCTGAAACAAGAAAATCTAACCCTGACTCTGCAACTATGGTTACCACATCCTTGATTTCCGATTCTGCATCATCAAACGCGTGCCGCACTAGTTCATAGCCTTCATTTACATTCTCTTCGAGCTTTGGCGCCATTAGGGTTTGAAGAATTTGAATTGAGAGAAGAGAGGTGTCGACACACAAGTTTGGTCTCGAAACTTTAGTGAGCGTGTCGACAGACAATGGTGAAATCCTATTTATACCTTTCCAGGATTGAAGATGAAAGGGCGCGTCAACAAACTCAAATTGTGTCGACACTGTTGAAAACTGTCGACACAGATTTATAATGTCTCGACACCAATGTGTCGACACAAGTATAGTCGACAGATTATATGTGTCGACACTTGTTTATGTTTCGACACCACTTAGCTCGACACATAGTCGAGACTTTACTTCACTAATTCTGAGTAAAGCCTAAGTGTCGACACCACCTTGGATGTGTCGACACCTACTTATCATGTGTCGACACTAATTCTCTGAAGTGTCAACACCAACTTCCTAGATGTGTCGACACCTTTTTACTGAAGTGTCGACACCAATTCTCTGTCTCGACACAGACAACTCTGTGTGTCGACACTATTTTACTTAGCCATTTCTGTAAACTTATCCTACGTTTATCATACCTAATTCAATTTTAAACATATTGAACTTGGTTTCTTCTAAAGGCTTAGTATACATGTCAGCTAGTTGATTATCTATTTTTACATATTCTAATGAAATATCTGCTTTTTCTACATGTTCCCTTAGAAAATGATATTTTATTTCAATGTGTTTAGTTCTACTATGGGAAACAGGATTGTTTGCAATAGATATAGCACTAGTAGAATCACAAAATAGTGGTGTTCTACTTACCTGAATACCATAATCCTCAAGCTGATGTTGAATCCATAGAAGTTGAGCACAGCAACTTCCTGCAGCCACATATTCTGATTCTGCTATGAAGATATCCACACTTGTTTGCTTTTTGCTACTCCATGAGATCAGTCTTCCACCTAGGAATTGACAGGTACCAGTTGTACTTTTCCTATCTTCTTTGCAGCCTGCAAAATCTGCATCTGAATAACCTATCAGTTCAAAGTCTCCATTCCTAGGGTACCAAAGGCCTAGATAAGGAGTGCTCTTTAGATATCTCAGTATCCTTTTGACTGCTGTCAAATGAGACTCTTTAGGGCATGCTTGGTACCTAGCACAGACACATGTAGCATACATGATATCTGGTCTACTTGCAGTCAAATACAATAGGGAGCCAACTATCCCTCTATACAAAGACTCATCTACAGGTTTCCCTGCATCATCTTTGCTAAGAGACATACTTGACCCCATAGGAGTCTTCATGGTACTGGATGAATCCATACCATACTTCCTTATGAGTTCTAGGGTGAACTTAGACTGGCATATGGATAATCCATTCTCAGTCTGTCTAACTTGGAGACCCAAGAAGAACTTAAGTTCCCCCATACTGCTCATCTCAAATTGTCCTTGCATTAGTTTTGCAAACTTTTTGCAAAGACTACTTTCAGTAGACCCAAATATGATGTCATCTACATATATTTGGACTAGTATGATCTTGCCTCTAGATTCCCTAAGGAATAGAGTCTTGTCTATTTTCCCCCTTATGAATTTATTCTCAATGATGAAACTAGACAGGGTTTCATACCAAGCCCTAGGGGCTTGCTTTAACCCATACAAAGCTTTCCTAAGTCTATTCACATAATTAGGCGGAGTTGAATCAACAAAACCTGATGGCTGTTCCACATAGACCTCTTCCTTTAGATTACCATTAAGAAAGGCTGCCTTAACATCCATTTGGTATACTTTAAATTCTTGAAATGTTGCATAGGCCAGGAACATCCTTATGGCTTCCAGTCTGGCTACTGGAGCAAAGGTTAGATCAAAGTCAATACCTTCTTCCTGCCTACATCCTTTAGCAACCAATCTTGCTTTGTTCTTGACAATTACTCCATGTTCATCCATCTTGTTCCTAAAGATCCACTTGGTTCCAATTATGTTGTGGTCTTTTGGTTTAGAAACAAGCTCCCAGACTTTGCACCTCTTGAACTGATTCAGCTCTTCTTGCATTGCCTCAATCCAATGACGGTCTAGGATGGCTTCTTCAAACTTCTTTGGCTCTACTTGGGATAGAAAACTGGAGTAGAGTGCTGCACTCTGATTTTTGCTCCTTGTTTGTATCCCTTGTCTTAGATCACCAATGATTTGATCTGCTGGATGATCTCTTAGATGCCTATTAGCTGGAGGCATCCGGGCTTCAGGTTGAACTCCTTCAGCTTCTTCATCTTGCTGCACTCCTTGGTCTTCTTCTCCATTAGGTACATGTAGTACTCCCCCTGGACAACAGCCACTATCTTCTACTTGCTGTCTTGCAGTAGGTCCTCCTTCTATAGTGAGCTTGTCCATCTTCTCAGTCACACCTGTGTAGTTGCAAATACTACTAGACAACTCATTGGTAATAAGTCTAGTTTCATCAAATACTACATGTACAGACTCTTCTACAACATGAGTAGACAAGTTGTAGACTCTATAAGCCTTACTATTATTGTTGTACCCAACAAAGATCCCCTCTTGGGACTTGGCAGCAAACTTGGTCAAGTAAGACTTTCCATTGTTAAGTATAAAGCACTTACAACCAAAGATCCTGAAATAGGATAAGTTTGGTTTTCTGCCTTTCACAATCTCATAGGGGGTCTTGTTGTGGCTTTTAGTAATGGTAGCCATATTAATTACATGGCATGCAGTATTAACTGCCTCAGCCCAGAAATATTCTGGGAGAGATGTGTCACTTAATAGGGTCCTACCTGCCTCAATCAAGGTTCTATTTTTCCTCTCAGCAATGCCATTTTGCTGAGGTGTTCTTGGTGAAGAAAACTCCTGAAATATCCCAAATTCTTCACATAGTTTTGCCATACTATCAGACTGAAATTCAGTACCATGGTCACTTCTTATTTTAACCACTGTACTGTCTAACTCATTCTGAATTTGTTTGACAAAGCTATAGAAGATACTACGTGTTTCAGATTTCTGTCTAAGGAAGAACAACCAGGAAAACCTTGAGTAGTCATCTACAACCACAAAGGTATAGACCTTCCTACCTAGGCTGTGAACTGGCATAGGACCAAAGAGATCCATATGCAAGAGGTATAAACACCTCACAGCATTTTTGTTTTCAATGCTATTAAAGGTGGATCTAGTCTGCTTGCCCTTTTGACAAGCTGAGCATATTCCATCTTTAATACACTTAACTTGAGTACCATTCCTCACTAACTCTTTGCTAAAGAGTTGGCCAATTGTCTTGTAGTTAAGATGGGCTAGCCTCTTGTGCCATTTGACACAATGAGAGACTTTCTCATCAGCTACAAGACACACTGGAGAAGCATTGTTCTCACTCATAATGTCTAGACAATAGACATTCCTTTTTCTGTAACCAGTCAAAATGATCTCTTGATCATTTGACCTCCTGATATGACAACCATCTTTAACAAATGAGATGTCATATCCTAAATCACTCAGTTGACTTATACTAATCAGGTTATGTTTCAAACCTTTAACATAAGCCACTTGAGTAATTGTTATAAGGGAGCTAGAAATGTTACCAAAACACTTGATAATTCCTTTTTCAGAACCACCAAAGGTGACTTTAGGACCATCCCTGATAGGTGTGTAGTCCTTTAGCAATCCCCTAGTTACAGTCATGTGCCTGGAACATCCACTGTCCAAGTACCATATTGGGGCATGACCACTTGGACTTACCTGCAAAACAGATTAGTTGACCTTAGAACCCAAAGAATTCTTGGATCCTTGGTGCTGGTTAGTTTGCCTCTTAACAAAGCTACCTGCAGATTTTCCAACAGGCAGTTTGCTACTCACTTTGGCACTTGAATTGTGCCAACAGTCCATGGCAAAGTGGCCTACCTTGGCACAGCACCAGCACTCAAATCTATTGTACCTTTGCTTAGGTACATCCCTAGCTGTTTTATATACAGCTGGCTTGTTGAGAGCTGGGGCTTTGCCCTTAGACTTGGACTTGACAGTCCTAGCAGGGTTAGTAAACCCCAAACCAGTTTTACCCTTGTGAGGTATAAACTCATCAATCAAAGGTAGAACAGACTTAGGTTTAGAAAACCTTGCAACAATGTCTCTCTCCTTTTGAAGACTAATCTCCAGACTTTTGATTTGATCATTCTTAAATGTTATGGTCCCCATCTGAATCACAGTTATGTGCTTCAGTCTGGATATTTCATTTAGTTTTTGATCAATCATCTTCTCAGAATCAGTTGCAGCAACTTTGAGACTAGCAATTTCCTTTGCCTGACTCTTGGCTAGGGACTTGCTCTTCTTAAAAGCTTGCAACAGAACTCTATATTCATCAATCAATTGATGAATATCCCCTTCTGATTCAGATCCACTGGCATCATTTGATGCTGATGTAACTGAATCAGAACTAGCACTAGAAATTGAACTTAAAGAACAATTTTGTACCTTACTAGGTCCAGGCTGCTCCTGGATTTTGTCACCTTCTGTTAAGGCCATCAGTCCTTTGCACTGGATGTCCTCTTGCTCATATATAGAGTTCATTATCTGGATGAACTCCTCTTCTTCTTCTTCAGCAAACAGTCCTATGTAAGCTTCAGCTTCTGACTCAGTTTCTGAAGAAGACATGTCTGACAGGCCTTTGTCCTTCTTGGCAACAAAAGACCTTTCCTTCTTGCCCTTGAATTGTGTCTTTTTCTTATCAGTAGATTCTTTTCTCTTCTCAGGACAGTCAGCAACAACATGTCCTTGTTTGTTACAACAATAACAAACTATCTTTGAAGATGAAGTTCTATTTGACTTGGGCTTTCTTCTGTCATTCTTTGATGACCTCTGTGCTGTGGATGGCTTAGTCCTCCACTGTTTCTTCTTTAGGAACTTCTGAAAGTGTCTTGTGAAGGCTGCAAAGTCCTCATCACTTTCACTACTTTCAGACTTTCTGCTTTCTGAATCATTTGACTCAGTCTCAGCCACTTTAGGAGTTGGAGATGGAGACTTACTTTTGTATTTCCTGGTGGCTTCTGTCTTGAATGCCACTGTCCTTTCTTTATGCTCACTTCTTATAGTCTTCTCCTCTTCCTTCCTTACCATCAACTGTATTTCATAGGATAGCAGTTTTCCAAACAATGTTGGAGGAGGGATATCTGCTAACTTTGCCATTTCCCTTATGGCACAGATCTTGGTGTCCCAATCCTTTGTTAGAGACCTCAAGAACTTATCATTTAATTCATAATTACTGAATTCTCTTCCATAGGACATTAGCTCATTGACAATCCTATAGAACTTCTTATAGCATTCTGTTATGCTATCAGACCTACCTTGCCTGAAACTTTCATATTCTTGGTTTAACAAAGACTTTCTATCCTGTCTCACTTCTTCTGAACCCTCCATGTACACTATAAGAGTATCCCACATCTCCTTAGATGTCTTGCAGTGTATCAAGTTCTGAAAGGTAGCATCATCTATGACACTCACAATGATATTCTGAGCCCTCTTGTCCATTGTGGCTAGAATTATCTCATCCTTTGTCATTTCAGAGAAATCCTTAGGTGTTCTCTGATTTGCATCCAGGACTGAAACCTTCATAGGCACATATGTCCCTTCTTTAACTGTGATATATATTCTAGGGTCTGAGGCTTCCATAAATAGTCTCACCCTTTCTTTCCAGATGCCAAAAATTTCTTTTCTACAAATGGGCAACTTCATGGATCCAAGTTCCTTATGATTCTCAATTGAACCCATGGTTCTTGATTTTCATGATTCTGCAATTTACTTAGACTGAATCTGCCAACAGGATCTACTCAGACAGTTAAGTCCTTTTTGAGTAACCTGGCTCTGATACCACTTGAAAGATATTATACCTAATCACCTAGAGGGGGGGGGGTGAATAGGTGACTTAAATCTTTTTAACTTTTTAGGCAGAATTCAGATTATATCACAGAGTTATAACTAATTCTTCACAACAATCAATCAGTATTCACAGAATCACACATGCACACAGTGGACACACAGATTTATAGTGGTTCCCCAAGGTTTGGGTACATCCACTTTCCCCCTTCGCCTATCTAGTAGTGTACTAGATTCGGACAAACTCCTCCACTATCTCAGATCCTCAGATCTTACACTCAGAACCCCAAAACAGGTTCCTACAACTCAGGCCCAAGGCCCTACAACTCAGTCTTCTCCAAAGATCTACACTCAGCTTCTTTACAAAGCCTACACTCAGCCACAAGGCCTACACTCATCCACAACAGGCCTACACTCAGAGATACAGATCTCCTACACTCGGGCACACAGGCCCTACCACTCAGCCTTTATAATTACAGGCTTACAACTCAGATCCCTAAGGATCCTACAAGAAATATAAAAATACAAAGAATATACCTATAACTCAGAGAAAAGAGAGATGAGTTGATAGGTTCTTGATGAGTTCTTGGAAGAACTCTGCTGAGAACAATCTCACTTGGCTTTTCTTCAAAGCTTCTTGAATGTAGAAGACAATAGGATTGATTCTCTGCAGCTGATCTTCAATCACTGCAACTTAAGATTCAGAACTAGGTCTGAACCCTTCTTCACAGCCTGGTTCCAACGGCTGTCTTCTTGGATGGAGCTCTCTCTCTCCAACTACTTATATCTTCACTTGATTCTTCAATGAATAGCTAGATCTTCTTTTCTTTTTCAATCGCTTGATCATCTCCTTCTTTTGACAGTATAAGCCTTTATATAGGCCTTCTTCAAGGTGACATGCTGATCCGGTTCCTAACAACTTTCTGACATCTCTGACAGGTGCAGTAGACTGGCTGGAATGGCAGCTGTCAAGTCATCCAGTCAGTTCTTGAAATAACTGTAACTGTCTGAAAGTGTCGAGACAATCTGTCTTTAAGTGTCGACACTTATAGACTAAGTGTCGACACAAGTTAACTAAGTGTCGACACTAGCCTTCAAGGTGTCGACACAACTCCTTGTGTTGTAGAATTTATATCTCGACACTGCTTCTTCATCATGTGTCGACACTGATATTGAGTGTCGACACAACTCCTTGTTCTTCAGTACTTAGTTGAATTCTTGTAAGTGTCGACACAACACCTTTGTGTCGACACATCTTCATGTGTTGAACTTGTTCAGTGTCGACACATCTTCTTGGTGTCGACACATGCCTTCTGTGTTGATACTTACTGAGTGTCGACACAGCTCCTTGTGTCGACACATTCTTCTTCTGTTGAGACTTTGGCTGAGTGTCGACACATCTCCTTAGTGGACACTTGTACTTAGAATTTTTGTTGAACTTTGCTGAGTGTCGACACAGCATCCTTGTGTCGACACTTTCTTCATGTATTGAGTCTTCTGCTGTGTGTCGACACATTCTTCATTGTGTCGACACTTTCTTCAAGTATTGAGTCTTCTGCTGTGTGTCGACACATTCTTCATTGTGTCGACACTTTCTTCAAGTGTTGAGTCTTCTGCTGAGTGTCGACACATTCTTTATCATGTCGACACTTATACTTATACTCTGCTGAAATTTGCTGAGTGTCGACACAGCCTCCAAGTGTCGACACTTTTTGATGTAGACACAGTTCCTCTGGGTGTCGACACTACTGCTAAGTGTCGACACTGCTTCACTGGACTTTTCTTCATTGAGTGTCGACACAACCTGTATGTGTCGACACTTTCTGTCTGATGTCGACTCTGCATCCCTGGTGTCGACACAATTACTCCAAGTGTCGACACTGCTTGCCTGGGTGTCGACACAAGTCTTCTTAAGTGTCGACACTTTGCTCCTGGGTGTCAACACATGGACTTAGAAACTTTTCATCTTTCCCTGCAAATACTTAACCTGCACAAGGCAACTCAAAATACATCAAATACATTTTGATGCATATCATTGAGTAGGGTGAGGCTTCTTCAAATCAGGTACATTTAAACCAATGTAACCAACAACAATAGACGGAGCGGAGAAGGAGAAGCTGAAAGAGATGATCACCGAGCAGCATAAGAAGATCGTTGCTCAAGTGGCGACAGTGAAGGCGTACTCGAAGCAGGTCGCTGCAGACAAGTAGGCTGAGGATCTACGGACTGCTGCTGAGCTACTGCGGTTCGGTAACCTTCAACCGTCGCTAAAGTTCTTTAAGCGTCAATGGCTTTACAGGTCGCCACAGCAGAAGTCAAGGCCACTCAAGATCATCAACGAGACCATTGACATTGTTGTTTCAACAAGCTCTGCGGCTGAAAAGAGAATCAAAGTCCACCGCGAATGGAAGAAGTGGTTAAGCGCCTTTGATCCGGAGCGGGCAAGGCGGCCAGTGTTCGATAGTCGCCAGCTCACCGTAGCAATTGACCAAAGTGATTTTATATCTTTGCCTTTTGAGTCCGCTGCGGGCTGAGTTGAGTATGAACCTTTGTTTTTTGTTGCAGGACGAAAGTCGTCGTCGGGATCTATTGAGACGGTGGAGATTCTGCCATCTTAAGAGGCTGCTATTTCTCAGCGGCCTGGAGCGATCTCGTTTGATGAGACCGCGAGAATGGAGAAGTCCAGTCTGGACAGAATTGCATTGTTAGAGAGAAAATATGAATAACAAAACAAAGAATTTCAAGATGAGTTAAAGAGGAGGGCAGAGTGTGCGAAGGATCTGGAGGACCAGGTCGCCAACATATCGAGGGCATTTGAGAGAAGCGACAAGGAAAGGAAGCGACTTGGGGATGATCCCCGCTTCTACAGAGGAAACTACTTGGCGCTGGAGCGGGAAGAGAAGGGCAAGCGGGCTGCTGAGGCCGCATAAGAGAGGTCGTGATTACCAAATCGCGTCGCTCCAGAGGCTATAGCCCAGTAGAAGGTAGCCAGCCCGCTGCGGACCAGGAGCAGAGGCTGGCAATAGAGCCGATGGTCCCTCTGAGCTGGGTGGACTGGGAGTTCGCGCATCTACACAGATCCTGCATCTCCATGTATCACCACCTCCACCAGCTTTTTGGCGAGATACTTCAGGTGAGCGACAGGGCGGCTTATCTGTACCGGGATTGGCAGGAGCGTCCTGTGCGACCTGAGCGGAGAGATCGCTGAGACCGCCATTAAGACGAACTATGAATTGTGATGTATGATGTGAACAATTCTGTGTTGGGACTTGCTGTGTTATGAACAATATTGTGTTTTATGCGGACTTATGTCGTGTCCGCTTGTATTGATTTGAAATGTGATGCTGTTTAGTTGATGCTGCGATCTGCTTGTCTTGAGATCTTTTTGAACATATGATTGCGAACTGCGCGGACAAATATTATGTACGCAAATTTTGATTTGAAATGCTCTTGAGAATTGCAGATTGAAAACGTTGCGAGCCTGGCGGACAGAAGTTGTGTCCGCATATATTATGCTTTGAAATGTGTTTTAACAGGTACTTTGGAGACCGGAAACAGAAAACTGAGCGGACTGGATGATCAAACTATGCAGCCTGGCGAAAAGTGTCAGACCTCAAGCCCTATAAATACAGCTTCATTGTCTCTTCAATGTAGGAAATGCGACCGAAGCAGAAGTCCCTGCGGCCTCCAAAAATGGTGTCCGCCAAAACTGATGCTGCAGTCGCCTTTCATGCCGCCGAACACAAGAAGTGCAAGCTGATTGATGCCGACCTGGAGGCGTTTCTGGAAAAACATATGGTGAACTCACTGATATTCGCCAGGCTTCCCCGGATGAGGAATGATTGAATTTTTCTACTGCAACGCAGATCGCTGTGCCGATAGACCACTTTGACTGCGGTATCCGTTTCCCACTGCTCTGGGAGATCGCCGAGATCTTCGAGCACTATGGAATGGTTCCGAGCCAGCTCGCGCACAACACATTAGCATCCATTTATAGTTTCATTTCATACCTACGATCTGAGAAGATCGCCTTTTCTCTGAACATCTTCCGCAAGATGTTTTCAGTCTGCTCAATCACATCCTCTGGAGGCCGCCCCTACAAAGGCGTGATTTATTTCTACTACAGGGGAATGAAAGTCATGGGTCTGACTAACAAGCTCCATAACTTTAGCTACTAAGGAAAGTAACTTACTCGATCTCTAAAATTGAATTATAACCTCACGAGGTATGCTCGTGCTCATCACTTGGGGGTTGGTTCTCCCGGAGGATCCCTCTTCAAGAGAGTTACAAAACTACTTGTCATCATTTAAAGGCTTACTACTCTCCCATATGTAGTGTACTCTTTAGTGACTATATTCCCAAAACACCCCTCGAGGGAAAAGATATATCAGACACAATACTCGTATCAATACTCCATTTCTCAAAATCGACCTTGTCCTCAAGGATTAGTCCCTACCGGGACGTCCTCGAGATCGAGAGCAGCAAAATCAGCAAGGATGAAGTCTTCCTCTTTAGTACCAACTACCAAGTAACACGTGCAATTCTTTATTCTGGCATTTGTGAGCGGAAAACTGAGATTGTTTGCAGCATAAACAAAAGCCTGGTCTGCAAAATGGAGGTACTCGTAGTGTGAAAATCTATGTTGAGGGTTCAACTTGGGTTGGGAAGGTGGTGGCAGGTCAAGGGAGAATCAGCTTTTCTGTTGGTGTGTGTGAGAGGAGCTTGGAAAATGGTGATGGGAGAACCAATGCGGCTGTTTAAAGGGCTAGCAACAGAGTGGGGTAGTGCTCGAGAGTGTGAAGAACTCTTCTTGAACAAATCTGGCTTACTCCACGACACAAGTGAAAGTTACAAGACTACTTGGCAATTTGGCATCCTTTTAAGACTCACTACTCTCCCATATGTAGAGGAGGACTCTTTAGTGATTATATTCCCAAAACACCCCTTGAGGGGAAAAGATATATCCGACGCAATACTCGTATCAATACTCCATTGCTCAAAATCAATCTTGTCCTCAAGGGGCGAGACTTCACGGGGACATCCTCGAGACCAAGAGCCTCAATATCTGGAATGTTGATGTCTTCATCTTCAGTGCCAAGTAACAGACACAAATCTTTATTCTTGCATTTGTGAGTAGAAGAGTAAGACTGCTTGTAGCAGCAACAAAAAGCTTATCTGTGAAAATGGAGATGTTCTTAGTGTGACAATCTGTGTGGAGGGTTCAACTTGGGTTGGGGAGGTGGTGGTACGTCAAGGGAGAGTCGGCTTTCCTGATGGTGTGTGTGAGAGGGGGCAGGAACAGGGTGATGGAAGGACCAATACGGCGGTTTAAAGGGTTGCTAACAGAGTAGGATAGTGCTCGAGAGTGTGTATAACTCTTCTTGAACAAATCTGGATTACTCCATGGCACTGGTAAGAACGTCAGATTAATGGAACGAAGATGTACACTGATGTGGGGTTGGAGTCCTGTGAAGAAGTATCCCATTTAGTGTTTGACAGAAAGACTGTCCAAGAGCCATGTGACCTGAGCGGAGAGATCGCTGAGACCGCCATTAAGGCGAACTATGAATTGTGATGTATGATGTGAACAATTCTGTGTTGGGACTTGTTGTGTTATGAACAATATTGTGTTTTATGCGGACTTATGTCGTGTCCGCTTGTATTGATTTGAAATGTGATGCTGTTTAGTTGATTCTGCGATCAGCTTGTCTTGAGATCTTTTTGAACATATGATTTCGAACTGCGCGGACCAATATTATGTCCGCAAATTTTGATTTGAAAGCTCTTGGGAGTTGCAGATTGAAAACGTTGCGAGCTTGGCGGACAGAAGTTGTGTCCGCATATATTATGCTTTGAAATGTGTTTTAACAGGTACTTTGGAGACCGAAAACAGAGAACTGAGCGGACTGGATGATCAAACTATGCAGCCTGGCGAAAAGTGTCAGACCTCAAGCCCTATAAATACAGCTTCATTGTCTCTTCAATGTAGGAAATGCGACCGAAGCAGAAGTCCCTGCGGCCTCCAAAAATGGTGTCCGCCAGAACTGATGCTGCAGTCGCCTTTCATGCCGCCAAACACAAGAAGTGCAAGCTGATTGATGCCGACCTGGAGGCATTTCTGGAAAAACATATGGTGAACTCACTGATACTCGCCAGGCTTCCCCCGGATGAGGAAAGATTGAATTTTTCTACTGCAATGCAGATCGCTGTGCCGATAGACCACTTTGACTGCGGTATCCGTTTCCCACTGCTCTGGGAGATCGCCGAGATCTTCGAGCACTATGGAATGGTTCCGAGCCAGCTCACGCACAACACATTAGCATCCATTTATAGTTTCATTTCATACCTGCGATCTGAGAAGATCGCCTTTTCTCTGAACATCTTCCGCAAGATGTTTTCAGTCTGCTCAATCACATCCTCTGGAGGCCGCCCCTACAAAGGCGTGATTTATTTCTACTACAGGGGAATGAAAGTCATGGGTCTGGCAAAAAAGGCCTTGGCATTGAAATCAAAGATGGAGGATGGCATTGATACTGATGATGATGAAGAAGAAGAGAGTTTGTTCGTGAAGAAATTCAAAAGATTCATTAAGATTCTGGAAAGAATAAATACTTATCGAATTTTTTTTTTCAATGAGTCATCATTAAGAAAAGGAAAAGATAGCGATGATAATGATGAAGTGTATCCACCATTAGAGCTTTTTCATTGAGTAAGGTCGGAAACATCCAGATTAAGTGCCCAAAATTTATGAATGATCAAAAAGAAAAGCTGCACAATAGAAAAGAGAAGAATAAGGTGCTTAAGATGAATACTTCAGATGACTCCTCCTCTAAAGATTCTTACGGATTGATGAGTCCAATATTTATAGGGTTTTTTGGAGTCATTTGGGTTCAATTCCACTCACTTGCATTTCACTTTTAGATCTTTATTGCAATTATTACACTTGTTCATATTTTCTCACGAAGTGCACTATTTTAGCTCATTGTGGTGTGCAATTGCGTACTTCTTGTTGGGGCGGGGGGAGGGGGGTAAGCATATAGTGCTCACCATTTTGTTTGTTATGTTGTTCTATTGATGTTTATATGTGCAGGTGGCATGTGCCCCAGCATGTTTTTGTTGTACATGTGGGCAGATCCCCATTACGGTTAGATTTCTTTCTTATAGAAATCACACGGTCATGCATTTCCTTGACTCACGATTGCTAGAGCCATTCAATTCCTACAGAGCTAAAAATTAGTGATCTGTCCCGGCCTATGCATTTTGTTTGTGTACGGTTGGTTGTAACCGTTCGTGATCAAAATCACACTAGCATGACTTTTTGTCTAAAAAATTTTATATAACTATGTCCGTACATTTTCTTCATGCACAGTTGGATTCAACCGTGCGCGAAGGAAACACACAATTTGTTCAGTTTGGTCTGGCTTTTCAATAGTCTGTCATTACGTGTACATTTTGTTCTCACATTGGCTGTTTTGCCCATGCGTGATCAAAATTTCATGGTCTGTTGTTATAACAGACTTGGCAATTTCTGCGCGATAAAATTTGCAAGATGCATGCACGATTGTGCATTCTTCCATGTGTGGCAAGTTTTTTGACATTTCACTAATTAAGCGCTGGATTTAGCACTATTTTGTGACCTTCTTCTTTTGGCACCCAAATACCAAGTTTTTTCTCTCTTCACTGCTCCACCACTGCCCACCTTTAGGAGGTGCTCCAGCCTCAATACTCTTACAAATCCAAGGCAAGTACATCCTCTCTACCTCTCCATCATTTGCGTGCATCCAAGCTCCATTTAGAGTTGATTTTCGCTACACCTTTGTAGTTCTCCGATGAGACTTTGTCCAGAGGTGATTTACGAAGAAAACAAGCTCATTGGAAGGTGGTGACAACCCTTATCTACCTCGGACGGAAGTTGGAATCCGATAATGGATGAGGATTAACAACACTATGATTTCGTCCACACGCCTTCAATGAGTCTTCGTGCTTTGGTTGTTGTATCACCTCCTCGTTGTAGTATTATTTTCTTGAATGTTTAGTTGTATGGAATGAAATTTGTTTAAAACCTAATTGCTATTATTGTTCACCCCTCAGTCCGCAACACGGGCAAGATTCCAAGGCCACATACCTATTAGGCGGCGGACTCAATTTGGCAGTCCGCCCAGCTTGTCGAAGCCCCGACATAGTTCCAAGTTCAGGTGCAGACTAGGTTCTTCTATCCGCACAGTTCGTCCATATCCAGGAGCGGCTGAGGATCTTCTTTAGGCGGATACAGTGCGTCCACCCAGGCCGCGGCCTTCCAGCTGGATCACGCCTTGCAGCAGCGGTTAGAAGCTTCAGCCCGCGAGCCCAGTCCACCCCTCTTGCGCGGACTGGCGTGTTTTCCTCTTTTGCTTCCCGTCACCACTGCCCGGTTCTCCTGTACCCCGGGCAGCCGGTTATTTTATCCCTACCCGTTTGGGCAAGCCCCCATCCTATAAATAGGGGGAAGTGGTGCACCCAAAGCACGCGGACTCGTGCCGTGGAGCCTAATTTTTAAAGGCTGCAGACTCGAATCTTAGGTTATGCGGACTCCAGCTTGCTTAACTCTTGCTCATTTCCTTAACTCTGTAATCAAAACCCTTCTTCCATCAAAGGAAAGCCCGTTGTAAGAGAGGCATTCAGGCCGCGACAGGCGAAGTCTGTTGTTGCCGTGGCTCACGACCCTGCTGTTCTTTTTGCTCTCGTCTTCTTAGTTGATTGCTACTTGTAGTTTGCCTTTTCCCTTCCACTCCCCGGTGCTCGAACCGTTAGCTGGTGGTGCTCGACTCCCTTTCCATTTTCGTGCATCAACAGTTAAAACGCGACATTCATTAATGTTGTCAGCGCTATAAATATCGTCGGTGGTTCTGCATATGCCTAAAGTATCCAACGCCACGGGTCGCTTCTCACCACTTGCGGTCTCCACTTTACAGTCTGGCATGGCTAGGCTTGGTGCATTCTTCAGTAGCCTCACCTCAAAGGACGCTCAACAGAAGCCACAAATGAAAACCAAGACAGTTGTGAAGAGAGGAGCGCCTGTTCGCTCTGAAGGAGAGAGTTCACAAAGTAAGAAGCCTGTAGAGGTGGCAGTTCGCCGAACAGAAGAGATTACGTGTAACAAAACGGCAGATGCCACTGCATCTGACTTTGCAAACCTACCCAGGAATGCGGATGAAGTGCTGAATCCGCCTGATGCTAAAAACTAGATATCCACGGACTCAACAAACAAGACTGACGAAGCCTCCACACTGAAAACCCAACAGCTTATCACCAATATGTATCAGGATAGGCAACCTATTAGAGGAGAAGTTGAGGAAGAGATGCCTTCACAGGCACTTGTCATTGTGAATCTGGAAGCAGTTTGCACGAGCAAGCCGGACTTGAGGCAGGTCGCGGACTCTGAGAAAGGAGCCTCTTCTAAGAAGAGGAGAAAGAGAGGAAAGTCCACCGTAGCAGAGCGGGTTGAGAAGAAACTAAGGGCACGGAAAGTGAAAAAAATTTCCGTGTGGACTGGGGCTGCGAGCTTGCAGCATAGACCGCGAGAAAAAGGGGTCTCTGAGGGCGGCCTAGTGAAACCAGAGTTTGATATCTCGGCGATTAACCCCCCCCCCCCCCCCCCCCCCCCCCCCCCTCCTCGGTCACTCCATTCACTGACAAAATTTTGAACTCAATTGACACTGAGCAACTTGATCTGATAAATCAGTCCTTGCTGGAGGTGTTGCAGCCTGAAGTTGAGGTTTTGTGGGTTAAGATCGCAAACAACCCCCACACAACTACAACAGAGGGAGTGGAGAAGGAGAAGCTAAAAGAGATGATCACCAAGTAGCATAAGAAGATCGTTGCTCAAGTGGCGACAGTGAAGGCGTACTCGAAGCAGGTTGCTGCAGACAAGCAGGCCGAGGATCTGCGGACTGTTGCTGAGCTACTGCGGTTTGGTAACCTTTAACCGGCGCTAAAGTTCTTTAAGCGTCAATGGCTTTACAGGTCGCCACAGCAGAAGTCAAGGCCACTCAAGATCATCACCGAGACCGTTAACATTGTTGTTTCAACAAGCTCTGCGGCTGAAAAGAGAATCAAAGTCCACCGCGAATGGAAGAAGTGGTTAAGAGCCTTTGATCCGGAGCGGTCAAGGCGGCCAGTGTTCGATAGTCGCCAGCTCGCCGTAGCATTTGACCAAAGTGATTTTATATCTTTGCCTTTTGAGTCCGCTGCGGGCTGAGTTGAGTATGAACCTTTGTTTTTTGTTGCAGGACGAAAGTCGCCGTCGGGATCTATTGAGACGGTTGAGATTCTACCAACTTAAGAGGCTGCTATTTCTCAGTGGCCTGGAGTAATCTCGTTTGATGAGCCCGCGAGAATGGAGAAGTCCAGCCTGGACAGAATTGCAGTGTTAGAGAGAAAATATGAAGAACAAAACAAAGAATTTCAAGATGAGTTAAAGAAGAGGGCAGAGTGCGAGAAGGATCTGGAGGACCAGGTCGCCAACATATCGAGGGCATTTGAGAGAAGCGACAAGGAAAGGAAGCGACTTGGGGATGATGCCCGCTTCTATAGAGGAAAATACTTAGCGCTGGTGCGGGAAGAGAAGGGAAAGCGGGCTGCTGAGGCCGCATAAGAGAGGTCGTGATTGCCAGATCGCGTCGCTCTAGAGGCTATATCCCAGTAGAAGGTAGCCAGCCCGCTGCGGACCAGGAGCAGAGGCTGGCAATAGAGCCGATGGTCCCTCTGAGCTGGGTGGACTGGGAGTCCGCGCATCTACACAGATCCTGCATCTCCATGTATCACCACCTCCACCAGATTTTTGGCGAGATACTTCAGGTGAGCGACAGGGCGGCTTATCTGTACCGGGATTGGCAGGAGCGTCCTGTGCGACCTGAGCGGAGAGATCGCTGAGACCGCCATTAAGGCGAACTATGAATTGTGATGTATGATGTGAACAATTCGGTGTTGGGACTTGCTGTGTTATGAACAATATTGTGTTTTATGCGGACTTATGTCGTGTCCGCTTGTATTGATTTGAAATGTGATGCTTTTTAGTTGATGCTGCGATCTGCTTGTCTTGAGATTTTTTGAACATATGATTGCGAACTGCGCGGACCAATATTATGTCCGCAAATTTTGATTTGAAATGCTCTTGGGAATTGCAGATTGAAAACGTTGCGAGCTTGGCGGACAGAAGTTGTGTCCGCGTATATTATGCTTTGAAATGTGTTTTAACAGGTACTTTGGAGACCGGAAACAGAAAACAGAGCGGACTGGATGATCAAACTATGCAGCCTCGCGAAAAGTGTCAGACCTCAAGCCCTATAAATACAGCTTCATTGTCTCTTCAATGTAGGAAATGCGACCGAAGCAAAAGTCCCTGCGGCCTCCAAAAATGGTGTCCGCCAGAACTGATGCTGTAGTCGCCTTTCATGCCGCCGAACACAAGAAGTGCAAGCTGATTGATGCCGACCTGGAGGCGTTTCTGGAAAAACATATGGTGAACTCACTGATACTCGCCAGGCTTCCCCCGGATGAGGAAAGATTGAATTTTTCTACTGCAACGCAGATCGCTGTACCGATAGACCACTTTGACTGCGGTATCCATTTCGCACTGCTCTGGGAGATCGCCGAGATCTTCGAGCACTATGGAATGGTTCCGTGCCAGCTCGCACACAACACATTAGCATCCATTTATAGTTTCATTTCATACCTGCGATCTGAGAAGATCGCCTTTTCTCTGAGCATCTTCCGCAAGATGTTTTCAGTCTGCTCAATCACATCCTCTGGAGGCCGCCCCTACAAAGGCGTGATTTATTTCTACCACACGGGAATGAAAGTCATGGGTCTGACTAACAAGCTCCATAACTGGACCTCAAGGTTCTTGATCTTTAAAGGCGAGCTGGGGTTCGCGCACACCAACCTGCAGGAGCGTGCGGACTCCAAGTTTAAAAGTGTAAGGCTGGAGGCGGTGGAGTACGTCATTGTCAGTTTTCTTGCAGGAGCACGTCTTGACATCGAATACTACATCCCGCTCCTGGCAAGCCTGAAAGATGTGCCTCGCGAAGAGAGTAATAATTGCGGACTGACTTTGTATTCGCCGCGACCTATATTTCATTACAGATCGTTTTGTTTTTCTTACAGCAGTCCTGTCCGTCCCAGCAAATCCGCCGCAAACTCCTGGCTTCCTAACTCCCACTCAAAGGGAGAGGAAAATGGAACTTGCGAGAAAGAGAAAGGAGGAGGGCAATCCCTCCGCGGATTGCTCTTCCTCTGATAGATTTGGCCTCCAAGGCTTTGGTAGTCGCCAGAAGGATCTTCGGGGAAACCCAATGATCAACTGGCACCACAAGAACAAACACGTCCGCCTGTCAACTACGCTCCCTTCATGGAGGAGTCTGCGAGTTTCTCATCACGCATATGTGGCGATCTCCGCCCTCTATGGGAAGTGCAACTTGCGCGATCTGAAGAAGGTTGAATCTGTCGACCTCCCACTTCTGGCCGCCAAGGCAAGCGCCAACAATGTCATTACCACTCACTTCCTTGGCTCGTTGACAAGAACCTACTCAAGGAGAATGAGTGACTTCAAGCAGAGAATAATTCAATAAAGGAAATGAATAAGCGGATAGGGAAGAGGGTTGCTCTTCTGAAAGAAGGGGCTTCGGTATGTTTTGTGTCCGCAGTGATCTCCATTTTCAGTCCGCCGCGATCTGAAGCATTTTGTTTTTTTCTCCTTCTACAGACCGCATATGACCTGGGAAACCCAGGCGTCCATGCCGTCGCGCTCCCCTTTGTGAAGGAGAGCGTGGAGATCACCATAGATTGATTCATCAGCGGCGGCCTTGCCAAGGAGGGCGTAGATGGAGTGTCGTTCCTTTAACTTTCTCTTGAGTTGGAAGAGCAGGTCGCTGAGGTGGCACGGGCTTCCAAAGGGAAATAAGTAGTAGATGAAGCTGAGAAAGCAGAGGAAGAAGAGGAGAAAGAAGAAGGGGAAGGTGAAGGCAGAGGCGTGGCCAAAGATGTTGATTCTGGTAGCAAGCGAGCTGAAGTACAGTCTGCCAAGTCCAACTCAGCATCTAGCTCCGCTGACGAGAGTTCGCCAAGCGAGTCCGCGGACAGCGAGAGCTCGGATAACAGCGAAGCCGGCTCGGAGGGAAACTCTCCAGATGTCAACATTGATGTGGCAAGTTCGGACACTCCTGCAGAGAAAAAACGAAAGAGGTGCAAGGCGGAATGATTTATTTTTGCTTTTATTTTGTAAAGAGAAATGGTGGACTGAAATGTAGAGTCCGCCGACTTTTGAAAGTTTCTAATTTGACTTGGAAATATATAGAGGATATTCTGGGATCAATGTGTGTGTTCTACAATGTTCTTTGCTTTTTTCCTTATTTAAATGAAATCTGACGTAGTTAAGAACGAACTCTGTGTATCAGTCCGCAAATTATAGAAACTATCCATGCGATACAAGTTTTCAACTCGCTAATTAGAAAACCTTATCAAATAATCCAACTACAGCTCGCCACAACATTAAGATTAATGTTTTCTGCCGGCTTGTGAAAATAATATAACGTGAAGGCGGGTTCTAGCGAGTTTCATTAGCAGTCTGCAATTCCCATTGCCAAAATTGAATAAACCTTTGCAAGATTAGGAGATCATTGATGATAAATGTTGCGGCCTTAGAATTATTGCTAGACTGAGCAGAAAGAACAAGACCTGACCCGGCATGCGGACTGTGCGAATACTAATTCACAGTCTGCACTTAATCAAATAGAAATGACCCATAGTTCGTGACCAAGCGGGCAGGTGTGGCCAGAGCGACATTGCTTTTCTCGCATGGCCACAAAAACTATAAGATCAACCCAATATAAACTAGCAGACTACGCGGATACCAAAACATAGTTCGCACATAATAGAAAACAGATGATCCATAGCTTATGACCAAGGGGTTAGGTGTGGCCGGAGTGGCATTGCTTTTCTCGCAGGGCCACAAGTTATAAGATCAACCCAAAAAACCAGCGGACGGGGCGGATAGCAAAATATAGTCCGCACAGAATTAATTCCCTGTGAAGAATGAGTTGCAGACTCGTGACCAAGTGGGCAGTTGTGGCTGGAGCGACATTGCTTTTCACTGCCCCCTTGCCTGGAGTACAATCTAAGTTGATCTTTTTCGCAGGTGCGGCCAGAGCGGCATTGCTTTCCTTCAAGATCAACTGGACTGTGGGTCTCCTGCAAGCACTGCTTGAGGGTACCATAGAGTGTTCGAGGGTCACAAGCTAAGATGATCTGTGGGCAGGTGCGGACAGAGCGATATTGCTTTTCACACGCGATCATCAAAGTTGTAACAATATCCCTTAAATGGCTTGGTAGAGAATAACACCCACCCTGTCCCTCCATAATGCAGAGGTGGGGTCAGGTACTAGCCGGGATCCGAAATTCAGTATCCTGTCATGCTAGAACCTGCAATATCCCACTACACGGTGCGAAATCTCCCCGCAATACGTGGTCTTTATGGTGTTATGCTAATGACTACGATTCTAAGGGCAGTTTAAGCTGAACTCGGCGATGTCTCCTGATATCAGGCAACTGTTGTTGTTCAGGAGATAAGAGAGAGAAAGCACTTGAAAAAGTGTCAGTATGAAGTCTTTGATCAATAATAAGTTTTGGAAAGGTTTAAATAAGAGAGAAAAGAGAGTTCAGAGATTGAACTATTTTGAAATCATCCTTACTCAATGTGCTAACTGTTATCATTCAAGAGATAAAAACACATGAAGAAATGTTAGCAAGCAGCCTTTATCAATAATAATCCTTGAAATAGATTACATAGGAAGGAAATGAAAGGAGTAGGTTCATGAATAGAACCGCTTGAGATCATCTCCGTTCCAAGTATGTGGTACATGCTCTCCTTCATATGTTTGCAAGTGGTAAGCCACGTTTGTAACACCCCAAAACTCAAAAGAGCGACGGGAGGCATTTGAGCCAAGTTTCGGACTTGGTAGAGGTCACACGGCCTGGGAAATGGGCGTGTCCCAGGGCCGTGTCGTATTCGGTTTCAATGAGCTACTCGAGTGGTCGACAAAAGACACTCGAGATAGCGAACATGGCCTGGGACACGGGCATGTCCAGGGACGTGTCATGCTCAGGTTCGACGATCGTCTCGAGTGTTCGACGAAAGGTACTCGAGATATCGAACACAGCCTGCGATACAGACGTGTCCCAGGACGTGTCCTACTGAGGTGGTTAGCCGAGTTGTGTTGGAGGAGAAACACGGCTGGAGCCCAAGCGTGTTCGTGTATGGCACAGGCGTGTTAAATGGGACATGGGCATGTCAGAAACCAATGTTCTGCATGGGTTGTTGCTGGTCCTGTGTCGATGGATGAACACGCCCAGGTACACGGGCGTGTAATGGATGACATGGGTGTGTCAAACCTGACATGGGCGTATTGAGAGCCGTGTTCTTTTCGGGGCGTGACGGTTTCGACATCGAATGAGGCATACGTCCTTGGACACCGGCGTGTAACAAGCCGTGTTCGGCCTAGGTTTTGTTTTTTAAGTCTGAATCGTGGCCGTCCGTTTCCTTATTTTGGCATCTAATGGCTCAGGGCTGCTCTTGCTGGGTTATACCCAGGAATATGGTTTAGAAAACCTCATTTCTTTTGGGCTTTCTCTTTCTAAAGTTCTATAGAGAGGGGAGAACAAGGAAGGAGAAGGAAGAGAGATCCGTCCGCCGGTGGAGCTTCGGAGCACCAAATCGCAAGCCGAGTTCGGATCTACAGAGGCGAGGACATTGCGGTGCTTTTCATCCTCATAGATCTTCATGATGCCGAAGAGGAATGCTAGGGTAACAATTCTCATCTTGGACATGTGAAGTCCTCATTTCCCTTGCATAGGAAGCCCGCTCTCGCGAGTTTGCGGTGAGTGTGAGGTATTCCTTCGAGTAGACATGACTAGTCCCCATTGTTTTGCATACAAAGTCCGTAATCGAGAAACAGACATAGGCATGATGTGTGAAGCCTACTCGGACAAGTTTGTCTGGATCGGTGATGTTGCATTGCATGTATGGTCGGAGAATACTCCGCGCAGTTGATAGTTTTTTGGGTTTTCTACGCGGTAGATTGCAACAGGGAGCATTGGGGACAAACTCTGAGGTGCACCCGAAAAACTTGGCAGATGCGTGATTCTTCCAACATGATGGCCTTGGAGCCAACTTGTACATAACTGGGTTATATAAACTGTGTGATCGGATTGGGACTCAGGGAAGCTTGACCCGCGCAGACGGCTTAAATTGACGTTGCGGTGTGAGCAACAAGTTAGGCGGAATAGTACCCACTCTATGTGGTTCTGTTAAAGAGACCTAAGGTACATGACACTTACTGTTGGCATAGATGGAGGGTCATAGTGTAACGGCCCAAAATATGAAGTGACCCAAACTGAAAATAAAACTTCAATAATAAATATCCCCTATGATGAAAATGAAAGAATCAGTGTCGACTCGGCGTCGCTTTAAAAGATTGAGAATATTCACGGCACTCGAGTCATTTAGAAGGAATGTTGATTTATATATTTTTTTATATATTGTACCATCTAATTATATGGAATTGTTTGTTATAATCATTGACATGTGTTTAACTTAGGAAGTGGTTGTACTGGGTTGGTGGGCTGGCTTCAATGGCTAATGGGTTAATTGATTTATTAGTTTGGTGTGTTAAGAGATTAAATTTCAAGTAATTGACGAGGGTGGTATTGATAAGCGGTGGTATTATTAAATATGCCCGAGCCTATTACTTTTCATACCCTTCTTCTTATCTTCATGCTTCCTGGAGGGGAGACGGGCGAAGTTGGCACTAGGGTTCACAGAGCTTTCATCTTCATCCTTCTCTCCCTCTCGTAATCTCACGGTTTCGAATGTGAAGTTCTTACCTGCTACAGGGATCAGAGTTTGGCAAGGTTTGCTTGGCCTTGGATTGGTTGGGCTCGTATTTTGGGCGAATTCGATGCCCATAATGGTTTTACTGTACGGTGAGTCTTCTTTCTCTTTTCCCCCACCTCCTATTCAGATTTAATGGTCATTTAGGGTTTGCAATATGGGACTTTTGCTGTTATTACCTTGTTTCTGCATGGGATTTTGGGGGAGTTCTTCTTGCCCCTCTTTGTCCTCCAGCTGTATTGGGGGTTTTATGTTCTAGAACTGTTGTTGGCTGGCTATGGTTCTCTAGTTGTTTGCATGATTTATGCAGGCCGGATTGACTTGTTTTCATTAATAGTGGCTATAACGAATTGATGAACACAAAAGTTTTCCAGTTAGAGTTTTAAATGGATTTTGGGAAGTTTACTGTGCATGTTATTTAGGGTTTAGCTAACTTTCATTGCTTCTCCTTCCAGTTCTTCAGTTGTTGACTGGCCAATAGCAGTTATGTACTGAAATGTGGGGTTTTACCAGCTATGCATAGCTGGAGAGATATATGGTGATGTTAACAACTTACTGTTGCTCTTCTCTTTATAGTGGATAGAGGTCAGTGAATGGAACTAATGATTTCCTATAAAATTGTTGGGGGGTTTCCTCTTGTCAGCAGTTTCTTATAGTTTGGACCTTTATGTTGTTATGTTTGGTAGCTTCCAAATGATGTTAACAAAATAGTCAACGCCATAACTAGAAAGAGGTGCAACTCCGATAGAAAACTGCCTAATGAAACGATTGCTAATCACAGGTATCGCGAAGGATGGTACCCCCACATATACACGACAATGATATGAGTTGCAATAAAAGAAAAAAAACGACTGATGGTGAGAGCTATCTTTTTAATTTATGCTTTATTGCCCTCTTTTTCCTTATAGGCACTCTTATTATTCGAATGTCAATCTCATGATTACTCGAATATATTCGCATGGACTAATTTTCTATTACTGATAATGATTACTCGCATATGTATGACCTTGTACAAAGGCAAACATGCGAATAACTTCTGAGGGGATTAAGAAACAAACGAACACTAAGTATATTAATTAATTGTTCCACAAACATAAATGAAAATGCATCGATGCATAGTAATGATAAGGGTATAACTGCACATGAATGCGCATATAAAACACTGATGATTTGTCAAACCAGTCGAGCTGAAAGGCATAGACGCGTGTTGTACGTACTGGTTTTGGATACTGATGACCCGGAAGGGTCGGGCCCAAATACTGAAATATTGATATATACATACTGATATGATGATAGTTACCCTTAACATTACCTACTGTAAAAGATAACATAAGAATGTACGGTTATACAGTCACACTGATACATTGCAAATGAACATGCGAACTGATATGGTTTTACAGTTATGTTATTATCATGATTGCATTGTCACAGAGTTCCCTTTCTTGCACTGTTATTGGTATATTTTGCATACATGTACTGATAGCTACTGAAGATTACTGTTCTATAACTGCTTATACTATTTTATAGTTACTAACATTTCAGTTATTATATCTCTTCACAGTTTCATTACTGGTACAAAAACGGGTTAGTATGAAAAATGTTTACTGATATGTTGAATCATTTTCATTTGTTTATAGATCAAGTTAAAGAGGTATATTCCTCACTTAGTCATATTTTTATGACTAAGCCCGTCGCCAATTTTTTCTAGGTACCGAATGTGACTTTGGGCATGCAAGAAGCTTGCAGTGGATTTTGGGAGAACTAGCAATGACTCGTCAAATGATCCACGGTATGAGGTACATTTTTATTATGTGTATTATTTTGTGCTCACTAGCCTTACTTCATCCTGGGATAAATGAATTGAAAGTAGCTTAGATACAGGATTAAGTGGTGTCTAAAATGGGGGCCTCACAATTTGGTATCAGAGCCAGTTTTTCAAGAAGTTTGGCTGCAGTGAGTACTGAAGAAGTGCATATGATAAGACGTTGAGAGGATCGCACATTGAATTGGTCCAAATCGAATTAAGGCGAAGAGTGCAAAAAAAAGAAATTCACGATGAAGTAAATGTTAGATGTATACAGAGTATAAGAATAAGTAACTAAATTTTGATTTGAACATAAAAAGAACTATATGTACGGGGAATCCAAGTTGAAAGTGATATTGGATTTCATACACGAGGCATAGTAATGCAATTATAGTCATACAAATAGAAATGATTGAGATGAAAGATCATATGGAAATGATGGACAGAAACCTGCAATAATCACATGTTAGTGGTTGGTAAGAAAAAGATGCATCAGATAAATAGTGAAATTTATACGTGATAGCAAAAGAAATAAATTGTCATGAGCAATATCGAATATTGAAACTGATGCAAAGAATTATAATGAAATATGACTTCGGCATTGAACATAAGATATTATGTTTTATAACAAAAGTTAAAAATATGAACATCGTGTGGTGACACGATATGAAAAGGTTCAAAGAACAAAATGGTGTAACCCCTAATTGATGCACATCGCGATAGGGTGATGTAGGATGGCATATGAGTCGGCAAGATAAATATGTGAGGGCTCCTATTGTCCATTCGTTAATATAATGTTGATGATGAAATTTTGATGTAATGAAATTGGTAATACTTAACTAAAGTGTCCCGTTTATGTGAAAAGTAGGTTTAATCGAATCTTAACAATATATTGTTTAAGAAAACAAAGGTACATATTACATTCGAAGATATATGTGATATACGAATACAGATCAAAGCCCAATAAGATATGTAAAATCGAAGCGAAGAAAAGTGAGCAAAGGTTATCTGTTGGAAAGTAGTTTGTGAAATAGTTAAAAGAAAATAAAAATGAAGTATGCAAACTGTAGTGTTAAGGGAGTTATTCCAAAATACTACGAATATTATGTTATCAAAATGCTAGAGTATTCATTGAGTCCTGTGTATGGAAAATGAAATTCAAATGATGAAAGGACTTAGAATGTGATGTGTGATAACAATAAATTCGAACTGAGAAATAAATATCATAGCCTAATATGGACATAATGAACTTTAATGTCCTGAATACAGAAATTCTTGACTTACACTCAATACATTGTATATGTACGCATATGTAAGGAATATGACGATAATCTGACTCAACACTCCAGGTATAACATAGAATACTAGTTTGCGTAACGTGTTTCAATGAGTGAATGTTATAAAATGACGATATTGAAAAGAACACCGTAAAATAAAATGGCTTTGTATTGATCAAGTTACTTGCATGAAATATGATAACAAATGAATTTAAATACACGCATATACAATGTATGGTATTGACAAAAATATTACGAAGAAAACAATGTTATAAAAGGTTTAGGTTAAACATAACGTTGATGAATATGTCTAGTCAGTTCACTTTTATCTTATAAGGTATGTATGGTTGTGAACGCAATGATGACGAATTGAAAGACATGTATCGACAGAGTGATTCACATCAAACAAAGTGTTATTTGTGCAAACAGTTTGAAACAACAATCTAGACCTAACGTAGGACATTGTTGGAACTAATGAACATGAGATGTGAACATCATTCAAGGGATTAGAAGGAGCAACAACACCGTGAAAGGACACAAGATTAATAGACAACGTTAATAGGTATGGAAGATGAGATCCAACATGAAAGTGATTCATGAAGTTAACGCCAAAGAGATAGGAACATTGGAATAAGAAAAAACTATAAATGACGGAAGGCGAACAATGACTTGAATTCATGAAAATGTAACTAATGAACATGATACGTGAGTTCAAGTAAAGTTGAACTCATGTCTGCATTAGTATCGCGTCCTATTTTCGAGGACAAAAAGCTATATAAGGGGGGAAGAGTTTGTAACGGCCCAATAGATGAAGTGACCCAAACTGAAAATAAAACTTCAATAATAAATATCCCCTATGATGAAAATGAAAGAATCAGTATCGACTCGGCGTCGCTTTAAAAGTTTGAGAAAATTCACGGCACTCGAGTCATTTAGAAGGAATGTTGATTTATATATATTTTTATATATTGTACCATCTAATTATATGGAATTGTTTGTTATAATCATTGACATGTGTTTAACTTGGGAAGTGGTTGTACTGGGTTGGTGGGCCGACTTCAATGGCTAATGGGTTAATTGATTTATTAGTTTGGTGTGTTAAGAGATTAAATTTCAAGTAATTGAGGAGGGTGGTATTGATAAGTGGTGGTATTATTAAATATGCACGAGCCTATTACTTTTCATACCCTTCTTCTAATCTTCATGCTGCCTGGAGGGGAGACGGGCGAAGTTGGCGCTAGGGTTCACGGAGCTTTCATCTTCTTCCTTCTCTCCCTCTCGTAATCTCACGGTTTCGAATGTGAAGTTCTTACCAGCTGCAGGGATCAAAGTTTGTCAAGGTTTGCTTGGCCTTGGATTGGTTGGGCTCGTATTTTGGGCGAAATTGATGCCCATAATGGTTTTACTGTACGGTGAGCCTTCCTTCTCTTTTTCCCCACATCCTATTCAGATTTAATGGTCATTTAGGGTTTGCGATATGGGACTTTTGCTGTTATTACCTTGTTTCTGCATGGGATTTTGGGGGAGTTCTTCTTGCCCCTCTTTGCCAGCCAGCTGTATTAGGGGTTTTATGTTCTAGAACTGTTGTTGGCTGGCTATGGTTCTCTAGTTGTTTGCATGATTTGTCCAGGCCGGATTGACTTGTTTTCATTAACAGTGGCTATAACGAATTGATGAACACAAAAGTTTTCCAGTTAGAGTTTTAAATGGATTTTGGGGAGTTTACTGTGCATGTTATTTAGGGTTTAGCTAACTTTCATTGCTTCTCCTTCCAGTTCTTTAGTTGTTGACTGGCCAATAGCAGTTATGTACTGAAATGTTGGGCTTTACCAGTTATGCATAGCTGGAGAGATATATGGTGATGTTAACAACTTACTGTTGCTCTACTCTTTATAGTGGATAGTGGTCAGTGAATGAAACTAATGATTTCCTATAAAATTGTTGGGGGTTTCCTCTTGCCAGCAGTTTCTTATAGTTTGGACCTTTATGTTGGTATGTTTGGTAGCTTCCAAATGATGTTAACAAAATAGTCAACGCCATAACTAGAAAGAGGTGCAACTCCGATAGAAAAGTGCCTAATGAAACGATTGCTAATCACGGGTATCGCAAAGGATGGCACCTCCACATATACGCGACAATGATATGAGTTGCAATAAAAGAAAAAAAATGACTGATGGTGAGAGCTATCTTTTTAATTTATGCATTATTGCCCTCTCTTTCCTTATAGGCACTCTTATTATTCGAATGTCAATCTCATGATTACTCGAATATATTCGCATGGACTAATTTTCTATTACTGATAATGATTACTCGCATATGTATAGCCTTGTACAAAGGCAAACAGGCGAATAACTTCTGAGGGGATTAAGAAACAAACGAACACTAAGTATATTAATGAATTGTTCCACAAACATAAATGAAAATGCATCGATGCATAGTAATGATAAGGGTATAACTGCACATGAATGCGCATATAAAACACTGATGATTTTCCAAACCAGTCGAGCCGAAAGGCATAAACGCGTGTTGTACGTACTGGTTTTGGATACTGATGACCCGGAAGGGTCGGGCCCAAAGACTGAATTATTGAAATATAGATACTGATATGATGACAGTTACCCTTAACATTACCTATTGTAAAAGATAACATAAGAACGTACGGTTATACAGTCACACTGATACATTGCCAATGAACATGCGAACTGATATGGTTTTACAGTTATGTTATTATCATGATTACATTGTCACAGAGTTCCCTTTCTTGCATTGTTATTGGTATATTTTGCATACTTGTACTGATAGCTACTGAATATTACTGTTCTATAACTGCTTATACTGTTTTATAGTTACTAACATTTCAGTTATTATATCGCTTCACAGTTTCATTACTGGTACAAAAACGGGTTAGTATGAAAAATGTTTACTGATATGTTTAATCATTTTCATTTGTTTATAGAGCAAGTTAAAGAGGTATATTCCTCACTTAGTCATATTTTTATGACTAAGCCCATCGCCAATTTTGTCTAGGTACCGAATGTGACTTTGGGCACGCAAGAAGCTTGCAGTGGATTTTGGGAGAACTAGCAATGACTCGTCAAATGATCCACGGTATGAGGTACGTTTTTATTATGTGTATTGTTTTGTGCTCACTAGCCTTACTTCATCCTGGGATAAATGAATTGAAAGTAGCTTAGATACAGAATTAAGTGGGGTCTAAAATGGGGGCCTCACACATAGGCAGTGGACAGAAAGACCATAATGCTCACAAGAATTTGCCATCCAAGGTGCGGTGGTAAGACCACGGACTTTGATCGGGTTCACCGAGAATGTTCCCTGAGAGCACGGGGTGAGCGGCCATGCGAGCCTATGCCTGTGATGTTGTGTAATTTCTCTATTATATGGCAATGCTAATAAAGTGCGGGGAAGGAGCATCGACGCCCCGAGTTTGGGGTCGGGATCAATATAATTTGGTCAGCATAGCCGACCGTTGCTTTTGTTTGCCACCGCTCGGTGGATTGTTGCTTGCAGGTGTTGCGGAGCCAAGTGGCAAATAGCGGGCAAAAGCCCTTGTTGCTGAGCTGGCCCTCGAAGCCCTAATTATTGAGTGTTTTCTTTTATTCTCATGTATGACCGGCCTGCGTGTCGAGGTTTGGAAGACACTTATATTTGAGTAAACTATTGTAAGGCCATAAGGCCATGTACTTGTGTATTTATACGTTCATTACTGTTGGGTTTAGCGCAGTGGACATTCATGCTTTTTGGCTGGGTTCTTATTATACAACTTTTAAATAGCTTTCGCTAGAATGTACTCTATCTAGGATGTTGGTTATTGGCAGGATGGATTCCATTGCTTAACCTTCTGGTCTGTCTGTGGTATATGGCGTCGGGCCCCGACCGGACCTACTATTATATGCTATGCGACGGATTGGGGCTGTTATATTTTGGTATAAGACTACTGGTTTCGGTCAACTTAAAAGATTTCGTGGACGAATTCTTTTAAGGGGTGGTGAGCACATGTGTGTGCGTCATTGTTTTAACATAAATGAACCCATGAATGTTGATGCGCGGAAACGACACCGGGGGCACAGCTATCACCGAGGGGGTGTTTGGCCTCACAGGCAAGGTGAGGAGGAAGGAGATGGTAGCGAGGGTAGGGGAGAGGCTTGAGAGAAGAGGCGAGCCTTGATCAACAGAGAGGGTTGATCAAGAGAGGAAGATGAGGGAGACCAGGAGCGGTCGAACAGATAGTAACCGTAACGATTGCACTTGCAGGTGGGTTGCTGAGAAGGGTAGAGCTGAGCTGAGGGCAAGTCTTGCTGCGCAGAGGAGCAAGATTTGCTGAGCAGAGGAGCAAGGCTTGCTGAGCAGAGGAGCAAGGCTTGCTGAGCAGAGGAGCAAGGCTTGCTGAGCAGAGGAGCAAGGCTTGCTGAGCAGAGGAGCAAGGCTTGCTGAGCAGAGGAGCAAGGCTTGTAGAGCAGAGGAAAAAGGCTTGCTGAGCAGAGGAGCAAGGCTTGCTGAGCAGAGGAGAAAGGCTTGCTGAGCAGAGGAGCAAGGCTTGCTGAGCAGAGAAGAAGAGAGGGGGCCGCTAGCAACGGCAACAACACACTTCGCCCGTCGCGGCCTAAATGCCACTCTTGCGACTGGCTTTCCTTTGATTAATTGCGAGAGGTTACAAGCTTACAAGTACACCTTCACAACAAAATCATTAAAGGGTACAAAGGGAAGCTGGCGGCTAAGGGAGAAGAAAGTGCCAGAAAGCAGAGAAGAGAAGCTGCCAGAGACTAAGTAAAAGAGTCTGCCAGCTGCTGGAGAACTGGGAAACTGAGTCTGTAGAGTCTGCTGGCAAGCTGCTGAAGAGCTGTGGAGGACTGCGCGGACAGGAAATCTGAGTCCGCAGGGCTTGCTGGAAGGGTGATCACGGACTGCGCGGACTGGAAAACGGAGTCCGCAGGGTCTGTTGGTAAGACTTGTCTCCACCTCCAGGATCCCTGAATGAGAGGCTTCAGGGGGTATTTATAGGCCCAGGGAAGTTCTTGAAGAAGCGGGGCCCAGTGACATTAGCATGACGACCTGCGCGGACTCCGCGGACTGGGAATTTGCGTCCGCCATTGTTGAGTGAAGCAGCAGGCTGCAGGAGGTCCTGGAGAGAACTGGAGGCCACCCCCTTGCGGGCGGCCTGGGCGGACTCCCGGAGTCCGCCCGGCAGGCCGGAGGCCGCCCCCTAGCGGGCGGCCTGGGCGGACTCCGGGTGGAGTCCGCCCGGCGGGTACTGGGGCCACCCCCTAGCGGGCGGCCTGGGAGGACTCCGGGTGGAGTCCGCCCGGCGGAAGCCGGGGCCGCCCCCTAGTGGGCGGCCTGGGCGGACTCAGGGAGGAGTCCGCCTGGGCGGATACCGGGGCCGCCCCCTAGCGGGTGGCCTGGGCGCACTCCGGGTGGAGTCCGCCCGGCGGATGCCGGGGCCGCCCCCTAGCGGGCGGCCTGGGCGGACTCCAAGTGGAGTCCGCCCGGCGGATGCCGGGGCCGCCCCCTAGTGGGCGGCCTGGGCGGACTCCGGGTGTAGTCCGCCCGGCAGTCGGGCAGACGCCGCACTGGGTGGGCGGCCTCAGCGGACGGCGGCAGGAGGTCGCCGCCTCTCGGGAAGCAGGGAGGTCGCCCCTGGTGGGCGGCCTCAGCGGACGGCGGCAGGAGACCACCGCCCCTTCTGCTGACTGGGAGCTCGCTCCTTGTGGTGCTGTTGGCCGACTCCTGCAAGGAAAAGCACTGCACGATTAGCGGACCTAACCGCATGTCCCCCGAGGGTGAGCCATGGGAATAGCCCGCCGTCTCGCAGGGCACGCGATTGCTAGGAGACCTTGGCGGACAGGGAAAACTGTCCGCCTACGCTGGGACTTGTCGCGATCGAAAGGGAGAATCTAAGGGTCGCGACTAGCCAGCTGGCCACCTTGGGAAGGATCGCTGATTTATGGGTTAACATAACCCCCGCACTTTTTGAAGTTCCGAAGGGAACTTCGAAAAAGTTGGAGACCCCCGAAAATCGTGATCCACCCCAAAGGAAAGGGAAGGAGAGGTAAGGAGAGATAGAACCTGAAGTCTCTCCTTACAAGCTTTGGTGTTTCCTGTCTATTTTCCTGCAAGAGGAAAATTAGGGGTAAGCACGTATGGGCGGTACATCGAGTGTATACCTGAGTTTGCTTTTGCAAAACGAAGAAGGCGTGTCTTTTGTCAAGTTCTGCAAAACAAAAGTGAGGGAAAACAGAAAGGCATAATAACTTGCAAGTATCTGATAGAGGCTTGCAAGCACCTGTTATTCTCTGCAAAAAGAGAAGGGAAAATAGTATACAAGGACAGAAAAAATGAGTTACAAGTACCTGGAAGGAACTTGCAAATCTTTGGTGGTCTCTGCAAGATAAGAGTTAAGAGTACGCATAGTGCATGAAAGTATCTTGCAAGTACCTGAATGGAGCTTGCAAGTGTCGGTGACCTCTGCAAGAAGAGAGTTAGAGGTAGATATTGTATATAAAGATAAGCTGCAAGTACCAGAATATGGCTTGCAGACGTCTACTAACCACTGCAAAGTGAAGAGTGAGCAGCAGAGATAAAATAATAATTTAAACTGCAAGTACCTGGATGAGGTTTGCAGGTTTCTGTTGTTCTCTACAAAGAGAAAAGTTAGGAGCAGACAATATGCATATGAAAGGAGCTTGCGAGTACCTGTGAGCAGGCTTGCAAGGGTTTGCTGACCTCTGTGAGGAGAGAGATTAGAAGCAAACAAGACGCGAGGATAACCGCACCAGAATCATACCAAAACTGTTAATATGATTCGATTAATGATTGACGCCATTAGACTTTGACAAGAATAATGAGTAGTACTGTGAATCTCCATATGATAGAGCTTGAGCGGGCAAAGTATATGAGATGAGCATAAGCAAAGTGATTGCTGGAAATCCTTTTGAGATAGCACATGAAGGTTGATGAGATAGGATCGATATGACCAAGTAGCAAGAGAAATGCACGATGAACATTATCACGAAGTCCAGATTAATGAATCGAGCGCTAGCTGTTGACATGGCTGGATGGACATGATCAAAATGAATGACAGAATCCTTTTGGTAGGTTGGATTAACCTGTTCACCTGTGAAAGGAGGGAAAAGAGAAAAGGAGGTCTACACCCGGAATGATTAAAGTGGGTTGAATGCTGCCACAGGTGTTCCCCGTGGGCCTTATGCATCACTTGCCCGAAAAATCATCCCGAGTATAGTCCTACTCAAAGCGGGTTGGCCGCGCATCCTCAAGGAGGGAAAAAAGAAAAGGAGGTCCATATTCGGAATGACTAAAGAAGGTTGAATGCTACCACAGGTGTTCCCCGTGGGCCTTATGCATCACTGGCCTGAGAAAATCATCCCGAGTATGGTCCTGCTCAAAGCGGGCGGGTCGCGCATCCTCAAGGAGGGCAAAAAGAAAAAAGCAAGGGAAAGGTCCTGAGAAGGACCGCTAGAAGGACTGCTCTCTCGCCTTGGGTAAAAGCATCACTGATCAACGAGACGGGTTGCGCCAAGAGGCCTAGCTTGTCTGTGTATTGATCAGTGGAGTTGAGAACCCGAGAAGGCACGGATCGAGGATACCGGAGAGTGCTTCGGCCACCACAGTTGAAGGATGATCAAAGAGACAAGGCTACGCTTGATCGCCATTGCTTGTCCAGTGAAGATCATCCTAACTGTAATGTATCCTATAGGACGCACAACAGAGCTAACACATGGGGCTCCCCTAGCACACACTCTGTGTCAGATGCTGGCTAGGATCCTAAGTCTGAAGCCCATCCTTGCGATTGATCTGCTCCCACTGCATACATGGGTATACTCCCGCCATGTATGGTCGTAGCGGTTGTGCAAGAACAAACTACGGAGGGAACGTTTCAGACTCTGCGAAATCTCATTGGTGTAACGATCCTTAGAGAGGGAGAGAGGAAGAGGAAGGAGCAACACAAGAAGTGAACTGTGTCAGTACGGGATCCCTGAATAAAAGCTTTGCTGGAAAGCAAGTAAAGAACACTGATAAGTGTTGTAATGAAAATGTTTGAAAGGGAGAGAGAGAGAGTAAGGGTTGAGATAACCCCTGAAGGTTGTGAGGAGCTCTGGAGGACCGTGAAGTCCATCGCTAGCATTGAATCCTCCCCAGCACACCCTCGTCGTTGGCATCGAAGCATTCGACTTCTTTGTTAACAACGAGGAGAGGAAGTTCTTCGACTTGGCTCACCCCTCTTGAGGAGCGAGGAGCGTCTGCAAGTTCTTTGCCCCTTGAAGTTGCTTGATCAGGGCATTCTTCTTTTGGAAGCAAGTCATGCATCTTTCCCTGCCGGAGCATCCTTTGCACAAGCTGCCGGAATGCTCGACAGTCCTCAGTCAGGTGGCCTGGTTCTTTGTGAAATTCGCAGTAGGGTTCTGAGTTCCTAGATCTTTGATCTGCTGGTCGATAGGGTTTCTTGAAGCTTGCCCTATCTTTCATGATCTGGATTACTTCTTGCACGACATCGTCGAGATCAGACTCATGCAAGTCATCGTTCTGCTGCTGTTGAACAGCTGCTGTTTGCAAAGACGGAGCTAGCGGCAGCAATGGATCTTGAGCATTGTCACGACTCAGGAAGGAGTATCGATGGCGATGAATCCTTCTCTCCTTCTTTGAGTGAGTTGGGACGTGATTGTGAGGAGACCTTGGAGGATGCTTGCGAGAGGGCTCCTCCTCGGATAGAAGCTTGGAGACGAAGCCTGGATTGCTCTTTTCACCTCGGATGTATGAGTTGGCTAGAGCGATCAACTCTTGATATGTCCTTGGAGCACGGACGTTGGCTTCAAATTTGAGAGGCCCTTCACGAAGACCGTGGATAAGAGCCACTCTGTACATCTCTTGATCAGAAACTTCGATGTCTAAAATCTTTCTTTGGAATCGATCCACAAATTGAGACCAAGTCTCATTTCCGCGCTGCTTGATCTCAAAGAGGGCTTCAGGACCGCCCTTTCTCTTAGTTGATGTAGAGAATCTGAGAAGAAACTCCCTTCGAAGATCAAGGAAGGAAGCGATGGAGTGAGGACGGAGGCCATAAAACCAGTCCCTCACTTTCCCATCAAAAGAAGTAACAAGGAGCTTGCACTTGGTTGCATCTGAAAGAGTCTTGAGAGCAACGGCTGACTCAAAAGCTTGGAGGTGCTTTACTGGATCAGTCTCTCCAGTGTTGATTGGTAGTCGAGGCTCTCTGAAGTTTGCTGGAGTAGGCGCATGGCGAACAATTTCCGCGAATGGTGAAGGTTCTTCTTGCTCTCCTACAGCGTAGGCTTAAAAAGGAGCGTAAGCTGCAGCTGCAAAAGGAGTATGAGGATAACAAGGAAAAGTTGCTGCAGGAGGAGCAGGGGCAGGAGCTGAAGGGTAGGGATGACTTCCCTGAAAATTGAGAACTCTAGCAGTACTTCCCCGGGATGCTTCCCGGAAGAAGTTATGACAAGCAGCAAACTCTTCATCTTGAGTTCGCAAAGGAGATGCAGGCCCTTGCGGAAATGTTAGGGTGTACGGAGGATAGAACGGCGGGCAAGCTTGAGAGTAAGCTTGCTGATGCTCTGATGTTGGTGTCGGGTTGATTGGAGCAGTTGGAGCAGCTGCTGGATGAGCGTCCAATCGCTGTGTTATAGCAGCAAGATCTTTGTTAATAGCCTGGAATTGTTGAGCATTCTCGCGGCGCAACTGCTCAAAGGCTTCCCAGAGAGGATCTTCACTGGGACTTGGAGCATGGTTCTCGGCTGATTGATGGTCTGACATGATTAACTGTTGCTTTCGCTGCCTGTTCTGATCTGAAGGGCTACGCGTGAGCTGGCGGTCCACGCTCACCGCACCAAGACTGTTGATGCGCGGAAACGGCACCGGGGGCACAGATATCACCGAGGGGGTGTTTGGACTCACAGGCAAGGTGAGGAGGAAGGAGATGGTAGCGAGGATAGGGGAGAGGCTTGAGAGAAGAGGCGAGCCTTGATCAACAGAGAGGGTTGATAAAGAGAGGAAGAGGAGGGAGACCAGGAGCGGTCGAACAGACAGTAACCGCAATGATTGCACTTGCAGGTGGGTTGCTGAGAAGGGCAGAGCTGAGTTGATGGCAAGGCTTGCTGCACAGAGGAGCAAGGTTTGCTGAGCAGGGGAGCAAGGCTTGCTGAGCAGAGGAGCAAGGCTTGCTGAGCCGAGGAGCAAGGCTTGCTGAGCAGAGGAGCAAGGCTTGCTGAGCAGAGGAGCAAGGCTTACTAAGCAGAGGAGCAAGGCTTGCTGAGCAGAGGATCAAGGCTTGCTGAGCAGAGGAGCAATGCTTGCTGAGCAGAGAAGAGGAGAGGGGGCCGCTAGCAGCGGCAACAACACAGTTCGCCCGTCGCGGCCTAAATGCTACTCTTGCGACGGGCTTTCCTTTGATTAATTGCGAGAGGTTACAAGCTTACAAGTACACCTTCACAACAAAATCATTAAAGGGTACAAAGGGAAGCTGGCGGCTAAGGGAGAAGAAAGTGCCAGAAAGCAGAGAAGAGAAGCTGCTAGAGACTAAGTAAAAGAGTCTGCCAGCTGCTGGAGAACTGGGAAACTGAGTCTGCAGAGTCTGCTGGCAAGCTGCTGAAGAGCTGTGGAGGACTACGCGGACAGGAAATCTGAGTCCACAGGGCTTGCTGGAAGGGTGATGACGGACTGCGCGGACTGGAAAACGGAGTCCGTAGGGTCTGTTGGCAAGACTTGTCTCCACCTCCAGGATCCCTGAATGAGAGGCTTCAGGGTGTATTTATAGGCCCAGGGAAGTTCTTGAAGAAGCGGGGCCCAGTGACATCAGCATGACGACCTGCGCGGACTCCGCGGACTGGGAATTTGCGTCCGCCATTATTGAGTGAAGCAGCAGGCTGCAGGAGGTCCTGGAGAGAACTGGAGGCCACCCCCTTGCGGGCGGCCTGGGCGGACTACGGGAGGAGTCCGCCCGGCAGACCGGAGGCCTCCCCCTAGCGGGCGGCCTGGGCGAACTCCGGGTGGAGTCCGTACGGCAGGCCGGAGGCCGCCCCCTAGCGGGCGGCCTGGGCGGACTCCGGGTGGAGTCCGCCCGGCGGGTGCCGGGGCCGCCCCCTAGCGGGCGGCCTCGGCGGACTCCGGGTGGAGTCCGCCCGGCGGAAGCCGGGGCCGCCCCCTAGCGGGCGGCCCGGGCGGACTCCGGGAGGAGTCCGCCCGGCGGATGTCGGGGCCACCCCCTAGCGGGCGGCCTGGGCGGACTCCGGGTGGAGTCCGCCCAGCGGATGCCGGGGCCGCCCCCTAGCGGGCAGCCTCGGCAGACTCCGGGTGGAGTCTGCCCGGCGGACGCCGGGGCCGCCCCCTAGCGGGCGGCTTGGGCGGACTCCGGGTGGAGTCCGCCCGGCAGTCGGGCAGAGGCCACCCTGGGTGGGCGGCCTCGGCGGATGGCGGCAGGAGGCCGCCACCTCTCGGGCAGCAGGGAGGTCTCCCCTGGTGGGCGGCCTCGGCGGATGGCGGCAGGAGACCGCCGCCCCTTGGGCTGACTGGGAGGTCACTCCTGGTGGTGCTGTTGGCCGACTCCTGCAAGGAAAAGCACTGCACGATTTGCGGACCTAACCGCATGTCCCGCGAGGGTGAGCCATGGGAATAGCCCGTCGTCCCGTAGGGCACGCGTTTGCTAGGAGACCTTGGCGGACAGGGAAAACTGTCCGCCTACGCTGGGACTTGTCGCGATCGAAAGGGAGAATCTAAGGGTCGCGACTAGCCTGCTGGCTACCTTGGGAAGGATCGCCGATTTATGGGTTAACAATGAATGTCCACTTAGGAATGAAAATATAAGTGTTTGAGGAACCCTCGTGTTCCTATAATTACTTTTTGCAATTTTGTTTGGTCGCTTAATGGTGTTTTATACAACTATAGGTGACCAGAAGTGGTGCGGGGCTGTCAGAATGCCCGGTTTGTGAGGCCAGTAGCGCACCGAATGATGTGCCTGCAACCCTCGGCAGAAACCAAACAATTGGTGGCTGAAGCGGTGTTTTCTATGATCAATACGCAACCTGCAAGGCAAATACAGCAGCTTGCCCCTGCGGTGGAGCAGGTACCGCTTCAAGAAGCGGAACCGAGAAGGGTGGAGCAGGTGGTGGTGGAACCTTTGATGCCTAGGAGAGCAACTGAAAGGAAGCTCAAGCACGTTATGGGCTTTAATCCTCTGGTATTCTCGGGGACGGGAACCCCATCCCAAGATGAGGATTGGCTCTCTCGTGTTAAGAGAGTATTGACAGCTACTGAAACAGAAGAGTGGCAGATGACCACCATAGCTACGTTCTTGTTGGACGAAGATGCAAGGCTGTGGTGGGAAGGTTTGGAGTTACATCACTTGATGGGAAGACAACTTACGGACATCTCGATGGAAGAATTTTTGAGACTGTTCTTGTCAAGGTATCTTCCCACGGCGCAGAGGATTGCATTGGAGAATGAATTCCAGAAGCTGACACAAGGAGAGAGTAGCGTGGATGAGTATCTCCACGAGTTTACACGGTTGGGTCGGTATGCTAGCTCTGCATTCGCAGATGTGGAGCGTAAGACGAACCGTTTCTATGAAGTTCTAAGGGATGACCTAAGGCTACTGCTCTCGGGACCTATGACGCAGGGCTTCTTAACCCTGGTCAATACGACCCGGTCGTCGGAAACGGATCTGAGGATTGTGTAGGAGAAGAGAGACTCTAGAGCTAAGAAGACAAAGTTTAAGGTGTTGGCTAACACGAAGTTTGGATATCGAAAGTTCAATAAGAAGGCTAGGACTTCAGGTCAAGCTCCTTCTTCTGGTGGTTCGGGGGCAACTACAAGCCGAACCCCGGGTGCATGCTATACTTGTGGGAATCCGGGACACTTTTCCCGAGACTGCTGGAGCGGACACCCAAAGTCCGAGAGGAAGTCGGGAGCAACCTATGAGGAGAACGGCAAGGCGGTGGAGTCAACCGCATCCCATTATGCTCCGGCTCAACCTAGAGTCTATAATATTGGCCAGCATGAGGCCATCAAGCAAGCGGATGTGGTGACAGGTACGGTTTAAATTTATAGCAAGTTAGTTTTAAAAAATTGTTACCTTGCGCATGTTACATTACCACTACTTGTATAGGCTTTGTTTTGATTTGTGATAATCCAGCGAGAGCACTCTTTGATATGGGAGCTTCACACTCCTTTTTATCCGAGGGATTCAAATCACGCATCAGAGTACATTCTTCGATGACAAAGGACAAACTGGATGTGTTGTTGCCGAATGGGTGTTTGAAGCACGCAGATAGAGTCTGTGGCGTAAAGATTCATATTGGGAATCAGGAGTTCGATTTGCAAGCGTCGTTACTGTCGCTGGTGGAGTTCGATGTGATATTTGGTATGGACTGGCTCTCGGAGCAGCAAGCATATATCAATTGCAGTCGCAAGGAGGTCAAGTTGTGAACAGGTTGTGAGATGACTTTTACGGGCTTGAAAGGGTCGAGCAAGACGTTGATGTCTTCTCTTTAGGTGGTGAAGGCGGTTCATGCTGGAGCAGAGTTGTTCTTTACGCTAGTGGAGGTTGCAAAGCCTAAGCCTAAGCCTACGTTGGGCAGTATTTTAGTGGTATCTGAATACCCTGATGTGTTTCCTAGCGATCTTCCTAGAGCACCACATCAACAGGAGATGGATTTCACCATCGAGCTAGTGCCAGGTGCGAAACATATCTCATGCTCACCGTATCGGCTAGCGACTAAGGAGATGGCAGAGCTAAAGGTTCAACTTCAAGAGTTGTTGGAGCAGGGTTATGTGCGTCCAAGTTCATCGCCTTGGAGCACACCAGTCCTTTTTGTTAAGAAGAAGGACGGAAGCTTGAGACTTTGTATCGATTATCGAGAACTAAACAAGTTGACAGAAAAGAACAAGTACCCGATCCCAAGTATTGATGATATCTTTGATCAGTTAGTCGGGTCAAAGGTATACATGAAATAGGATCATAAGTTCGGATATTATCAGCTGAGGATAAGGGAAATTAATATCCCCAAGACAGCTTTTAGTACGAGATATGGGCATTATGAGTTTACGGTCATGTCATTTGGGCTGACTAATGCGCCGTCAGTGTTCATGGATCAGATGAACAGGACTTTCAGAGAGTACATAGACCACTTTGTGATCGTCTTCATCGACGATATATTGGTGTACTCGCAGAGTGAGAGGATCACTTTAAGCATCTGCATTTGGTGTTGGAGATGATGAGGAGAAATCAAATGTATGCCAAGTTCTCCAAATACGAGTTTTGGTTGTCCTCAATAGCGTTCCTTTGTCATATAGACAGTGGAGAGCGAATTGTGGTGGATCCGGCGAAGATTGTTGCTATATGAGAGTGGCCTGTACAGTCTACGGTAGCGGAAGTCCGGAGTTTTATAGGGCTTGCCTGCTATTACAGGAGCTTCGTAGAGAACTTCTCGCGGATAGCGCTACCCCTTACGGCTCTGACGAGGAAAGAGCAGAAGTTTGTTTGGACACCGGAGTGTTCACGAGCTTTTGAGGAGTTGAAGAGTCGGTTGACCACGACACTTGTGCTGAGTTCGCCGAGTGGGGCTGAAGGCTTTTAGATTTACAGCGATGATTTGGGCAGTGGATTGGGTTGTGTCCTACTGCAGCACAGAAGTGTGATAGCGTATGGCTCGCTTCAGCTGAAGGTGCATGAGAGGAATTATCAGGTCCATGACTTGGAGTTAGCGGTCGTGATATTTGCCTTGAAGCTGTGGTGGCATTACTTGTATGGGGTGAAGGTCGATATTTATACTGACCACAAGAGCATGAAATACTTGTTGGATCAAAAGGATCTAAACATGCGACAGCGGAGATATATGGAGTTCCTGGGGGACTACAAATTCAAGATTCATTATGTTCCTGGGAAAGACAATGCAGTTGTGGATGCGTTGAGTCGAAGGGCCCCAGCTCAAGCCAACTGGCTATCGGTTCATGATGAGTGTTTGGTTCGGGAGTTGGAGGCATTGGAGATCTCTTGTGTAGACAAGCAGACTCATGCAGAAGCGCTTTTGAACTGGACAGAAGTTCAGTGTGACCTGGCTGATCGGATTCGGCAAGCTCTGGATTTGGATGGCCACATGAAGAAAATCATGGTTGAGGATTTGGATGGGTTAAATTCCCAATTTGATGTCGTGGATGGATTGCTATGGAAGAACGATCGTCTGTGCGTCCCGAATGTGGGCAAATTGCGGGTGGAATTGTTGTATGAGGCTCATCATACCAAGTACTCGATTCACCCGAGGAGCATGAAGATGTACCGTGATATGAAGAAATTGTTCTGGTGGCAAGGACTTAAGAAGGATGTGTCACTGTACGTGACGAAGTGTCAAACATGCACCTTGGTGAAGGCAGAGTGCCAAAATCCTGGAGGATTCCTAATGTCCTTGCCTATTCCAGAGTGGAAGTTCGACGACATTACAATGGACTTTTTGCATGGCTTGCCAAGGTCGCAGAAGGGAAACGATGCCATCTGGGTGATCGTAGACCGGTTGACAAAAGTGTCGCACTTCATTTCGCATAGGAAGGATGATTCTGTGGAGAAATTGGCAAAGTTATATGTGGATAACATTGTTCGGCTTCACGGTGTGCTCCGCAGAATCGTGAGTGATCGAGATGGGCGGTTCACGTCCAATGATTGGAGGTTGGTTTAGCAGATATTGGGAACAAAGCTGAGTTTCAGCACAGCCTTTCATCCGCAGACTGATGGTCAGAACGAGAGATTCAATAGGATGATGGAAGACATGCTTTGCATGTGTGTTCTGGATTTCGGGAAGCAGTGGGAAGATCACCTATACTTGGTGTAATTCGCTTACAACAATAGCAACTAGGCGAGCATTCAAATGGCGCCCTTCGAGGCCATTTATGGTAGAAGATGTCGCACGCCGTTGTCTTGGTTGGAAACGGGTGAGTCAAAGTTGTACAAACGGCAAGAGGTGGAAGATGCAACGTCTTTGGTTCGAACGATTCAAGACAGATTGCTAATCCCTCAGGACCGACAAACTAAGTACTATAACGCCAAGCATAGAATCGCGGAGTTTGCTGTCGTTGACTGGGTGTACTTGAATATTAAGCCATTTAAGGTTGTCTCACGGGTACGACGCTTAAAGATGCTAAGCTCGAGGTACCTTTTACCGTTTGAGGTTCTGGAGCAGATTGGTGAACCAACTTATCGATTGAGGCTATCAGTGGAGCTAAGTAGTCTACACAATGTATTCCACATATCGGTACTGCGGAAGGCAGTGCAAGAGCCTTCTCAAGTGATTGCGGTCGATCAAGTGTTGGTCGATAATGTGTTTACGCGAAGGTCAAGCCCATTTGCATTGAGGACTCGGAAGTCAAGTGATTGTGTAATAAGGAAATCGGGATGGACAAGGTCCATTGGGACAACTGCGGTTGGGAGGAGCTCTCATGGGAGCGAGAGCTGACCATGCTTGAGGAGTACCCGGATTTATTCCATTCAGGTACTGCTTTAGTTTTTGTGTATCTTTTCCTTCATGTAATTTTTGAACGAAATTCTTTTTAGAGGGAGAGAGTTGTAATGCCCCAAAACTCAAAAGAGCGACGGGAGGCATTTTTAGCCACGTTTTGGACTTGGTAGAGGTCACACGGCCTGGGACACGCCCGGTCATGTCGTGTTCGGTTTCAACGAGCTACTCGAGTGGTCGACGAAAGACACTCGAGACAGCGAACACGGCCTGGGACATGGGCGTGTCCAGGGCCGTGTCGTGCTCGGGTTCGACGATCATCTCGAGTGTTCGACGAAAGGTACTCGAGATATCGAACACGACTTACGACACGGGCGTGTCCTAGGCCGTGTCCTACTCTGGTGGTTAGCCGAGTTGTGTTGGGGGAGAAACATGGCCTGGAGCCCAGGCGTGTTTGTGTATGACACAGGCGTGTCAAATGGGACACGGGCATGTCGAATACTCGTGTTTTGCTCGGGTTGGTGTTGGTCCTGTGTTGATGGAGGAACACGCCCAGCTACACGAGCATGTACTGGATGATACGGGCGTGTCAAGCCTGACACGGGCGTGTCGAGAGCCCGTGTTATATTCGAGACGCGACGGTTTTGGCGTCGAATGAGGCACACGGCCTTGGACACTAGCGTGTCACAAGTCGTATTCGGCCCAGGTTTTGGATTTTAAGTCTGAATCGTGGCTGTCCGTTTCCTTATTTTGGGATCCAATGGCTCAGGGCTGCTCGTGCTGGGTTATACCCGGGAATAGGGTTTAGAAACCTTCATTTCTCTTGGGCTTTCTCTCTCTAAAGTTCTAGAGAGAGGGGAGAGTAAGGAAGGAGAAGGAAGAGAGATCCGGCCACCGGTGGAGCTTCGGAGCCCCAAATTGCAAGCCAAGTTCGGATCTACGGAGGTGTGGATATTGTGGTGCTTTTCATCCGCATAGATCTTCATGGTGCCGAAGAGGAATGCTCGGGTAACAATTCTCATCTTGGACATGTGAAGTCCTCTTTTCCCTTACATAGGAAGCCCGCTCTCGCGAGTTTGCGGTGAGTGTGAGGTGTTCCTTCTGGTAGACATGAATTGTCCCAATTGTTTTGCATAGAGAGTCCGTAATCGAGAAACGGACATAGACATGATGTGTGAAGCCTACTCGGACAAGTTGGTCTGGATCGGTGATCTTACATTGCATGTATGGTCGGAGAATACTCCGCATAGTTGATTGTTTTTCGGGTTTTCTACGCGATAGATTGCAACAGGGAGCCTTGGGGACTAACTCCGAGGTGCACCCGGAAAACTGGGCAGATGCTTGATTCTGCCAACATGATGGCCAGGGAGCCAACTTGTACATAACTGAGTTATGTAAAGTGTGTGATCGGATTGGGACTCGGGGAACCTTAACCCGCGCAAACGGCTTAAATTGACATTGCGGTGTAAGCAACAGGTTAGGCAGAACCGTACACGCTCTATATGATTCTGTTAAAGAGACCTAAGGTACATGACACTTACCGTTGGCATAGATGGAGGGTCTTAGGTAGTGGATAGAAAGACCATAATGCTCACTAGAATTTGCCGTCCAAGGGGCGGTGGTGAGACCACGGACTTTCACCGGGTTAATCGAGATTGTGCCCTGAGAGCACGGGGTGTGCGGCCATACGAGCCTACGTCAGTGATGTTGTGTATTTTCTCTATTATATGACAATGCTAATAAAGTGCAGGGAAGGAGCATCGACGCCCCGAGTTTGGGGGCGGGATCATTATAATTTGGTCAGCATAGCTGACCGTTGCTTTTGTTTGCCACTGCTCGGTGGATTGTTGCTTGTAGGTGCTGCGGAGCTGAGTGGAAAATAGCGGGCAAAAGCCCTTGTTGCTGAACCGACCCTCGAAGCCCTAATTACTGATTGTTTTATTTTATTCTCATGTATGACCGGCCTGCGTGCCGAGGTTTGGAAGACACTTATATTTGAGTAAACTATTGTAAGGCCATAAGGCCATGTACTTATGTATTTGTACGTTCATTCCTGTTGGGTTTAGCGCAGTGGACATTCATGCGTTTTGGATCGGTTCTTATTATACAACTTTTAAATTACTTCCGCTAGAATGTACTCTGTGTAGGACGTTGGTTATTGGCAGGATGGTTTCCATTGCGTAACATTTCGATCTGTCTGTAGTATATGGCGTCGGGCCCCGGACGGACATACTTTTATATGCTATGCGATGGCTTGGGGGTGTTACACCATTCTTGAGAACTTCTTTGATGATGAATAGTCCAGCCCAATTTGGATTAAGCTTTCTTACTGAGTCGTCTCTTGCAGCAGCGTCAAGTTTTTTAAGAACCAGATCTCCCACTTGAAAGTGTTTGATCCTCACGTTCTTATCAAAGTATCGAGCCATCCTTGTTTTTTACTTCTTCTTGCCTTATAGCTGCTTTGCCTCTGATCTCTTCGATTTGTTCTAAGCTGAACTTCATCTCTTCATTATTTAGCTCAAACTAATCCTCAAAACCTTTCCTTGCAAGCAGAACTCTAGGTGATGGAACTTCAAACTAACTGGAATTAGGGCTTCCGAGCTATGAGAAAGTTTGAATGGAGTTTCACCAGTTGCGAATGAAGGTGTAGTTCTTAAGTACCAGAGGACCGATGGAAGTTGATCAGCCCAATTGCCTTTGAGATTCTGCACTTTCTTCTTAAGCAAGTTGAGGACCTGCTTGTTATCTACTTCAAACTGGCCGTTGCTTCTGGGATGATAGACAGCTGCAAACCGTAGCACTGTTCGAATCTGCTTGCAAAAATCAAACATCAATGTATTGTTGAACTGTGGCCCGTTGTCAGTGATTATTGTCATTAGAATCCCATGTCGGCAGACAATCTCCCCCCAAATGAAGTTCTTGACGACCTGAGTTGTTGTCTTTGCCAATGCCTTAGCCTCGATCTATTTGCTGAAGTAATAAATCATCACTATGATAAAGCGTCGTTGTCCTCTTGCCATGGGAAAAGGACCAATAAGATCAATTCCCCAAACTGCATAGGGCCAAGGAGTTATGATTGATCTGAGTGATTGAGCAGCTTGATGCTGAAGTGGAGCGAACTTCTGGCACTAAACACATTTTCTTGCATAAGCCTCAGAATCTCTCTTCATGGTAGGCCAGAAATAACCTTGCCGCAGGATTCTCCTTTCTAAAGTTCTTGCTCCTGAGTGACTTCCACACTCACCAGAATGAACTTCATGTAAAACAGTCGGAGCTTCTTCTGATGAAACACAACTTGCCATGACAGACAGGAAGGTTTTCTTGTATAAAACACCAGATACCAGAAAATAGTATGCTTCTTTTATCTCGAACTTTTTCTGATCTTTGATCGAATGATGAAAGTTCCCTGTTGATAGGTAAAGAATGAATGGATACATCTTGGAGGGATGCTGATCAATCTGCATCAACTCTTCTTCATCCACTGCCGGGCGGAAGAGTTCAGAAGTTGTTACCCTTGACGGAAGTCCATGCTTGGCAAGAACATCTGCCTCCTCATTTTCTGATCTTGGGATATGTTCAATGGTAAAACTTTTGAATTTGACAACTTCAACTTTCACAAGAGTAAGATATTTCTTCAGGATTGACTCTCTAGTCTCAAAGTTACCAAGAACTTGTGATGCCAACACCATAAAATCACTCTTTATATGAACATGATCAATTCTGAGCTCTCTTGCAAGCCTCAAGCTCGCTAACAAGGCTTCATACTGTGCCTGGTTATTGGTAACTGGAAAATAGAACTTTATTGCCTGCTCAAGTTTGATGCCATTTGGGTTGATCAGAACCACTCCTACTCTAGAAGAATTTCTGCCTGAGGCACCATCAACATAGATGGTCCAAGCCAAAGGAGACCTTTCTGCTGGATCAGAACTGGACTCTGCTGTATCAATCAAGAAGTCTGCTAACACCTGGGCTTTGATAGTTGTCCTGGGCACATAAGAAATTTCAAACTCACTTAATTATATTGCCCATTTGGCCAACCTGCCTGAATGCTCTGGTTTCTCCAGCACGCTTTTCAAAGGCTGATCAGTGACCTCTTGAACTGAGTGCGCCTAGAAGTAAGGACAGAGTCTGCAAGTAGACATAACCAATGTTAAGGCCAACTTTTCCAAAATCGGATATCTTTTTTCTGCATCTTTCAGAATATGGCTGACGTAGTAAACTGGGAATTGCTTCCTATTCTCTTCCCGAAGAAGAACTGAGCTGACCGCCACAGGGCCAACTCCTATGTACAAAAACAACATTTCCCTCGATCGGGGGCTCTGCAGCAAATGCGTTGAAGTCAGTTTCTTTTTTAACTGTTCAAAAGCCTGAGAACACACTTCTGTCCATTCAAATTTGGACGCTCCTCGAAGAGTCTTGAAAAACGAAGCACTCTTATGACCAACTAGAGAGAGGAACCTCCGGAGACATGCCAACCTCCCTCCTAACTGTTGGACTTCATTAGGTGAACGGGGAGGAGCCATATCAAGAATGGCTTTAACTTTGTCAGGATTGGGGGCTAGCCCTTCTAGAGTAAGGAGATGACCAAGTAACTTCCCCTTACTCACCCAAAAGTACATTTTGACGGGTTGAGTTTCATCTTGAATCTACGTAGAGTAGAGAAAGTCTCTACTAGATCTTGCAGGTGTAGTGAGAAAGATTTGCTTTTGATCAAGAGATCATCTACGTCCACCTCAAGGTTTCTCGCTTTGTGTTGCTTAAATACATGATCCATCATGCTTTGATATGTTGCACCAGCATTTTTAAGCCCAAATGGCATCATAAGATAACAATAACAACCATAATTTGTAATGAATGACGTATGAGGAACGTCGGGTTTATGCATTCTTATTTGATGGTAACCAGAGAATGCATCTAAAAAACTCATAAAAGAGTACCCTACGACAGAAACAACTAAAGAATCTATCCGAGGCAAGGGGTAACAATCTTTGGGGCACGCTTTATTAAGTTTCGTGAAATCTACACACATTTGCCATTTCCCACCTGACTTTTTAACCATTACAACGTTTGATATCCAAGAGTGATATTAAATTTCACGAATAAAATTTGCTTTGAGGAGCATCGAGACCTCCTCTCTTATTGGATCAGCAAGCTTCATTGCAACATCTCTCTCCTTTTGCTGCACGGGCTTGAGGCTGGGATCAACATTGAGATGATGGCAGATAATGTCTGGATTAATGCCTAGCATGTCCTCCGCTGACCAAGCGAAGACATCCAGGTTCTTCAACAAACATGAGATCAGCTCAGCTTTTTGATCTTCGGGCAACTCCGAGTTGATGGAGAGTTTCCTCTCCTCCCCCTCAGCAATGGGGATTCCTTACGTCACCTGGGCAGGTTCCAGGTGAGCTCCTTCTCTATCTACAGCAGTTTTTGAACTAGAAGAGGCTTTTGCTACTGCTGTTGGAACAGTGGGAGGACTGACTTCAGTCATATTGACGGTGCGAACGTAACACTCCCTTGCTTGCCTTGGGTCGCTCCTGAACCGACACATTCTACCATCAGCAAAGAATTTGATCGTGAGGTGGTAAGAAGCGACCCGTGGCATTGGATACTTTGGGCATATGTAGAACCTCTGGCGATATTTATAGCGCTAACAGCATTAATGAGGCTTGCGGACTCGGCGGTTAAGCTAACATTTTCGAAGTATTCAGAAACCTAAAAATGTGCAGGCATTATGTTAACCCCTCAGTCCACAACATGCACAAGATTCCAAGGTCACCTACCTCTAAGGCGGCGGACTCAATTTGGCAGTCTGCCCAGCTCGTCGAAGCCCCTGCTTATTTCCAAGGTCAGGTGCGGACTCGGTTCTTCTGTCCGCACAGTTCGTCCAGATCCAGGAGCGGCTCAGGATCTTATTCAGGCGGACACAGTGCTCAGTCTGCCTAGGCCACAGCCCTCTAGCTGGATTGCGCCTTACAGCAGCAGTTGGAAGCTTCAGCCCATGAGCCCAGTCCGCCCCTCTTGCATTGACTGGCGTGTTTTCCTCTTTTGCTTCCCGTCCCCTCTGCCCGGTTTTCCTATACCCCGTGCAGCCGGTTATTTTACGACTGCCCGTTTAGGCAGGCCCAGGTCCTATAACTAGGGGGAAGTGGTTCACCAAAAGCACGCTGACTAGTGCCCTGGAGCCTACTTGTTAAAGGCTGTGGACTCGAATCATAGGCTTTGAGGACTCCAGATTGCTCAGCTCTTGCTTTTTTCCTTAACTTTGTAATCAAAACCCTTCTTCAATAAAAAGAAAGCCTGTCGCAAGAGAGGCATTCAGGCCACAATGGGCGAAGTCTGTTGTTGCCGTGGCTCACGGCCCTGCTGTTCTTTTTGCTCTCGTCTGCTTAGTAGATTGCTACTTGCAGTTTGCCTTTTCCCTTCCAATCCCCGGTGCTCGAACCATTAGTTGGTGGTGCTCGACTCCCTTTCCATTTTCGTGCATCAACAATTATTATGTTATTTCCATGTCTATGTGGCTGCATTATTGTTTATGTGAGTGAAGAGCACCTCTATCCCATCTTCTCCATCCCACCATTATGATAATGTCCACACTAGCAATTGCTACTGTCATGCATTTCAAAGAGGTTTCTTCAAACCTTAATTCGACCTATGCGAACCATTCACCTGCTTTCATAGAATCCATCCACCAAGCAAAGCTATGATTGTGACCCATATTAGTTTAATTAGTTATTGTTTTTTATATTTCAAAACAATCAAAGCCCCCTTGTTAGCTTTAAAATCTTTATAATTTATTTTCCAAATGATAGAATCGCTACACACTCTGCTTTATTTTTGAGATCGATAGTTAAGGAAATTCTCATTGTTTTATATTATGTGTGCGACCAGTACACTTGTCGTCATGAACATCAAGTTTTTGGTGTCATTGCTGAAGAAAGTAGGCGTTGTTTATTCCTCTATTTACAAAATAGTTATAAAGGTTTGTGTATTTGATTTTGGTTTTTATTCTTGAGTTTGTATGCTGGGGTGAGACCATGGTGATTTAGCTGACTTTGATCCAGAGGTAGAGCAGATGCTTTGCGTGTGCCACCGTATTGCTGCCACTATGGATGGTATCAGGATAAATCAAAATGATCACATGGGAGAGGGAGAGACCTAGCTTGGTCAAGCTAATAACAAGCATGATGTGGTCCGGCTGAAGCCCATAATGATGAGGGATAATGATGTCTGCTAATCATGAAGAGAATAAAAACCGAACTAGCAATCCAACAAGGCTAGTATACCTATCGAAATTTAGATAGGGGACACAAGTGTCGTAATAAAATCCGGGAAGCGTTGAGTAATCTTACTCACACGAAGGCTATTATGTTATCGAAGAAACTTTCGGGGTTGTTTTCTAAATTAAAAGAAAAGATTACTAGCATAGAGAAAGACACTTGCACTTAATTAGAAAGGCCACAACTAGAGATTAAAATGAGGGGTTGAACAATGATAAAGAAGAGCACTCGATCGAGAATCACCTCGGCTTAAGTTCATCAAAACATGCGATAATAAACTCTAACTTAAATAGGTAGATGACCTTGACCGTGGAGGTTCTAAAAGCATGAACACGCTTCTCTCGAAGTAGTGCCCACCTGAGTTTATGAAGGTCCGTCCGAACTCTCGTCCATATCGGAGGCCTAAAGCTCACTTTACATTATTAATTTCGCTATTGGATTTCACTCCAATCTAGGAGATTTAACGTCTGTCTCCCCCGATGGGTGCGTGCAACTCCCTTTACTATTGAGCGTTCACTCCAAACTATTATCCTGTCGGCTAACTAAGAGTGGAAACAAAGATGGAAATATACATCGATAATATATCTCCAAACATGATTAATCAAGAGTAAATCAAAGGTCTAAGCCTTACAAAGAAAGATCAAACTAGAGCATCATAACTTAATCAAATCGAACCTCGGATCATCAAGATCGAGTACAAGGAGGATTAGTTACTCATGGTTAAGTGGAGCGAGATAGATGAGTATAAGTGCATGGAAATAAAAATAGAGACAAGAAAAATTAAACAACTTATATTAAAATAAAACAGAGAGCTACACTTGAACTACAAAATATTACACTTGCAGGAAAATGAAAATTAAGCAACAAAGTAAACTACAAAAGATAATACAGAAAACTATTACAGAAAAGTAAACTAAAACTAAACTAGCAAAAACTGAAAACAGAAAGGAGGGCGGAAAATTCATGTTATATTCCAAACTAAGTAGAAAAAGAAATAAACCTATCATTTTCAAATTCATCTTCATGATCTGAGCGTATGCATTTAATTTTAAATCAAATTCATTTTAAATATGAATACATAATTTTGTAAATTCAAATAGCGCATCTTATTTAGAAGATACGAATATAGTCCAACAAAATGTTGAGTAATCATCTATTAAAATAAAAGTATATTTTCTACCTCGTAGACTTTGTGCAGTAACTAGATCAAATAAATTCATATGAATTAATTGAAGAGGACTAATAGTAAAAATATCATTCTCACTCTTAAATGAAGAATTTGAAAATTTTCTCTTTTAACATGTCGTACATAAAGAAGATAACTTTCTATCTTACAACTGTAAACCTTTTATCAACTTATTTTTAGAAAGTTTTACAACTAGTTCAGTACTGGAATGACCAAGACACCTATGACACAATTCTAATTCTTTATTTTTAGAAATAAAACATGTTAACATAGAATGTGAAAGATCATGAAGCATTATCATATAAACATTATGACATCTAGGTGCAGTAAGTATAATTTAATGTGACTTTGAGTCTATAATTTTGCACAAATTTGTAGATGACTCAAATAAAATGTTTAATATTTTTTCACACAGTTGAATTATAAAAATTATGTTATTTTTCAAACCATCAATATATAAAGTGTTTGAAATAGTAACAAAATTGTTACCCACTACACTGTTGCCCATGATCCTTCCTTTTCCATTATCGCCAAAAAGTCACTACTCCTTTCTTCATTTCTAGACTAAGGAACTTTGATTTGTTGCTCATCATGTACTTTGAACATCCTGAGTCCAAGTACTATATGTCGTCTTTGTCCTTAGCATTCCAACACACCTAGAAAGGAAAGGAGAGTACGGATCTGGCTATACAGGTGGTTCCTCTCATAGTATAGGTGGAAGTCTTAGGCACTCAGACGTACTTATATAAACTATGGCCTTTCTTTCAACAAGAGTGAGAAGTGTGTCCAAACGTATTACATTTGGCGCACGTGATAAAAGGAGATGATGCATTTTTCAAAATTGATTTTGGACTCTTACTAGAAGATGTGTTAACAGTAGAATAAACAATTTTATTTTTGAAATTCATGCTTTTGGATTTCTCATTATCTCCAGCGATAGATCCTATCATCGGGGGATAGATTCTAGTAACATAATATAGCCTATACTTAGCAGATTCATGGAGCTGATTGACTAAAATCATATCCAGTGATTTTTGGCCTATTCCAAAATTTTTAACAGCATTATTCAAATCCTGAATCTGGGCTTTGAAAGTAGTGTTTTAAGACTAACATAACACACCGCTTTGCAAAAGCCTTTTTCCATCTTATACTTGATAACGAGAAGATTTAAGAGATCTTTCTAAGTCCCTTTTTTCCTTAGTAAGAATTTCAATATTAGATTGGGACTTTGCAAGAGCTTTTTTTAAATCTTGAACCCTTGTAAGAGTGATCACACTCTTGACAAGACATCTTCTCCTTCCCTAGAACTTTTAATTCAGATGATATTTTTTATTTTCTTTCATTAAAACTTTATTTTCAGATTTTAATAAAACAATACACTTCAAACTTTTATCAAAAAATTTATAGTTTTGTAAGAATCCAGAATATAATTCATCGTAAGTAGGAGTTACATTAATATAGGTGTGGACACTGCATTCTATTGGAGCCAACGGTTCATATATCCTTAGTTTGACATTATCAATTCTCATGTTGCATTTGATCACATCTTGTGTTTGGTATAATGTGCATGTTTACAGTTCAAGTGTAGCAAAGAACTCCAATCTATGACCTACCACTGCGCTCTAGTACTATCACCGAGCGTAGCCTAGTTTTAATTTGAATAAGCGCTCGGAATACTATTGCGTGGCGCTTGCGCTAATACCCACACTAGTTTCAGGATTCAACCTGAACAGGCGCTCAAGAACCTACTGCGCTACGCTAGCTTCCTACCGTGTAGTGCTAGCTCTCTCAACAATCGTTGAGATGGATTCATCGAGATGCTTGAGCTACCGCCAGATGATAGCTGGGTACCGCACCGCGCTAGCATGAAAACATTGAAAATAATCTTTTCAGAATATTTTTCCAAATACGCGGGACAGCTGCACATCAACGTGTAATCACCTACCACCAGGCGCTTGCCTTACCGCCGACGATAGCCAATTTTTCAAAGATGTATACTAGGCTTTCATTTTCTCATTCCTTGTAGGAATTGTGATAGAGATGAATTCTTTCTCGGGTTTGGGATCCGCCTCCGAGCACCATTCCGTTGTCTCTGTCAAAGGAAGAGAAAGCCGTCTCCCTCCCGTTCGCATAAAAAAATCTCCGGTAAGACAAGAACTACAACGACTATGAGGAGTTGATCTGTTGAAATCAAACGAAGATTGTTATCGTCGGTCATGCATCGCTCAATGGAGAAATCATTCTTGAGGGAGATTCAATCTTAATTCTTCTTTAATCATTGTGTATTTTTCTCTTTTCTGTATGATTGTGGCGAGGAAAATCGACCGGAGAAGGTCATCGGAATCCAGGGAGGATTCCGTGAGAAATCATTCCAGGGAAGGGACATCTAGATCGGGGGATCTAGAGAGGCTCTAAGACACTTCCTTGTGTGAAGGTTAAGAGCAGACTCGAACACCTTTCTTTGAGGGAAATGGAGAGAGCCAACAGGTTCGGTTAGTGGGTTGGTATAGAAAACCTAAAGAGATTTGACTTTCACAGCCTCCAATCTCCAGCGTCATGGAGATCAACTAATTGTAATTGTAAAACTCTTTTGATTCAATTTGATTAAAATTATTTGCCATTATTAAATATTCTTGTAATGTCGTGGGTGTTAGCTGGTGGATCTCTGAAGGGTGCGTATTTCTCCAAGGAGAAATTTGCCCTGAAAAATGAGGTCTGTGACCTAACGTCTTGAGCTAGTGTGATAGTGCACTGCGGTAGCTTCCAGAACTACTTTTTTGGTTCAAAATAATTTGAATTTTTAATTAACGTGTAAAACCTTATTCACCCACTCCAAGGTCGTCCACTAGATCCAACAAGTAGTATCAGAGAAAGTTTATTCCAAAACAGTTCACCAACGGGAATAATGGCCAACCCTGATCTCGAATCGACTAGTGGGGATATTTTTAAACTCATCTACATGCTTTGCAATGCTTATGATATATGGAAATTTCTTGAGTCTACTTATAGTCTTTTTCTGTAGATGACGAGTCTGAGCTATTTCTCCTGGATCCAAGTGAAGAACCAAATGTAGACTTGCTCTTGGAGAAATACATGGCCACCACATCACGGAGAAGGGAAGATTAGATCTCAACGTTAGATTTGGAGACACATGAAGGAGTCAAAGAAACCCTATGCCCCAATCTTGCCTCATTCAAGAGCACCGTAGGGCAGTCAAATTCTCTTTTCTCTTGTAATTCTATCTGTACATTGTGTGTGCTAAATAATGTTAAACGTAAAATTAAGAAGTTGATGAGTATTAACTCAAAAATACATTTAGAAAATAATAGGTTGAAAGCAAATGCCAATATATAATCTACTAGTAGTTTGACTAGCTCTCTCACATGCTCTTTAGATAACATTTCTACATAGTGTATAAATTATAATGAATTAAAAGAAAAATATAAGGTACTTGAAAAAAAGCTTCATTTTGTAGACGAACAAAATGATAAATTATGTTTAGAAAACTCATCGTTGATAAGTGATTGTGCTGGGTATAGGAATTATAGAATTGAAATTAAAGAGATGGATGAGATGGTTGAGGAATACAGATATAAGTATGAAGCTCATATCGAATCTGTAATCTCCACTCTTAAAGATAGAACAATCACGTACAACAAAGCTAGAAATAATTTTAAAACAAAAAACAAAGAATTAGTTGCAAAGATCAACATGCTTAAGAAAATTATACTTAAAAACTCACAAAACACAACTCCTAAATTTCACGAAAAAGCCCAAAGCATGTTGAATATGAACCGTCACTTAATGGCTGAGTCAACCAAAGAGAGTAGAAAACCTAAAGCTAAAGCAAGTGAGATTCCTAGCTATAAAAATCACTTTCACGTGCAAAAACAACTTACTTTGTACTTAAAAGCTAATGAATGTAGATTTCCTTTAAACAATCACTACACTATGAGTCCCTAAGTTAAGCCAAAGAACTTTAACTTGGAGAACAAATAAAATATATCTTAACCTCCAACACAATATTATTAAATTAAAGATCATCACATAAAGACATGTTGAAATTTTAATGGAAATTTGCAATATAAACATAAACTTAAACCAAAGTATGAATGGAGGCTTGTATTTAAAATGACGCACCCATACTACTTGAAAGGGCACATTAATCATCTCATAAGCTGACACGTAGTATTTTGGTACGCAAGAGAATCACCACACACGATCTCACTTATATACCTAGATCACCTTTCCAATAACTTCACACATTGCGTGAAGTTAGCTCAAAACGAACTACACTATATCCTACTTCACGACATGCTTATTTGTTTTTTGTACTTATTTTTGTTCTATTTTGTATATCACGCCATATATTCTATGAACTATTATCAGGATGAGTAGGGTAGTGTCACACAAATAATCAAAATTTACAAATGTAAAAGCAAAATAAATATTACCAGTTGTACCATTACCGGTGTGAGAGTTCACCACAGAGAGAATAATGTTTGATCTATCTTTATATAACATGAATAATAATAATAATAATAATAATAATAAAGAGGGCAGCATAGTCGAACACCAAACTACGAAGAGATAAGGCGTAGTTGTTATTCTTCTGAAGAAGTCAGAAATATGTTTAGCCTTCTCATCATCTTATTCAACATCTTCTTCACGCCCTTCACCAACTTATCTATCTACATAATCTCCTGCCCTTGCTCCTCCACCAACCCGTAGATATCCTGGTTGGTTTCCCTACTGGATCCTCCACGATGTAAAGCAGGCTGTGTAGCAGGGGGTCAGGGTTGTGATGAGGTAGGAATCTCACCTACTCTGTAAAAATGTGGGAAGCTATTAATAGGGTACTGCGCCCAATCGATGGCCGGATACTTCGCCATGAGGATTCGGATACTTCGCCATGAGGATACTATGGATCACTCCTCCCAACGATAGAGTGTTTAGCCACTGGTGATTAATAGATTTGAGCCGATATGTGTAGAGCATTATCGATAGGATAAGATCTAATATGCTAAAGTGCCTTCTAGCTAGGATACAAAACATTACCATAGAAAGATGGGTCGTGATCTTCTTGGTGTCCCCTCCCTTCAACATCAGGGAGTGGCGCAGAACGTTTGGATTATGAGAGCATCCGACGTTAATGTTCCTATAGTGGTGATGAGATCTCAATAGTTCTCCACACTATGGAGAGCCTCACTGATCTCTCTCCAGTCTCTTGTAGATCTAAATGACTCAATAATATCGAGTGGGTCCCCACCCACACACCAGACATACTTCCTAGCCATATCTTCATGAATAGTGGTGGCGATCTGAGTATCGATACATGATTGCACTCCTCCATCTAGTTGTGTTTGAGCTAGATCCCTGAGGTTATTATAGAACTCATGAGTAAGCACTGAGGAAAAAGGATCACCGATTGAAATCACAGAGAGAATTCCCAAATGATCCAAGTAACTGTAAATGTGAGCGTAACAGTCATCGATGTTGATGACCATCGACACACTTACGGTGGACTCATCTATCAATGGGAATGTAGATGCAGGTACTTGAAATTGCTTGGAGAAACTCCGTTGTGATGGCTGAGAGCTGGAAGACGCCATAACCCGCAAAACACAACAAATCCACTCTTCAAAATATGATAAAACTATTTCTGGGGGCTTCCGCAGCATGGTTATCTGCTACTACCATGTGGTAGCGTGACGGACTAGACTCCATCCCTTTCTGCCGGATCACCCCCCAAAATTTGATTTTTTACATATTTCTCTTAAAAACCTTAGGGGGGAAAGAGATCCAAGCTCATATATGTTAGATCCGTAAAATCAAGTAAGATCCGTGGAGAAAAATCTCAAATCCAACTTAAAAAACTTTGTGAAACCACCACAGATAATGCCCAAAATGACTAGAACTCCACGAATTACAAGTTTAACTCATCACCCATAAAAATGAATAGAAAAAGGGGAGTTGTTTACCTAGATCTGGGAAGCACCGGCGGAAGAACTGTAATCGGAGGTAAGAGAACAAAAAGGGAAGAATGAAGAATTCAGTATGAACCGAAGCATATTTACTTTTGAGCTACCACGCTGTGGTATCTGTACTGCCAGTGGTAGCACATTTTTGTACTAATTTTCTAACGATTAGCACTGAGAGCTTTAGTTTATGTTTAACTCAAGAAAAATCAAAATGTGACTCAAAATGGCGGGGGCCTAGGTTTGTATGCATTAGGAACACTAACTTGTAATCCATGTGTTGTCCTTAACTGGGGAAGTGTTCCAGTAGGTCCTTGTGTGGCACTAGGGGAAAGACTGTTAAGTTGTGTGGGTTCTTGTGTGTGTATATGGGATTAACACCCCACCCTACGACACTTGTGCAGCTCCTCATGCACATCCGTCACTTAGTACGAGTGTTGGGTGATGACACATTGCTTGGGTCGATTGTGTCTTGAGCATTCTCATGAGTGTTCCTATACATAGCACGAACATTATGTCATGTCTCCTGGTCATCAATATCATGCATAATACTCTATTGTGTTGTTCTATGTATTTTTCCATTTTTCGTTTGTTTTGTTTGATTTGTTTAATTATTTTTTTAAAAGCAGAAAAATTTAAAAAAAAAATTAAAAACCCAAAATACAAAAAAAAACTGTGGATCATTTATTCTTAGGACACACATAGCTAGAACCTAGAGCATAATGATTGCGTACAATGTTTGACTTAGGATTGTTAATCTCTGTGAACGTTGTCTACATTTATCATGATGAATCGAATCTATAGTTGCTTAACTTCTGAGAGCTACTAGACATGACAGTGTCTGTTGAATATGCCTTTAGTTATGTGTGAGGATTTAGGTAGCGTAATGACTTTACACCGTTCACACATCCATAGACGAAGCACTCATGTATAAATTCTATGCTTACATGTTATAACTTGTGATATTGTGTCTAACATGTTATAAATAACTTGAATAATCAATGTCACGATATACATGTGTTTATATGAAGGTTAGAACTTTGGGCCAAATCTCTATTAATCATGTCTTTGTATACAAGTTAAAGTGCTTCTATCTATGTGGGTAGATTTTGATTGATTCGAGGTCCTTGAAATGAATGTTATAATAATGATAGTTCGAAAAATAAATGAAAACAATTATGCATGCTATCAAATCATATGTCAAGGATACCCCCAAGCACTACTCAATCCTTCTGATATGTCTTCATGAGCATTATGAGGATGAGCACCTTATTTAAAAGAATCATTTTGATCTTGTGCAAAGACTAAACCTTAAGTATAGTGCCCCTTGTACTAGGCTTGGTATGAGGTAGATAAAACTGTGATGTCATTTTTCACTTTATTTCTCTTGTGATATCATATTGAATTACTGAGATAAAACATGTACTAAATGTTAGTTCTACTTGAAGTTTTTCTTTTTGTGCTACACGTGCACATGTCATTTCTCTATCTAACGCTTTCATGCATAAGAATTGGACTGAAATTGCAATATATATCTACAACACATAGGTACTATTACATGATTTTTATTCCTGACTTTTACAATGTTACAATAAGTTAACTCAATAAATCTCTTAGCATTGTGCTTCAAATCATTGTGTACTTAGTTTCACCTGTGCTGTCCAATTATTTTTACTCTGAAAACTCATATGATTTACTTCTATATACTCTGCTCATATATTTGACATGTACGCATTATATTCGCTGATTTATTTTTGGTCACCCCTATTGTTTTTTGCTTCTAGATTCACTTTATAATGTACATTGTTTGATCTTTATCACGCTTATTTAGACTATAATTTTTCCCGTACATGCGTATAGTCACTTTTTGATCTAGCCAAGCCCTTTCGGTAACATCCGAAGGGGGAGAATAGAATGTTCATTAGTCATGAGCTAGGGACGATCACATGTTGGAGGAGCTTGTTGAACTGTGTACACGTGGATAGGGGGCACGTAGAGCACATATATAGGGGGAGTGAGTATGTAGGTGGAGTTACAAGTAATCGGAAACCTGACTATTTAAAACTTATTTATTATCGGCACTATATCATGCATCTCAACTATTATATCTCATGAACGTGATTTGATATTATCAAAAGGGGGAGTTTATTGGAGCCGACAGTTCTTATATCCTTAGTTTGACAATATCAATTGATATATTGTATTTGATCACATCTTGTGTTTGGTATAGTGTATAGGTTTATAGGTTAAGGCGAAGCGAAAAACTCCAATCTGTGACCTACCGCCGCACTCTAGCGCTACCGCCAGTGCTAGCCTAGTTTAATCCGAATTAGCAGTCTGGATTTTACAGCGTAGCGCTAGTGCTACCGTCTGTGCTAGCTTCTGGATTCAACCTGAACAAGCTCTCTAGAACCTACCACGTAGTACTTTCTTCCTACCGCATAATGCTAGCTCTCTCAATGATCGTCGAGATGGATTCATCGAGATGCTTGAGCTACCACAAGGAAAAAGTTAGGTACCATGACACACTAGCACGAAAAAGCAAAAAATAATCATTTCAGAATATTTTTCTAAATATGCGGGATAGCTGTAATGTTGATGCGTAATGACCTACCGCCAGGCGGTAGCCTTACCGTCGGTGGTAGCCTGTTTTTCAAAGTAATATAAAAGGCCTTCATTTTCTCATTCCTTGTACGAATTGAGACATATAGGAATTCTTTTTAGGGTTCGAGAGCCGCCTCTAAGAAACGTTCTGCCATCTCCGTTAAAGGAAGAGAAAACCGCTTCCCTCCCGTTCATGCACAAAAATCTTCGGCGATCCAAGGACTACAATGATTATAAGGAATTGATCGGTTGCAACCAAACAAAGATCATTAGCGCAGATCACGCATCACTCAATGGATAAATCGTTCTTGAGGGAGTTTCAATCTTAATTCTTATTTAATCCTTGTGTAATTTTCTCTTTTCTGTGTGATTGTGGTGAGGAAAATCGACCAGTGAAGGTCGTCGAAATTCAGGGAGGATTCCATGAGAAATCGTCCTGATGAAGGGATGTCTAGATCAGGCAATCTCGCGGGGCTCTAAGCCACTTCCTTGTGTTAAGATGTAGATCTGGATCAAAGAACTTTCTTAGAGGGACAAGGAGAGAGCTAATCGGTCCGGGTAGTGGATTAATATTGAAAACCTAAAGTGATTCGACTTTTACTGCCTCCGATCTCCGGCATCATGGAGATTAAGCACTTGTAATTGTAAAACTCTTTTGATTCTATTTGAATAAAATTATTTGTTGTTATTAATTCTTCTTGTAACATCGTGGGTGTTAGCCGGAGGATCTCTGAAGGTGCGTATTTCTCCAATGAGAAATTTTCCTAAGAAGATGAGGTCTATGACCTACCACCACGCGTTAGCGATCTAGCGCCCTGCGGTAGCTTCCAAAACTAGTTTTCTGGCTCAAAATAATTCGAATTTTTAATTAATGCATAAAACCTTATTCACCCCCCCCCTTTAAGGTTGGCCAATAGATCCAACACATTTGTCATTTGATGGTGTAGTACTCTTTTCCATCAAGCACATGTTGGCCTACTTATCATTGTATGAAATTTATCCAATTGAACTTTCAGATGAGGAATCATCCCAAGTCTTAGCCTTTGGTACATTCTTCTTGTACTTTTTCTTGCGCCTCTTTTCTTTCGCTCTTTCAGATATTTTGGGCACTGCTTCGAATGTGTCCAACCTTTCTACAATGAAAAAATTCCCGTAGAGAACGTTCCTCATCATCATATACCTTTACTTTACTTTCTCAAAACCCGACACCCTCTTATTAAAATAATTTTTGAAAGAATTTATTCTCTCCGGATTTCTCATAAACCATTTTAACTTCTTCACAAATAGACTCACCTCATCCTCTTCATCCTCTTCATCATCTTCATCAATTTCATTATCTTCTTGCTTCCTTGACTTCAACACCAATGCCATATTCTTTGTCTCCAAGTTATACTCTTGTTGTTGAATTTTTAACTCCAACTCATGAATTTTTAGATTCCCAATAAGGCTCTATATTTGATGAGTCTTTAGATCATGTGATTTCGAGATGGCAGTCACCTTCAGATTGAACTTTGGGGAAGCGATCTAAGAATCTTTCTCACTAAATCATCATTGGAGAAATTCTTGCCAAGTACTTTGGGACCATTGATGATCTTAGTAAATCTTGTGTATATAGAATCAATATCATCATCAACTTCCATCTTGAACTTTTCAAATTATAACTCTAGTTGGAATAACTTTGAATCATTCACCTATGAAATACCTTCATGAGTAACTTCAAGTAAATTTTAAATATTGAAAGCAGTTTCGCAAGTGCAAACCATATTAAACTCAGTTCTATCTAACACACAAAATAAAGCATTCATCGCCTTAAAGTTCTTTTTGCACCTTAACTTGTCAGAATAATCTCATTTATCCATTGGAATTTCCATACAAATACTGTTGGAACAGATGTTGTTGGAACTGATGTTTCATATTCCCTGAGTTTGAGAATATCAACTCCCAGGTTGTATTTGATCATGTCTTCTGTTGATAGAGTGTGCAGGTTGACAGGTGCAAGTGAAGAAGAAGAAGATTAATATGGCCACTAACGTCGGAAGATAGAAGTTACCTCCAAGTGGTAGCCGTTAATTAATTGGACAATGCTCTAGGGAAGTTATCGTGCCACGTTAGTCCTACCACACGAATTATCCTCTCGACGAACTTTAGGCAGGATTTTTCTCGAGAAACAATCTATCGCCAGGTGATAGAGGTTAATGCACCGCGCTAGCCTCTTGATAATTATCAGGACATTTTTCTTGAGAAACCAATCTACCTCCAGGCGAAAGAGGTTAACGCACCGTGCTAGCCTCTCGATGAATATCGAGAAATATTTTCTTGAGAAACCATTCTACCACAAGCGATAGCTCTTACCGTTCCGCGCTGGCCTTCATCGAGCATCAACATGACTTTTAGAATCGTCGTGTCCTATTTTATCGCTCGGAGGTAGCTGTAACCGCGCGACGATGAAAATACAAATATTTGTTTTGAATATTATTTTAGATTTGGTTGAAAGCTGGCACAACAAGCGCGTGAACTTATCACCGGGCGCTAGCCTTACCCCCACCGGTAGCCTATTTTTATGAAGATGAATAAAAGGCCGCCTTGGTTTCTGTGCCTGATGTCTAGAAAAATAGAAAGGACAGGAGTTCGTGAATTCTAGGGTTCAACCGCTCTTCCTTGTGATCCGTTCCATAAGTCTTCGTCGAAGAAGAAGACAGTCATCTCCCTCCTACTCGTGATTGAAAGACTCCGGCGATCCAAGATCTACATCGAATATGAAGAGCCGACTAGTTGCCAGCAAACGGAGATCTCAAGCACCGACCGCGGATCGCTCTTCATAGAAGTCTTCAAGATGGAGAACTTCATCTTTAAAACATTTACATCTTTTACTCTTGTAATCTTTTTGTGTTTACTAAATCTTGTGGAGAGGAAAATCGACTGGTAAGGGTCATCGGAATACAGGTGGTACTCTGTGAGAAATCATCCTGGGGATAAGGACATCTAGATCGATAGGATCTATCGCGGCTCTAAGACCCTTCTTTGTGTGGAGGTAACGAGCCAGCTCGAAGACGTTTCCTGGCGGGAAAAGGAGAGTCAACCGGTCCGTGGAGCGGATTAGTATAGAAACCAAAAGATTGTTTATACTACGCACCTTAGATCTCCGGCATCACTGAGATCACCCATTTTGTACTCATCTAGGACTATTGTTGTTTTAATTTCTTGCAATAAAATGCTTTATCTCTGTGTTGATTATTTTTGGATGTGTGCTTTGATTGCTTAGAGAGTTTGTGTGTTTGTAGGGGTTGATCATGGATCTGCATAGGGAGATGAGTTCATAGACTTACCGTCGAGCGTTAGCTATCTATTGCCATGGGGTAGCTTCCAGAACTCAATTTCCTAGAATGAAATATTTTAAATTTCAAAAAATGATGCAAACCTTATTCACCCCCCCCCCCTCTAAGGTTGGCCACAAGACCAACAAACACATCCAACTATCATCGTAGGTGGAGTATAGCAATGTTTTACTATACCCCAGACATCAATATCTAACGTAATGAGAAAACATCTCATTTGAGTTTTCCAATAGTTGTAATCAGTGCCAATGAATAAGGGAGGTTTACTAATTCCTTGCCCCTCAAAAATGCATGATCATTATGCGACATTACTCTCGGTGGTAAAACCATTTTGGAGTAACCTAGCTCTGATACCAAGTGTTGGACTTGAGGTGCCTTTAAGGGGGGTGAATAAGGGAAAATAACAATAATTACTCATGTAGTTATAAAATATAGACCTAACCAGCTTATCATGATTGAAAGTAGGTAACTTTGATGGTGTTGTTTTTGAAATATTCTATTGGCATAAACAATGATGTGTATTATTGAATACTCTCCCAATGGTAACTGTCATTTCTTGATCGTGTTTCGTATAAATGGAGGTTGGGTGTTTACCGCCAACATACTTTAATAACATCTCAAAAACCAAGAAAAATTATTCAATCGCCTCATGAGTGACAAATGCTTCTCCAACAAAAACGTTCTGCCAATGGTAGTTCACTACTATGAAAGGAACAAATGCTAAATTATATTTGTTTAACTTATAAGTCATGTTAAAGATGATTTCATTACCAAAACATTCACAGTCCAATTTCCCTTACTCGTCAATCAAAAGAAATTAAGTAGGCGAATCATGTTATCTGTTTGCACATCAAAAGAGAACATGTTATCATCCAACTGTCTCTTCATAAATATTTCCAACAAACTAGCAACATCACTATTTTTAATGAGCGCTCTTCTCTCACACTGTAAAAAATTATAAGCATCTTACTTCGTGAAGCCTACATTTTCCAAACCACCAACTTCTTCAGTTATCAAATTATAAATATTTACTATATGTATACCAGCTCTTATCATATTCTCGATCTATGCCACTTGGCCATCAGATACATTGCGATGTGATCTTAACAAATATGAATATTTTTCTGGTTCTAACGGATAATTGTGTTCTTCAATAAATTTTCAGAACTTCTAGTTTTTACCTTCTTTATCGGCAGTGTAGTGTAAGCAAACCTAACATCTAGTGCGAGTATTGAGATGGTAAAATTTCTTTTCCACGTCAATCCATGACTTTGAAATCATAAAACCAACTTTAGCACAAGAGTATTCTCGTCCCTTGATAATCCTAGTATGTTTCCAGTAGTATATATGTTGCTTGAGGATGCTGAAACCACATTTGCTAGAATAGGTCAAGTACATTTGATAAGCTTCCTCATCTGAATGAACTGTAGGAAAACTACAGCTTCCTTGTTCACCTGCATGGAGTTGGTTGACAATATAAATGATCAATTTCTGAATAATGACATATAATTATAAAAATGATCGTATTTACGAGATTCCGACCATATGTTAACAGTATCTGATGGTTTTTAGCCCCTCTTCCATCGTATTTTCAAATCAGAAACTGTTTTTTGACATACTGAAAGTTTTAGTTTGATAGCAGCTCCGAAACTCATTCAACAGAGCTGGTAAATCCATGAAGAATAGAAAAATGATATACTGGGAGAATGTTTAAAGTATAACTACGATCGTATCAGAGTAAAAATAATTGTATTTTAAAGAAACATGCAGTATGTACACAATGTTTTGTTGCATCTTACAGTCTTTTACACTATCTTGCATGACTCATATCCTTCTTTTTCATATTCTAATGTGGCAGTTTGTTCTTTAAAAACGTAGAAAAATCTACCTACCAGATCAATTAATCATACCAAAAGAGTAGTTGTGAACACTGCAAAAATCATAAAAGACGGCGATGTTTAATGTAAGGACTTACTGTATTTTGATGGAGCAAGCTTTATTTTTCCCTTCCAATGGTGATAGAGCTACACCTATTCATGAATTTGAGAGAATGGCAGTACTACACCTAGCCAGCTCATGTGAGACCTTTTCCACAGCACCATCGCATGGACATGGAAAAAAGGAAGCTTCTCTGAAACCACCCATAGAGCTTGCTGTTGAGCTCTGGTACGAGACCTTTGGTGCTTCGGAATGTCTGTTTTTCTTTACTTTCAATTGGTAAGTGAGGGAGATGGATTGGTAGGGAAATGTAAAATTTTGGAGGAAAAAGTTGGGCCCTTCACAAATGGGGCTATTTAATCTCGTATGTAATAATACATACATTAAACGTATTAGAAAATTGTTTGGGAGTACTTTTTGGCTCCTTTCTATTTTTTAGAAAATGCTACCAAACCTAAGAAACTATTTTTTCGAAAATTGTTTGGGAGTACTTTTTAGCTCCTTTCTACCGATTGGAAGAGCTACCGCCAAAAACTCCATTTTCTCCTCTTTTTGAAAAATCACTTATCACATACTTTTCATCAGTTTCGAAAAGCACTTCCTCATCCTGATGCACTATTGCATGCATTTTTTCGCCCGGGCATGCATTCTCACCCAGATGAGCCTTTTTTCCCGGGCAAAGCATCCAGATATGTTCTTGGGTATTAAGTACTTATAGTTTGTTCCTTATCCTCGGAAAGGCAACAATAATAATAATAATGCCTCAGTCAATGCACATATGTCTATCACATTCGAACTACCACATATGCCAGTCAGGAGTGTCTCTATATGGGTAATCGTACTGGTCTTAGGATGGATAAAGTATCCTATACTAGCAGAGAGGGTCAGAAGCTTGATAAACTTTATAGGAGATGTACAGATACGTTAGATGGGGTCCAAGCAAGTTTTGGGGTCTCTCTAGGCTGGAGAAGAAGTATCAAACTAGATGTGTTATCGTAAAGAGACCTGAGTTGAGACACAATGCTTTAGGAGTATCCGAGGATCCCTTACTAATGAAATGTTAGTGGTAGTATATATAACTCAGGTGTACATACTTTATAAAACTACATATAAAAAATATCTTGAAACAAAATGGGAAGGGTACCTTCACCTAGGAGTAGTATCTTTTCAAGTCATCACCACTCCAGGTGTTGGATATTTCTTCACCTTCATAGGATTACAGTCGGTATGAACCATTCTTGAACTCTTCTTTGATGATGAACGGTCCCACCCAGTTTTGGGTTAAGCTTTTCCACTGAGTTTGCCCTTACTGCAACGTCCACCTTTTCATCCCGAGGTCACCCACGGTGAACTGTTTTACCCTGACATGCTTGTCAAAATACTTGTCCATCCTCTACTTGGATTTTGTTTTTTGACCGTGGATTGATCTATGCATTCTTCGATTAAGTCAAGAATACATCTCATCTCCTCGTTGTTGCTCTCCATCCAACCTTCATCATTCTATTTGGAGAGGAGCCCTCTTAGGCTCATGACATCAAACTCTACCGTGATGAGATCTTCAAAGTTGTACAATAATTTGAAGGGCCTATCTTTGGTAGTTGAAGGAGTAGTCCTAAGGATCCACAATACCGCAGACAACTACTTTACCCAATTTCCACTAGTGTTTTCTACCTTATTTTTGAGTAGATTCAGGACATGCCTGTTAGCTGCTTATGCTATGTCGTTGATGCACGCGTGATAGAATGACGAAAATTAGATCTCTATTCTAACTTACTTACATAAACTGACTTATTTGACGCTTGCAAATTGAGTCCCATTGTTATAATGATGGTTACTAGGATCTTATGTGTCGGGTTTTCTCTAGATAAGTGCAATTAGCACATTAGATGTGCCCAATAGAATAAAACATACAAGAAAACCCAAAATAGTAAAGGTTCTTATGAAATCCATGAATCAAGAAATGAAGATAACAATAGTTTGCAAGTTATTTGTACGGGGCCGATTCAAAAATCGGCAAATATGCTCCAGAAAAACTACTTATTCTAAGTTGGAATCTTATTTAAACTTTTCTTCAATGTTCAACCACTTAGTCGCTATTGCGTCTTCAGTCTAGAGTGCAGAAGTAAATTTGTGTCTCTACTACAGTCCACATGAATAATGGAGAACCTCAGGATCTTGTTCAACAAGATTTGGGTCGAAAAATGAGTTCCCTCAACATCTCTGACGAACTACTCGGTCTAATTAAGGGAGAGACGGTGGCAGTAGCCGGAACTGGGTCTCGCAATAGTAATAGCTGTGGGATATTAGGTTTAGAGTTTGGAGAACACATTTTTCCACCAAAGTCCTCAAAATGTCCTAAGGAAAACCTAATCACTTGTTTAGTTACACCCATCGATGTAAATTAAAAATGCACTTCTGCTATTAATATACTAAGAACTTAATGGAGCGAATAGCCAAGAGGCGTCGTGTTAACACAATGAATATGACACTTATACACCAAGCATCGAGTCAACACAATGATTAACAGAATACAACAAAAAAGAGGTGTCATGTTAGCACAACTCATACGATGCTTAACCACGATGCTTATTGACTCAACACGATGCTCGATATTCTAATAAGTCCTAATAAATCAAAGGTTTTGTCCTATACCCACATCCAAAATGTGTAAGGCCAATATAATCCTTTCTCCAATTTCTACAAAAGCTCTTATGTGTGACCTTATAGGCTCATATTGCATTGGCGGTGAGACTAACTGCTTGACTACTTCCAGATCACCTAGGAAACACCAACACTATGTTGACAAATATTTTTCCCCATATAAAGTACTTGATATCCAAAGTCATTATCTTAGCTAGTGTCATAGATTATTTCTACTTGCTGAATCTATCATGACTAGGATGAAGCATTATTGTACACTTACCATTGGATATGGTCCAACCAAATCCTTTCCCCAAAGAGCGAACAGTCAAGGAATTAAGATCGACCTTAGCTATTACACTTGCTGAACTTGAAAGGGGCAAACTTACAACACTTAAAACACTTCTTTTCATACTCACAACAATATTTCCTAAGAGACGGCCAAAAGTAACCCTGAAAAATGAACCTTTTCTGATGCAGGCCCAAGGTTTCGGCAGAATAAACTACGCGCACTGGGGTTCAACAATTAAATCAGGGTACGTAGCGAGAAATATTTTCTCTAAAAAATTCTACCAAAAATTTAACTATTTTAGCAACACACAAAACAAAGGGACGCTACCCCTTTTATAGATTGAACAAGGGCTATAGGCCAATTCTCTGTTGAACTTTCCAGATCTTGGAATGAGCAGGGGTTATCTTAATGAAAGTTAGTCACAACCAGAAAGACATGTAGCAACAAGAGTCTTTATTGATAACAACATTCTACTTTACAAGGTGAGACATACATGGCGAGACCTGATTCACCAAAAACCACCACAGGGAAAGCAGAGACAATTATAAAAAACCAAGACAAGTCAAGCAGCGCAGACTCAAACACTTAGCCGTCGGATCTACTGCTAAGGAGTCTGCACAGATCGCCAGGTCGTCAGACCGCAACCCAAGCCGCATGGACTTCCCGTTATTCCAATGCTAAGCTCTTGCCGCCGATCTGCAAGCCGTCTAACTGTGAGGTCGCCTAGCTTCCAGACCGCACAAGCTGCGAAGCCAAACTGAACAGGCTGCCTAAAGCAGGCGACTTATTGAAACCCGGAAACAAGTTTTCTAAGAGAAAATCGCCTGGTTGCTCTCTGCGACCTGCTGTTTACCGCCTGTTGCTTAACCGTAGAGTCTGCACTATCCCTGACCACAATCAGAGCCAAGTCCCAGCTTTCCAGCGCTATTTGCACAACCTGAACAACAAAAACCGGTCAACTCAAACAACCCACGCGAATAGCGAAAGTCAGTGTGCAGCAATTGATCGTAGGCTCACTTACTGTTCATTCGCTCTCTATTCCTGATGTGACATAGGTCCTATTTATAGGCACGACGAGGAGTGTGGTCAACCCCCTAGCTGATAGGATCACCGCCTCATCCCGCAACAAGAACAAGTGTCTCTACAACCTGCGGATACACTTCAGTCCGCCGCGACCTGTGCAGGATAGCCAGTCCACCTATGATATATTAAGGCCAGACAGCAACGCCTGTCCTCCTAGTCGCCACAGGCCAAGCCAAGACCGCCACAGCCAGACTCTACAGCAACTGCCCGCGTATCCGCAGACACAGCTCCAGTCTGTGTATCTCGAGCCCATAGCCACGCCACCAAGGCAACTACCGTACTCAGCATACACAGCTCCAGTCCGCTTATCCCGAGCCCACAGCCATGCCACAAAGGCAACTGTCGGACTCAGCAGACATATCTTCAGTCTGCACACACTAGAGACAGCTTTAGTCCACATATCCCTGCAGACAGCTCCAGTCCACATGCCCTTACGGACGCAACTTCAATCTGCATTCCCTAAACTCGCAACCAAAGCACACAGTACTACTGTCGAGCTTATCGGACTGAGAAGAAGTCCGCGCTCCACTGCGAGATCTCCTCGGACTGAGTTAAACCTAGACTTGGTTCAGAACCAACCAAGTCGATACCACTGGCCACAACAGCCAGTCTGCACTTATTGGCGGAACACTGGAAATAGTCCGCCAACCCCGACGAACTCCAGCACCAGTCAGCACTGACTGGCGACCTCTGCGGCTTCAACTTGTAGCTTCACTAGAGCAAGACCAAGGATTCTAACAAGCCGGTCTAACAATCTCTAGTCCAGTCTGCTTCTTGTCGGAATCCGCGGATAGAGTCTTTAACCGCCCAGTTACCTTCTGGGATACAACTGCCTGCTGAGCATAAACTAGCCTATCAAATAGCCGCTGTTGTTCACTTAGTCTGCGCAAACAGACCGCCCAAGCCACCACAGAACAAGTCGTCTGCAACAGCCCTGCCGACCTGGCTATCCGCCAACCCTGTCCGCGTAGTCCGTACGGATAGGTTGCGCAAGTCTTCCAATCACCCTCTTTCACTTCATAATTTTCAACACTCCCCCTTGAAGTGAGAAGTCGTGAATAACTCCAGCAGCTCCCGTAACATTGCACCATGGTCCCTTCGATAGCGCCTTCGAGTAGATGTCCAAGACATAGCCCCCCGCCCTGCATATCCTAAACCATGAGGGATCCCTCCAGCATCTTCCAAACGGAGCAATGCTTCCTTCTACCTTCTTCTTCAGCTTTGACCTCCACTTGTGTGTCACAGGAGTATCAACAACGACCTTGGGCATAAGGGCCCAAGCCTCGTCACCTCTGAGAGTAGTCACCTCCATAACTTTGGCATCATCCACCTCCTTGACTCTAGTGGTGTCATCACAAGCTAGAAGGTACTCGCTCGACCTGAGGGTTTTCAAGGAAACATGAGAACAAGCTCACTGCATTCCCTTCGCTATATCGAGTTGGTTGGTTACTAATCCTCTTCGAACTCCGAAGAATCTGATCACGGCTGACCACCTTCACTGCTCCACCTGAACCAGCTCCGTTCACGGGTAAACATGGAACAATGGTCCCCTTGCTTCCTGAACAAGAAGCCACCGCACTAGAACTAGGAGCACCTGGTACAACGCTCCCCCAGCTACCTGAACTAGAAGTCTCCGCTCTCGAACAAGAACTACCTGGAACATCTCCTCCTACTTGCTGAATCGGAAGTCTCTGTCTTCGAGCCAGAAGTACCTGGAGCATCTCTCCCCATGCTTCACGACCCTGATGCCTTTGCTCCGGAGCTAGAACAACCTAGAGCTCCTAGTGACACAGGCAGCTCCAACTGATCCTTAGCAGCAGCCTCCTTCAGGCCACCATCTGACCTACTCACCTCTACATCCACACATGAGCTATCCTAATACGACGTCAGCTCATCGAAGACAGCATCTCTCAACATGATGAACCTCTTTGTCGCGGGATCCACACACATCCATCTTCAATTCTGCTCATCATACCCAACAAAGACTAGCTTTGTCTTGAGAGCATTCAGAGCGTGTACGTTGCTGGTAGATCCAAACACCCGTTGGTACTTCACACTGGGCTTCACCCTGAACATGAGATCAACCGAAGTTTTCATAATGATTGGACAAAGAGGCATCCGATTGATGACATGTGCCGTAAAGGACATCCCTTCCGCCCAAAAGGCCTTAGGAATGCCTTTGCACTGAAGCCAACACTTGAAGGTCTCCATCAACAGATGGATCATCCGAAGTGCAACACCACCTTACTGTGAAGTATGTACACGAGACAGCTCCCTTCGGATCCCATGCTTCATGCAAAAGTTTGAGAACTCGATTAAGCCGAACTCACCACCGATGCTTGTCCTCAACTTCTTTATCTGCAGGCCAAGTTGGCCCTCTACAAGCTTCTTGAACTTCACAAATAAGCGGAATATGTTGGACTTCTCCTTCATGAATTATACCCAAGTATACCTTGAATAGTCATCAACCAATATCAGCATGTACCTGCTGCCTCCAAGACTGGCGGTGGCAGTCGGACCCACCAGATCATAATGAACAACCTCTAAAGGTGCTTTACATTTGGATTGCGCCTTATCATCCATAAAGTTAAAAGTTTCACCATGTTGACATCTCGCGCATGATTGACCATCGCCGTAGGATGACCATCTAGTCAACCCTCTCACAAGCCTCCCTACTGCCATTACTTTCAGCTTGTCCATCCCCACATGCCCAGTCTTTCATGCTAGATAACTGCACTATCACTGGCGTTCATCCGATCAGCATCTGAACTTGTTGATGACCCAACTAAGTTCTTCTCCTTACTCTCAGTATAAGCAACGTTGACTGAGTGCAAGACAACCTTACACTCCTTCCTGAGGTGACCATGCTACTTGCATCTATGGCATCTTGGTCCTTCCTTCCTCTTCCCATCACGCCTAAGAGAAACACTCCTCTTTTGCTAATATGAAGTAGAAGGACCATCCTCTGTAGCAACCTTCACCTCCTCATTGAACAACCCATCAAGGGAAGTACAAACCTCCGCAGCTGACTGACATCCACTGATGTGGTCCAAGAGCACCGATGAGATCACCTGCTTGATAATAGACTTCGCTCTTGCATTTGTCTCCTTCCAAGCTCTCATCTCTTCAGCATTGCCAACAACAACCTCTTGTCTTCCTGCTCCGCACAACACCTCCCAAAGGTCCTCACCAAGAATAAATCTCTCCATACAAGACTTCCACCTATCAAGGTTAGTCTTTGTAATGAGTTCAATCCCAAGACCACTAGCATCTTCCACTGCCATGGTTTTACCACTGGTTCCCTCTTCACAAGAGCAACAAATACTTCAGTTGATCACTACTTATCCACTCCAACCTTGATCTGATACCATGTTGAACTTTCCGGATATTGGAATGAGCATGGGTTATCTTAACTAAAGTAAGTCACAATCAGAAATACATGCAGCAACAAGAGCCTTTATTGATCACAATAATCTTCTTTACAAGGCAAGACATACATGGCGAGACATGATTCACCAAAAACCACCATAGGGAAAGCAGAGACAATTACAAAAAATAAAGACAAGTCAAGCCACGCGGACTCAAACACTTAGCCGTAGGATAGATTACTAAGGAGTCCACACAGATCGCCATGTCTCCAGACCGCAACCCAAGTCGCACGGACTGTCCAATATTCCAATGCTAGGCTCTAGCCTCCGATCTGCAAGCCTCCTAACCGCGAGGTCGCCTAGCTGCCAGACCGCACAAGCTGCGAAGCCGAACTGAACAGGTCGCCTAAAGCAGGTGACTTATTGAAACCTGAAAACAAGTTGCCAAAGAGAAAACCGCCTGATCTCTATATGTGACCTGCTGTTTAACGCCTGTTTCTTAACAGTAGAGTTTGCACTGTCCCTTACCGCAATCAGAGCCAAGTCCTGGCTTTCCAGCGCTATCCGCACAACCTGCACAGCACAAATCGGTCAACTCAAATAACCCGCGCAGATGCCAAAAGTCAATCCATAGCAACTGATCGCGGGCTTACTTACTATTCATTCGCTCTCTATTCCTGATGTGACATGGGTCATATTCATAGGAATGATGAGGAGTGTAGTCACCGCCCTAGCCGATAGGATCACCGCCTCATCTCGCAGGAAGAACAAGTGTCTCTGCAACCTACAGATACACATCAGTCCGCTGTGACCTGTGCAGGATAGCCAGCCCACCTATGCTATATCAAGGCCGGAAAACAAAGCCAGTCTTCCTAGTTGCCACAGGTTAAGACAATACTGCCACAGTCGGACTCAACAGCAACTGTTCGCCTATCCGCGGACACAGCTCCAGTCCGCGTATCCCGAGCCCACAGCCACGCCACTAAGGAAACTACTGGACTCAGCGGACACAGCTCCAATCCGCTTATCCTAAGCCAACATCCACGACAATAAGGCAAATGTCGGACTCTGTGGATACAGCTACAGTCTGCACATACTACATATAGCTCCAGTCTACATATCCCTACAGACATCTCCAGTCCACAAGCCCTTGTAGACGTAACTTCAGTCTGCATTCCCCAAACTCGCAACCAAGGCACACGACACTACTACCGAGCTTGGTGGACTAAGAAGCAGTCTGTGCACCACTGTGCGATCTCCTCGGACTGAGTTAAACCTGGACTTAGTTCAGAACCAAACAATTCCATACCGCTGGCCGCAACGACCAGTTCGCACTTACTGGCGGACACTAGAAACAATCTGCCAGCCCCGACGAACTCCAGCACCTGTCCGTACTCACTGGCGACCTCCGCGGCTTCCACTTGCTTCTTTACTAGAGCAAGACCAAGTCTTCAGCCAAGCCGGTCTACCAAGCTCTAGTCCAGTCCACTTCTTGCCAGACTCCGCAGATAGAGTCTCTAACAGCCCGGCTACCTTCTGGGATCCAACTGCCTGCTGAGCATAAGTCGGCCTGTCAAACAGTCGTTGCTGTTTGCTTAGTCCGCGCGAACAGACAACCCAAGCCACCACAGAACAAGCTGTCTACAATAGCCTTGCCGACCTAGCTGTCCGCCAACCCTGTTCGCGTAGTTCGTGCGGATAGGTTGCCCAAGTCCTCCAATCACCCACTTTCACTTCATAATTTTTAACATGTTTCCTCAAGAGAAAAGGACCCTCATAATCCGGACAATTAGCTATTCAAATTTAATTTATCCGCAAACAAATCACAAACCAAAAAGAGAGGATCCAGAGTAAAAATGCGATTTAAAATAAAGTCCAAGACAATCCCAAAAATTAATTAATATGAGGGTATTCCAAATCACTTGAACTCAAGGGGAAAACAAAGGTGACAAATACAATTTCTTCAAGTGTTCATGAGATCTACCCGCTCCAAATTATGCGAGAATATTCAGAAGAAAACACGCTCAAACTTCAGATTTAATTAAGCGCGAATTTCAATATAAATCAGGACAATTATCTAGCCTTCTATTACACCAATTCTCACAAATATATAGAAGAAGCAGACAAAGAGTTGGTTTAGAAATCGTTACCCAAATCCCAAGAAGTTTGTCCACGATATTGAGTTTAGGAAGCGCTCACGACGGTGGTTGATTTCTATTTCCACGTAAACCACGGATCCGCACCGGACGATACAATCGCAAGAAGTTATCCTTTTTGCAAGAATCCTAGAAGAGTGTCACCTTGAATGACCCAAAATATGTATTTAGTGGAGAGAGAAAAGGTGGTGGGAAAAAACCAAGGAGGGAGGAGGGGAACAAGGGGGTCGGGTTTTGGTGTTGTTGATGGTGGTCAGATTTGTGGAGATGATGGAGGTCGATTGTTATTTTCTTAAGTTGGGGTGGCTCGGGTTGGAGGGGAGTGGCGGCTATATGGTGGTGGAAGGGTGGCCGAAATAAAAGAAGGGGAAGAGGTGGTTGGCGGCTAGGAGGGACGGGCTCGGGTTTGTTGTTGAAGGAGGTGGCTAGTTTTGTTGAAAAGGGAGAGGAGGGGTTGTTTAGTTGGAGAACTTGCAGAGGGAGGAGGAGTAGGAGAGGGAAGAGGCCGAGAAAAAGAGAGGGGGAAGAGAGGTGGCCGGTGGCCAAGAGAGGAGGGAAAGAGGGAGGGTAAAACTAGGCAAGGAGGAGGAGGAGGAAAATCTCAAATTGATTTAGGGTTTCAATTTTCATTCATTCTCTACAAAATCCTTCATGACATGGCATATATATAGGATACACCACTCAATCTCGACCCTTGAAAATTAAATAACATATGATGGTTATATGCACCCATCATGACATAACAAATACAATAATTAAAAATATGAAATAAAAAAATAACAATTGATGGTCATAAGCACCCATCATACATGAAATGAAATACTAAAAATAGAATTGCTTAAAATAAAAATTGCTGAAATATAAATGATAAAATATATAATTATAATTATGTAATTTATAATTATATATTTTATTTATTGGCGGCGGCGGAAGTCGAGCAAAACATGTAGCGGCGGCGGCGTTGGCGAAGAAATATCGTGGTAGACTCCCATCCTCGAGCTTACGGCAACGACCGTCCAGTTCCGCGGACTCTCTATGACGGGGATCCACGGCCGCATCAGCATCGTCGTCATCAATCCTCCCCCACTCAAAATTACTCATTACCGATGAGTGGCATGTGAGGGAAGAACAGTCCAAAGAAGCAGCAACATGGGGCAAATCTGGCACCGCTATCTGATGCGTCGACAAGTGTACCGACCATAGTCAAGTAAAAAGTTGAGGAGTTGAATCCCCGGATATCAATCTCTCGAGGAGTGCAAGTATGGAGTGTGATTTCGCTATGAAAAAGTGATTGCAAGTGTTAACGTAAACAAAGAGGGTTTTGGTTTGGAGTTTCCTAAGTTTAACACTAATAAAATTATTGCGGTCACCATCACCACGTCTCTTAGGTGCATTACTCAAGAGAGTAATATGAAAGATGGATGAGCTAATGAGGGTCGCAATCACCTCTTCGCCGTGCATGCTTCTAGCAATCGCTAGAACGACACTATCTCAACAAGAACATGAAAAACTGAAGCTCAGCAGCACAATCATGATGCAAGATATAACAACATATAGACATGCTGAAATACTTAAAATAACAGTGTTCTTAAGCAATATTCAAACAACCACAAGTTCAGGACAAAGTGACAACAAGAGGAGGGGGAGAAATACAACCAAACGCACGAAGGCTTTCCGAGATTTGCTGCCGAAGTCAAGGGTTATCTGGCCTTGTATGAGCTCAGTCTACGGATGACGTCCGGGTTCCAGAAGGGCTGTCACCTCCTTCCAATAACCCATCTTCTTCATGAATAGTCGCTGGCTAAATCTATCAAGAGAACTCAACGGATGCAGCACCATACGAGCTTGAAACAGAGCTTGGAGTTTGGAGAAGAAAATGATGGCCAAAGACGAAGCTATTGCAAGCTTTTGTAGGGAGAATGGTGGTCGGATCAAATCTCCAAGGAGGAGAGAGAAAATATCGGTTAGAGGGAAGTTTTCCCGCTCAGAGGGGCGGAAATGGCGGGCTGGATTGGACTTTTCTTCCTCTTTTTTCCTTGGAATGATGAAATCCGCGTCTTAAATAGAAAAATCAGAAATAATGGTTATGCACGGTTTGGCGCACGACCGTGCGCAAACCATGCGATATTAAGTTTCAGAACAAGCATGCGGAAGGCGAAGTGTTAACCCATGCGTTTTACTCGCGCACGGACATTTTCGCCCGCGCATGAAGGAAAGAATACGGGTAACAACAGAAAGCTGGAATTCGAGGCAAGCAGGTGGAACCGTATCTTTTACACATGCACGGTCTCTTCTGCCCGTGCATGAACAAATTGCACGAATAACCACAGATTGGTACAAAAAAAGAAAGCTACAGGAAAACGGTGTGTTTCCTTCACGCACGGTTCCGAAGAAACCATGCCTTAACCGTGCGTGAAGATCGTCGAGCTTAGCTCGATGAAATTCGTCGAGCTCCACTCGACGATTCTCCTACACAATCAAAACACACGATCAAGAAGAAATGTGTGCTAAGAAAATGCAAGACCGTGCGTTTTGCACAAACTTGAATTCCAAACTTGGGGGAAAATGCACCACCTGCATTCAAATAAATAAATCAAAAGAGGACCCTCCAACTAGGCAGAAATGCAATAAAAGAAACTAGAAAGAGCCCATGGGGAGCACCATGTGCTTACCCCCAACAACAGAATGCGCAATTGCACACCCTTCAGCCAAAACAGTGCACAAAATGGTCATAGACCGGTCGATGCAAATATAACCGAATACCGGTTGAAATGCGGTGCACGAGTGTGAAAACATGCCCAGATGAGTCCAAAAAACCCTATAAATATCGAACTCATCATACCACCAGACTTAAACATTTGCCTGTCCCGAGCAAATCATTTCTCCGTGAACTAGAAAACAGCTAGCTTGCTCAGAAATTTTAAAATAAAGTAAAGCGAGAAATCAAATACTTCATGGGCGTAGAAAATATAATAGGTAAAATTTTTAATTATACGACAGATTTTATAAATTTCGACAGACGTAAATAAATATTGTAACTACTCAAAAATAGAATTATGTACAATCGTTCGGTCAAACGTAGGAAGAAAGTAGGCAGGCCACTAAGTTGAGCATTGCCAATGATCGGGGCTCGGGATCACCTCCAAAGAAATCCATCAATGTCGGGGACCATACGCTTGCCCGTTCACACTCTCTCTACGGTGCTAGTTTGACTCAAGCGTGAATCTGTAGGGCTTTAGGGTAGAAATGGGGCTTGTGTTTCGGTGAGGTAAACAAAGCTAAAAAGGAAGGCTACGCACCAAACCCAAATGAGCTCAATAAAAAGATATCCTCTCGCCAAAATCCATGCAGGTGCACAACACCAGCAGACTTGAACTTGATAACTTGGGTGTGTGCACCACCTACTGCCACAAAATCACAAATTAAATTTTCAATTACACATTTTCTTTTCACTTTTCTTTTTCATAATTAATTTTTATACATATATTTTCTTTTTACATCATCTTTTTATTTTAACAACTTCAGCAGATAGAAACTTTGGAGCACATCCACATATTCAAATGGAACATTACCACATCAACACCCCAAAATGAAATTGTAAAACATTAAAGCTCAACATGGGTGTGCGACTAGGATCAGTTATGAGGCTTTGGTGAAAAAATGGTGGAGCTGATTCAAAAGAAGAGTAGGCACAACAGGGCTAGCAAGGATAAGAAGTTAGGAATGGTACAAAGCTCAACCGGGCCAAAAAGACGGCCTACATCTCGCTCACGCTAGACTAACCATGCACAAATGTTTCGAGAGTAGCTTGGGGCAAGTTCTTAGACACCGAGAAAAAAAATCCTTCCTCTCGACTTTAGCAATACAAGGTTAGTGATGGCTACACACATTCCTACACCACCGTTCGATTACTCCAGATTCAACACTTTTGAGTAGTACAAACAATATTTACAAATGCAGAAAAGTATAAATCTACGAGCATAAAGAAAAATTAAATCTATACTATTTCTACACACCATGAGTACTCGATTATGAGCACTGCACGAGTTTCGAACTACTCTATCCCAAAATCCTAAGCCAACACCACTATTTTGAAGTTAACACAAAGGAAATAAATTTGACTTGAGCTGAGCGTGTGCTTATGATCGCGCTCATTTGGGTGTAGGTGCACGATGCGGACAAGATATTAAGAACACCGAAAATAAAAATATGTTTTTGGTATGAAAGCGATATTAGTGCATGTGCATAGGTAACCCGCATAACTCTCCCCCACCAGACTTAAATTGAACAACCTATTCAAGATTTGCAATAAAAATAGAGAAATAAAAGTTGGGGGAGAGGTTACCCCATGATCAACAAATGAGCATACTAGAAGCTCGGCGTTAATTTCAGCAGAAAGTCCACGGCCCAAATGAACTCCACCTACACAAGAGAATACCTCCAATCACGCATACTATAAACATATAATCACAGTAGCATAATTTAGCAAATTAAAAAAAGCGAAATTGGGTTGTCTCCCATAAGCTACTTTTCTTTACCATCCTTAAGGTGGACCAAATACCTGTATTAGCAGTTATATAAGTATTGTTCAGAGCATAAGTTCAAAACGCAACAAAAAGTCTAAAGTTACATACAGCATTGAGCAATAAATAAAACTAGAAAAAGCAGGAAAGGGGCCCCAGAGATCCATCACTCCTCATCTGACAGCTAACATGTGATAGATCCCCCCAGTAACGCGAGATGAGATTAAAGCGAAAGCTTTAGGGCCCAGGGAATATGAATCTCCCCTGCCCCTAACCTCTTCCTTCTCGCACCAGCGGGCAAAATTCTATGCCGTGCGCATGAGCAGTTCTTTTCTTTTCAGATCCACAGATGGGGATCGCTGGGGTTGTATAACCACACCAACAAATTTATCAGCATGTCTATCTTTGTCATCCGGGAGCATCCTTTCCTCACCCATGGCGGGTGAAAGATCCGCCCAGGTCACTTGTTTAACAGTCTTACAAAATTTGTTCGGAGCAATAGATGTTTTTAAGTCTATCTTCTGCATGCTCTCTACAGCCGTGCTCAGCTCATGTTCCTTACTATCTTAGTCTTGTTTCACTCCCAGCAACTTCGCACTTGTTTCTACTTCAGCTAACATTAACATTTCTTCCACTTTCACAGCCTTGTTTTTCACATTCAGCAAAATACCTATCTCATCAGCTATAGATAAATCATTAGATAACAAGACATTAAATTTCAGAAGTTCTCCAGCTTCATTTGAAATTATAGGGGGAAGTGATGGTCGTAAAGGAAAATTGACCTTGGAAGCCAAGGTGACACCGCTCGCATTAAATTTCAATGTAGCTTCACTAACTTTTAGGAATGGGACACCTAAGATGGGCTTCGATGTATTTACCATGGGTCCTAACACCTGGAATTTAGTGACTACAATAGGCCCATTCAGTTTCACTTCCACCTCCTTAATATCCCCGTCGGTCTTTACTACTGACCCATCGGCAAGCACTAGTGACTTCCGGACACTCAATTCAACATTTAAATGAAATTTCTCAACATCTTGCAAAGCAAGAATGTTGTACGAAGACCCGAAATCACATAAAGCTATCGTCTCCATCTTATTAATCTCACACTTAACAGCCATTTTATTTCTATTGCACTCCTCTACCTCTCCAGCACGCTTCCCTTGCTCACGGGGATTTTTCTCCGTATCACTTGGGAGGGTGTTGCGAGTATGCTCAGAGAACAACTGGGCCAGTTGCCCCAGTTGTCTTTCCAAGTTCCTCATGGAAGCTGTTTGAATAGCCATATTAGATTGGGCCATACCACAAATTTTTCAATGATTTCCTCCAACGCACTCTTACGCGCCACCTACGCATTCTTATTATAACCCGGATGTTGCGATCACGGCTGGCTATTAGTGGTTTGAGCATCAAATTGATGTTGGCCTCCCTACCACCTTTGACCGAGACCATTTTGATTCCACAAAACATTAGGATGATTTCTCGCGTTGGGGTTATATAAATTATTATAAGGAGCAGTGTGGTTTTGATTATTTCTAAAATTTATGCTCTTGTCAGATGTTATACCTGATGGCTCAGCAAAGGTGTTGGATACCTAGTTTGGATTTGGGTTAGGTTCACTTTTAGGTTTTTGACCCTCCAAGTATAGCCTAGGGTCAAGTTGTTAGTTCTTAGGTCTAGGTCAGAAAAATATTGATCCAGCACTCAGAAGAAATCAGAGATGCAGACTTAGTAGAATGGCAGTCTTGAAGAGTTCAGTGAATAAGTTCGAAATTCTTCGAACTTAGCTCGACAATCATCGATCTCCGATCGATGAACTCAGTGTTTATACTCTGAGCTGAGCTCAACGAACTTGGAACTCACGTCGACGATCTTCCCTCTTTTCTCAAGTTCTCTAGTCGACGAAATTCTACCTCAGGTCGACGAACTTGGAGCTCAGCTTGACAGTCTATTTTCCAGATCAACTTTTTCTGATCCTAGCTCGATGAAGATGATTTCTCAGCTCGACGAACTTGGAGTTCTGGTCGACAAAATCTGTCTTGTGTTCGACGATTTCTCTAAGTATCTGTTTGGTGTTTTCTCTCAGTTTGGATTATTCTAAGGCAGTAATTCTCTGATAATTAATGCTCATATTCTCTAGAATATAGTCGTTGCTTGGCAGTATTAATTATGGATTTCACAGAGCAATTACTTGATTTATTTACTGAGACATTTGTGGAAATGCATTTAAGACAATTCCAATCGTTCAAGTCCCAGGATTCCAGCATTAATTTAAGTATAGTATTCAAATTCAAATGCTATTTTCTGGAAGGAATATAAAAGGACTGTTTTCAGAAGATTATACAGATAATTGATATAGAGAATTCACTGAGACACATTGAGACATACAGAGAATATCACAGAGCTCTTCATCATCAGCTTTAGAGCTTTTCAGGTGACAACTATTCAATATCTGTTCAAAAAGCTTCTGAAGATCTTCTAAAGATTGAAGGCCCACACCCTGACGAAAGCTCTCATCTTCCTAAACCATTCAACATTTTAGGGGAGCCTTGACAACATCATCCATAAGTCTTCTCAGTTATTTGAGAAAGAGAATACATCATCAATTTTCCTTTTCCCACTGTGTACAAGGTTATAACTCGCTTCAAAAGTTAACCCCTTTGGTTTTTGGGCACCTGATCAAAAGCTCAAAAGGGTTGTTAGATCTCCCTTGAATAAATAGATCTTGTGGTCACAGGGCACCAGATCAAAAACATATGGTGGCAGGGTACCTGATCAAAAACCTGTAGTGGATTCCTACTAGGGTGGTAGAAGAGTGGATGTACCCATGTTTAGGGGAACCATTATAAATTTCTTGTGCCATCTGGAATGCCCTATTTTTTATTTTTTGCATGTCGTGATAGTTTTAATTTCTTTTTATCTCTCTTTACATATACTTACCACATATTTTAATCCGCTGTAAAAATTAATTAAAGTTTTAAAATACTCTATTCACCCCCCCCCCCATCTAGAGTTATGCAGATCTATCCCTCACTTTCAATTGGTATCAGAGGGTAAGGTTGTTTGGTTTCACAGGCTAACACCTGAACCAAAAGATCTTTGATAGATCCTATTATCACTTGTGTCTTTCTTATATCATGGTACAAAATAAATAATATTCAAGCACCAGACCACCAGTCGGCAATCTGAATAAGTTTTTAATCTGGAAGGCAAGAATTAGATTATATATGAACTCTATTGATGAGGATGTATACAATTCTATATTGACAGGTCCCCCTACTCTTTCAGCCTCTACATCAACAAGTACTTCAGCAGTTCCACCACCTGGGTGGACAGAAGCTCAGAAGAAGTTGAAGATGGCTGATGTTAAAGCCATGAACATTCTAGCACAAACTGTGTCTGATGACATCTTTTCAAAGATCGCTGAATGCACATCAGCAAAGGAGATTTGGGACTCTTTAAACCAAATGGTTGCAGGATCAGCTGATGAGAGAAAGGACAGAAGATCTCATCAAATCTCTCAATATGAAAATTTCAAGAAAGATGAATCTGAGTCAGTGACCGACATGTACAACAGACTCAGCGTAATCATCAATGACCTGAAGAATTTGGACAAGAATATCTCACTGACTGAGATAAATGACAAAATCCTTATGTACTTCCCTAGCTCATGGGATTCTAGGATTTGGCCAATTAAGGAGGGTAGAAGTCTAAATGAAATTTCCACTCTAGTACTTCTAGGCAAGCTCAAATCTTATGAGTAGCTTATTAAGATAAGAGAAGCAGCTGAGCAGAAGACTTCTACATCAAGAAGAAAAGAGCAAAGCATTGCCTTTAAGGCATCTGAAGAATCTGAAACCCTACCAACAAATGAAGAGCTGATGAGTCTGTTAGACAAAAGAATCTACAAAATCGCTAGGAAAGACTTCAGAAGAAGGTCAACAAGGCAAGATGACATACCAAGATTTGACAAAACTCCTACCAAGGAGATTGTCTACTTTGGTTGCAAAAAGCCTGGACACATTCAACCTGAGTGTCTAGAGAAGCAGAGGAAAGACAAAAGAAAAGACAAGGACTCCAAGAGACACTACAGCAAGCCCTCTTCCAGCAAGCAAAAGAGAAAGGAAAAAGGTTTTATTACTAAAAGCTGGAGTGAAACAGAAGAAGAATCATCATCTTCCAACTCCAGTGAAGATGAAGAAGAAGCTAGAGCAAAATAAGATTGCTTGATGGCTATCAATGCATCAAGCAATCCATCAAAAGCCGAAGAATCAGAAGCAGAATATTCCGAGACAGAAGAGGATCAGGTAATCTACTCATTTGATTTTACTTTTGAACATTTTAAAACTGAATTTAAATTACTATGCAATGATCTGATCAAATTTGAAAAGGAAATCAACTTCTCAGAGATAAGTTAATAGAACAAGAAAATCTGATATCTGAAAATACTGATCTAAAAGACAAAATAGTTATAGCTTCTGAAGAAATTAATACTCTTAAAATTAAACTGAATGAGGCTAAGCAATCTGAAGAATCCCTAAATGGAAGAGGCATCAAATTGATGGACGTCACAAGCATTGTAAATGCCAGGCTTAATGGCAAGCTAGGCTTAGGTGCTTCATCAAGCCAACCTCATTTAATTCTGAAAAATATACTTTCAACCCCCAATAAATACATATCTGCAAAGGGTAAAGAAAAGACTAATGAGAATAATAAACCAACTGAATTAAAACAAAAACCTATAAAAAAGAAGAAGAACAAGAAAAAACCTTATGTATAACAGTGTTCACCAGATTTCGTCGAACTCAGATCGACAAAATGTGTACAGTTCGTCGAACTCAAGTCGATGAACTCTAAACACAGACTTTTATTATAACTATTCTTCGAACTATGATCGACTAAACCAGTATGGTTCATCGAGCCATCGATGATAGCATCCTCTTTTGCGAGGAGGTTGATTCCACCTCTGTTGAGGAATCTCCATTGATTGCTTTCTCCTCCTACCATCTCCCTGTAGTAGACGATACCTTGCTGGGCAAGGATATATTTTGTGGTGAGATGAGTGAGGACCAGTGCTCCTCCTCATCTTACTTCCTATTTTCTTTGCCAGCGAGGAGCATGTATGATTATTTAGGCAGAGGGGTAACTGTTTTATCACCGTATCGGTACCCGTTACCACAACGGATAATGAAACAGTTACCTGTGCATTTTTCTTTACATAGGCCAATTAGCTAGAACATTTTCCTTAGCTGAATAAGTCGTACTGGGATGACAATAACCCCAGTAGTTATCTTATATTTTCTTCATTTTTATTTTTCATGTCTATCTTATTTTTAGTATTTCTTTGTATTTTGTCTATTTTTCTTTTATTTTTGCGGAGCTCACCCCTGCAGGTATTCATGGCAAATTGAATTGGCGGGGTTGTGATTCTTCGTATGGCGGACCTGCTTCTAATCTTTCCCGCATCTTCTGGTATTCTCATTTGCTAGCATGGTGTAACCTCTCCCCCGACTTTTATTTAATTATTTGTATTGTGAATCTTGTGATAGGTCGCATGGATTAAGTCTGGTGGGGGAGAGATTCGAGTTATTATCGACTCACGTGCACTTTCCACTTGCATAATAGAAGCTTTTATTGATATATCATTTGCATTTGCATTGCACTCCATAGCACCCACTTGAGAATGCTTACTTAAGCACTTGCACGCGCTGAGCTTTTTTATCACTTGTGCATAGAATATAGAATGTTGTGTTGGTTTAGGATTGCGTGAAGGAGTAAAATGTTGACTGCAAGAGTGTTCCTAGGCGTGCACTCATGATCACCTAGAGTCTGTGTAGATTAGAATTCTTTATATGCTTATAGTTTCTATTTTTCTATTAGCGTATATTTTGTTTACGGTACTCTAGTTGTGAATCTGGTTATGAATCAAATGGTGGTGTAGGATTGTGTGTGGGAGTTCAATAGCCTCGTATTGCTCGAGTCGGGAGGAAGGGTTGTCTTTCTCGGTGGCTAGGAACTTGCCCCTAGCTACTCTCGAAGCATGGGTACATGGTTAGTCAAGTGTGCGCGTGATGTAGGCGTCACTTTGTCTAGTTTGAGCCTTGTAACATTCCCGACATCTATCCATTGCTATCCCCGTTGAGCCTGTCCCTACCTTTGACATCCCTACGCCTCACTACCAAAGCCATATAGCCTATCCTACGCGTACATCTAAATGTGGTCACTCGGTTAGCTTGTTTTGTTGTAGTTTGTATATGTTATGTGTGGGCAGTCATGTTGGTCTTTGTGCAGCTTGTGGTGTTGCCGTTTTTTTCGACTTGTTTTGGATTTTTGGATAAAAAAGAGAAAAGAAAAGTAAAAATATATATAATTGTAAATGAAATGAAAATTCCCAATGTGGAATAAATGAGAAAAAAATATTGTTGTTGAGTTGGAGATGTTGTTGTATTGTGTTCGTTATGGGCGGGCACACATCGTTAAAAGTCCAAGTCTGGTGGTGCGCCGCACGTGTTTGTTCGTTGAGTTTAGCTGTGAGTGTTTTCGGGCGATCTCATTTTGGATGTGCGTGTCCATCTTGTTTATCTGTGTATACCCCGCCTTCTCCTAAACCTATATTATACTCCAAGTCCTACGTATTCGTGCTTGAGTCAAACTAGTGTCATAGAGAGAGTGTGAATGGGCGAGCCTATGGTTACAGACATTGGTGGATACCTTTGGAGATTTTCCTGAGACCTGATCTTTGGCAATTCTCACCTCATTGTCCGCCTGCTTTCGTTCAACGCACAGCCAAATGATTCACCGTGATTAACTTTAGGAGTGTTTGTAATATCTTCATTACGTGTCATAGATGAGTTTTCTACTATTATTTTTTTTACATGAGGGTATGACTTCGCATGGTACTCCATTTATGCAATTGCTTAGTCAACTAGCTTTCTTAAACTCTACTTAGTGATGATTTGCTCGGGACGAGCAAATGTTTAAGTCTGGGGGTGTGATGATTCTGATTTATATAGGGTTTTTCAGACACATCTGAGCTAGTTTTCATGCACTTGCACTTCGCTTTTAGTATGTTATCATTGATATTTCATTTATAAAGTTTTTCATGCTAAGTGAATTGATTTGGCCCTTGTGGTGTGCAATTGCACATTCTGTTGTTGGTGGTATGCGCATGTTGCTCACCAGGGGCTCTTTCCAGTAGCTTTTGTTGCATTTCTGCTTTACTGAAGGGTCCGATTTGCTTTTATTTGTTTGTATGCAGGTGGTGCATTTTCCCCAAGGCTGGAATGCAGGTTTGAGGAAAACGCACGATCGTGCGTTTTGTTAGCACAATATTCTTTATGATCGTGTGTTTTGTTTGTGCAGGAGAAACGTCGAGTGGAGCTCGACGAATTTCATCGAGCTGAGCCCAACGATCTTCGCGCACGGTTAACGCATGGTTTCATCGTAACCGTGCGTGAAGGAAACACACGGTTTTCCTGCAGCTTTCTTGTTTGTGTGTTTGTTTATTCCATTCTGTGGTTAATCGTGTGTTTTGTTCACGCACGGGTGGCAGCGCCCGTGCGCGAGTAAAATGCACGGGTCCCCTGTAGTATCTTGTTTTCCTGTGCTCTGTGTTTACACGTGCGATTTATTTCACGCATGGGTGGAAGCGCCTGTGCGCGAGTAAAATGCACGGGTCAACGCATCCTCATCCCCAAGCTTGGATTGAAAGTTAATAACGCACGGTTAGCGCACAGTCATGCGCCGAATCATGCATGCCTATTTTTCTGACCTGCTTCTATTTAAAGCGCAAAATTTACTCCATTGTGTCCAGATTTTCTCCCCCGCGCATTTTCTGCCTCCGAGGAAGGGTTCCGCCATTTCCCTTCATCGTTTACCTTAGGGAGGTGCTCCGGACAAGCTTTCAATGCCATATTCAAGCCGGAGCTTCCTCTCGGCCTCCTCCTTCATCCTTGAGCTTCAAGAAGAGTTTGACCTAGCTTTCTCCATCAAGATAGGAGAAGTTTGTGTCATCCTTCTTTCGCATCATGACACAAAGAAGACGGGTCCATTGGGAGTGAGTGATAGCCTCCTCTACCCGGGACGCAGTTGATGATCGAGCTAGGACTCGGATTGACAACCCGACGATTCCTTCCATGAATCTTTAGCAAGACTTCAGCTCTGGTCGATTTCGCAACAAGGATTAAGAAGGAGGCCGAGAAGAAGCTCCGGCTTGAATATGGTGTTGAAAGCTTGTCCGGAGCACCTCCCTACAAGGAAATGAAAACAAAAAAATTTATAATAGTAAATGAAATGAAATTTTTCATTGTGGAATAAAAGAGAAAAGAAAAAAAATAAAAATATTGTTGTTGAGTTGGAAATTTTGTTATTTTGTGTTCGTTATGGGCGTGCACGCAATGTAAGTCGTGCTGGGTAGACAATAACCCCAGTAGTTATCTTCCATTTATGTTTCTACAATAACCTCGTTGATTGAGATTACCGAAGAATCTCTCTCTGCATACAGATCCCCGGCAACGGCACCGAAAACTTGATGCGTTGGAAGACAAGTGTACCGGTCGCACAAGTAATATAAAATTGGTGAATTTCCACAAGTATCGATCTCTTCAAGGAACACAGTAAGGTGGAGTTAATTTCGAGGAAGACTTTGGCATATTATTACTCCCGCCTTTTTAGGGCAAAGTTCCGCCGTTCTCCACCTTGGAGATGCCTCCGGGCAAGCTTTCAACACCAAATCAATGTCGGAGCTTCCTCACGGCCTCCTCCTTCATCCTTGAGCTTCAAGAAGAGTTAGATCTAGCTTTCTCCATGAAGGTTGGAGAAGTTTGAGCCATCTTCCACCGACACGTGACACAAAGAAGACAGGTCCATTGGGAGTGAGTGATAGCCTCCTCTACCCCGGATGCAGTTGAGGACCGACCTTGGAAGCGGATTGACAACCCGTCAATTCCTTCCGTGGATCCTCAGCAAAACTTCGGATTTGGTTGATTTCGCACACTTTTCTTCTCTTATTGTCGATAGTGTAGCTTAATCTCTTTGTATATGATCAAGTGGGTTTAGTTTGTAAAACGTTTATATACAATCATGTCTATGTGATTTTATATTTTTGTTATTTGCTTGAGGTGCGCCTTTATTTTCCATTCTCCACCACATCCGGTTATGTCGCACTAGCAATTGCTAGTGGCATGCGTACTGAAGAGGTTCTCTCGACCCTCATTCCACCATTCTCATCACCTCATTCGTAAGCCTACCCGTCCATCTGCCTAGCAATTCGGTGCATAGCAGCACATGTTGTCTTCCATCCCACCTGGCGAAGCATCGCATAGCGGCATTGCATAGGAGTAGTTGTTAGTATTTTATTTTCTTTTTCCACAACTATCAAAAACCCCCCTTCGTTAACTCCGACCTAAGGACTTTAATCTCAATTTCTCCTCAAAATTAACTCCACCTTACTGTATTCCTTGAAGAGATCGATACTTGTGTAAATTCCACCATTTATATTACTTCTACGACCGGTACTATTGTCGTCCAACGCATCAGGTTTTTGGTGTCATTGCTGGGGAAGATAGTCGTGTGAGTTTTTGGATAGGGAGATAGTATATCAAAGCCCTTTTCCATTTGTATATTTCAGATTCCTACTTTGTTTTAGTTGTTAGGATTTTTAATTTTTATTTTGCTTATTTATTTTTTCCCTTTCCCGATTTTTGGTTTAGGTAGCATATCCGTGCTATTTTTATTCTAGTTGTATCGCACCGTTTTGTGTAATTATTTTTATACGCGATGTATTTTGTTGCCGAGTGCTGTCTTTACGATGCTTTGCGCCGATGCATCGATGTCATGGCTGATATGAAAGCCGAGCATTGCATTAGATGTTTGTTATGTCAAGGTATAGGCCACATGGTGAAGGATTGCCCTTGCTTGTGTGAGCCTTCCCCCTCTGAGGGAGTGTGCGCGACAGCCTCCAGTTCGCGGAAGACCGTTGATGAGTCTAATATTTATAGTGTTTTTCGGACACATCTGGGCCTATTTTCTGGCATGTGCACTACATTTTCAATTTGAAAAGTTACATTTTTGTTTAGATCTTCACTTGACCATCTTATGCACTTTTTTGGCCCAAGGGTGTGCATTTGCGCATTCTGTTGTTGGGGGTAAGCACATGGTGCTCCCCATAGCTCTTTCCTACTATTATCTTTGCTATATATTTGTTGTTGGGAGCTTGTGCTCCAGTTTTTGTTTTGTTGTGAAGGTGGTTCGTTTTCCCCAAGGCAGGAATTCTGTTTTGAGGAAAATATACGGTCGTGCATTTTATTCGCGCACGGTTTGAGCCCGATCGTGCGTTTTGTTCAGCTGGAAGAACGTCGAACTGAGCTCGAAGAATTTCATTGTGCTGAGTTTGATAATCCTCATGCACGGTTGCATCGTAACTATGCGAGAAGGAAACGCACGCTTTTCCTGTAGCCTTCTAGTTTGTTCCATTCTGTGGTTAATCGTATGATTGGTTCATGCACGAGCGGAAGCGCTCATGCGCGAGTAAAACACACAGTTTTCCTATTTGTCCGTGCATTCTAGCTTTCTGTCGCTACCCGTGTGATTTCCTTCATGCACAGGCGGAATTATCCGTGTGCGAGTAAAACTCACGGGTCAACACCTCTCCTTCCGCAGGCTTATTCTTTAAGTTAATATTGTACGCTTTGCGCCTGGTCATGCGCCAAACCGTGCGTGCCTATTTTTTGACCGGCATCTATTTAAAGCGCAGATTTCTTCTTCTTTCGAAGGATTCTGATCCAATCCGACCCAGCCGCCCTTTTCTGCACCTTTGAGGGGGGAAATCTTCCCTCCAGCCACCTTTTTGTCTCTCCTCCTTAGAGAGTTGATCTGGCCACCATTTCTCCTCCAAGTGCTTAAAAAAGCTTCATCTCCGGCCATCATTGTCATCTCCAAGCTCCAAGCTCCGTTTCAAGCTCATAGGTTGCTGCATCTATGGAGTTCTCCATATAGATCCGGCCCAGCAATTATTCACGAAGAAGACGGGTTATTGGAAGGAAGTGACAGCCTTTCTGGACCCCAGACGTCATCTGTATAGCGAGCCAGGTCAAGGCCCGACAACCCTTGACTCCGGCCGTGAATCTCGGAAAGCCTTCGTGTGTTTGGTTGTTTCTCTTCCTCTTCACTTGTAGTATTTCTTTTTCTGCATATTTGGGTGTTGGAATGATGTGTAAGAATATTGATAGCTTGAATATTTCAGCATGTCTAAGTGTTGATATATTTTAGTTCTGGATATTGTTGTTGAACTTCAAATTTTCTCTTGTTCAAGTTGTAAATGTGTCGTTCTAGCGATTACTAGAGCATGAGTTGTGAAGAGGTGATCGCGACCCTCATTAGCTCATCCATCTTCCGTATTACTCTCTTGAGTAATCCTCAAAAGAGACGCGGTGACGGCGACCCACTATAGTTTTCTTATTATTGTTAACTTAGGAATCCAAACCAAAACCCCCTTTATTTACGTTAACACTTGCAATCCCTTTTTCAAATAGCGAAATCACACTCCCAATTTCCACTCCTCGAGAGATCGATATCCGGGGATTCAACTCCTCACATTATTACTTGACTATGATCGTTACACTTGCCAACGCATCAAGTTTTTGGCGTCGTTGCTAGGGAGTGCAACCGTTGTGTGTATTTTTTTGTTGAAAAAGTTTGCAAGTGCTGTTGGTATTTTTGAAAAAACAAATTGTGGTATATGACTGATCCCAACTACGGTGAAAGGGTTGAAGATCTTGTGGTTGAGCTAGAAACTGCACATACGAGGGGAGCTCGCCTGCATGCTGCTGCTGCTAAAGAAAGAATGGAGAATAATGGCCTAGGAGGAAATGGCCAAGGAGAACGGGTTGTTGCTGGCCAAGAGGTGGTCCAGCCACGCGTTAGGACAATGCGTGATTTCACAACCCCGACTACAGGAAGTGTTTACCCTGGCTTCGGGCCAGCCATCATAAATAACCACTTTGAGATAAAACCCACCATCCTGAATATGATCAGGAATAATACGGAGTTCTTGGGATTGCTGAGTGAGGACCCGCAACTCCATCTGGCAGAGTTCTCGGAGATTTGTGGCACATTCCGGTATGCTGGAATTTCTGACGACGTTGTAAAGCTAAGGATGTTCCTGTTCTCCCTAAGGGACAAGGCAAAGACCTGGATGCATACCATTATTCTAGGGACCGCTACAACTTGGGAGGCATTGTGCTCTATGTTCTTGGCAAAGTTCAACCCTGTGGGTAAGATAGTGAATGCTCGGAGGGATATCGCAACCTTTCGGCAACTAGACCATGAGACATTATCCGAGGTGTGGGAGAGATTCTCGGAATTATAGCGTCGATGCCCCGAGCACGGCTATGAGCCGTGGAATCTATTTGAAATATTTTATTTTGGTATTGAGCCTAATTTCAGGGCAATGATCGACGCAGCTGTTGGTGGCACGATAATTAACTTATCTCCGGAAGAGGCATTGAGGCTACTTCAAAATACAGTCTCCCATAGCACTTATTGGACTACCGGGAGAAATGCCCCTAGAGGGGCGAGGACTTTGTTTGAATTTAATGCTGTGGTGCAGCAATCGGAGGCAAGCAATCACACTTTAGATGGAAGGAATATGTTGACCAGATCGGTCCCTCCTCAGCTCGGTATATGGACATATCTTGTCAGGGATATGGTAACCCTGGCCATCATGCCTACGAGTGCACCGCTAGAGAAAGTATTGTTGAGCCGTCAAGTATAATGTCTGATGAAAATGTGAATTTTATAAATAGACAAAATTGCAATGTTCCTTTTAATAATGTTTATAACCCCAATGTGAGAAATCATCCCAATTTCTCATAGAATTAAAATGCTCCCGGTCAAAGATGGCAGGGAGGCCAGCATCAATTTGATGCTCAAGCCTGTAGTAGCCAGCAGCGACCGTCGCATACAGGTTATAATCCGAACGTGCAAGGTATGCACAAAAGTGCGCTGGAAGAAATGATGGATAAGTTTGTTGATATGGCCCAATCAAATATGGCCACTCAAACTGCGTCCATGAGGAACTTGGAGACACAGCTGGGGCAATTGGCCCAAGTGTTCTCCGAGAGTACTCGCGACACCCTCCCAAGTGATTTGGAGAAAAATCCCCGTGAGAAAGTGAAGAGTGCTGGGTACGCGGAAGAGCGCGAGAAAAATGAAGTGGCCGTTAAATGTGAGATTAATGCGGTAGAGACGATAGCATTATGGGATTCTGGATAATCCTGCAACATTCTTGCTATGCAAGATGTTGAAAAGATGAATTTAATTATCGAATCAGATGTCCAGAAATCTTTAGTGCTAGCTGATGGATCGATAGCTAAGACCGATGGTGAGATTAAGGATGTGGAAGTAATTATGAATGGGGCTGTTGTAGTCACTGACTTTCAGGTGTTAGTGAAAGAATTGGTTCCTAAACACCTACAGGGGGGTGAATAGGTACAATTCCTTTTTACACTAAGGCAGAATATTAATTCAGATATTCAAACTAATTCTATCAGTTCTATAGCTACCACAATCACAGAATTCACAGAATTACACACAATCACAGATTGCACACAGTTTTATAGTGGTTCCCCAAGGTCTGGGTACATCCACTTCCCCCCTTCGCCAATCTAGCAGTGTGCTCGATTCGGCCTAACTTCTTCTCTTCACCTCAGATCCGCAGATCTTACAGCTCAGAACCCAAACAAGGCTCCTAACACTCAGAGTGAGTCCATACTCCTATAGCTCAGGCAATCTGCCCTACCTTAGCCATCAACAAGGCCTACAACTCAGAGATAACAATCTCCTACAACTCAAGCTTATAGCCCTACCTCAGCCTACAATAAGGCCTATCACTCAGAGAAATTAATCTCCTACACCTCAGCCTTTATAAATCAGGCTTACAACTCAGATCTTGTAAAGATCCTACAGAAAATAGATTTAAGTTTGTAATATATCAACACCCTGGTAGAGAGAGAAAGGATGGAAGGTTTCTTGATCAGTTCTTGGAAGAATCTGATGGCAGAGAACCACTCTTAGCTTTCTTCAAAGCTTCTTGAATCTGAACTCAGTAGGGTTGATCTCCTTTGAAGTTGATCTTCAATCAGCTTCTTTCTTGAAATTCAGATCTCAATCTGAATCCTTCTTGGCAGACTGGTTCAGAATTTGCACTTGAGGGACCTGTTGATGTAAGTCCCTTTCTTCTCTTCAATAGATGGAGCTCTCTCTCCAAATTCTTTTGAAGATTCTTCTGAATTCTTCTTTGAATTCTTTTGACAATCTCTGAGTAGATCACCACTTCAGAATGTCTTCTTAGATCTTCTGACGAAAATCTTCTTCAGTTTTTATTTATGTGTATCTCTATCTTCAGTATTCTGTATTAGTATATATTTTATTGATGGAGAATGCCTTTATATAGACTTCTTCCATGGTAACCGGCTGATCCGATTTCTAACAAACTTCTGACAGCTCTGACAGTTGCAGTAGATCGGTTGGTAATGGCAGCTGTTAAGTTATCCAGTCACATCTTGAAACTCTGTCTCTGTCAGCAAAGTGTCGATACTGAACTTCATCATGCGTCGACACAAGTAGACTAAGTGTCGACACAAGCCTTGGTGGTGTCGACACAGCTCCTTTAGTGTTGACACTACTTCTCGACACAGCTTCTGTAGAATATGTCGACACTAATTCTGTGTGTCGACACAATCACTTCTCTTTATAGAAATATTAACTTTGTTGAAACTCTGCTGTGTTTCGACACAAGTCCTGTGTGTCGACACAGTTGATGTCGACAAAGTCTTCTTTGTGTCGACACTGCCTCTCTGTGTCGACACAGTGGATGTCGACTAAGCTTCTACGTGTGTCAACATTGCCTCGGTATGTCGACACAGCCTTTTCAAGTGTCAACACAATTAACTCCAAGTGTCGACACAGCTTTTCTCCAGTGTCGACACAAGCCTTCATAAGTGTCGACACAGCTTCTTCTGCTGTCGACTCATGGACTTAGAAACTTTTTCCTGCATTCCTGCATTTTCTTAACCTGCACATATAAACTCAAAACAACATCAAATACACCTTGATGCATATCATTGAGTAAGGTGAGGCTTCTTCAAATCCGGTACACATTTTTCAATGTACCCAACAATCTCCCTCTATTTGGAGAAGTCATAAACTTTAGTCAATGATATACACCATTCATAATAAACACACATAATGATGTATAAAAACATTATATGACAGGGTAACTTATAAACAAAACATGTATAAAATGTCATCACATAATAATGGTGCAACCAGAATAAGCATTAATCATTATTTTATTTCAACTTTCGAAAGTTTCTTTAACAATAGTTTACATAGATTTTTAACACTAAATATTACAATATTGAAAAATCTAGTAAATCTATTCTAAAGCTGCTCTGGCTCCTTGATGACTATGTCTTTGCCTGATTGGATCTTGGCTTGTACTAGAGCATCAGTATCTTCAGTAGGCTTCTTCCCCTTTAGATCTTTCTTCTTTTGTTTTTAGCCCTTATTCTTTGCCTTTCAAAATAGTGAAAGGCTATTGGAAATATTTGCTAGGCTCCTGAGCATTAGGAGGTAGCTTCCCAGCTTTTGCCTTTCTTCTATACTTTAGAATGGCTTCCTGTCTAGCTTCATGCTTTTGCCATTCTTGCTCAGTATACCATTTGCCCCTATCATGGGTCTTGTCCTTCATAGCTTTCCAGGCAGTCAAAATAATATTCCTAGAAGTGGGACTCCACTGCTCAAAATCAGGCTTCAACTTAGCCTGTTCTCTGAACTTTTTCTTAGACAATAGAGCTTCCGTCTGAGAACCCTTGTCAGCCCCTAACATTTCCACTTTCTCAATAATAATATTTTTAGTATCCTCTGGAGGGCTGTACATTGACTGTACTTCTTGGTGAATCATATCAAAGTCTGCTGGAGGGTAAATGACCTAAGCAACTTTAGGTTGATCACCTCCAAAATAAGCAGAGTGCACACCTGACTGAGGTACATTATCATCATCACAGAGGTGTGGATATCCAAGGGTGGCTCTGATTCTATTAGATATCCATTTAACATGATCTGAGCCATCTTTGACTAACACTCTCTCCCCCTTTATGACTTCTCTTGCAATATGATCCCTGAGGTCATCTTTCTGAAATTTTACTTGTTCATCTAGATATTTTACACCATCTTTATAAAATGACCTTAACTTCAGTAGCTGATCAGAAATAGTCTTTTGAGAATTTTTAATAGCTCTTTGTATAGTAGCTAGTCCTTCCTGTAATTGCTTATCAAAATCTAACTTGGCTTTATCCCTTGCCTCAGTCTGGGCAATAGCAATATTCTTTAATTATGTAACCATCACATTATGTGATTCTGTCAGATTATCATTCATTCTAAGTTGATTCTCTAGGACATAGCCTTGCTTAATAGCTATATCATCAACTTGAGTTTTTATTCTTTCTTGTTGTTTTGTCAGAAAGACTACAGCATTGCCACCTTTGTGAAAGCAATCTTACATTTCCTTCTTGTTCTGATTTACTTCAAATCTTATTGATTTTATATCTTGAGCAAAGGAGAATTGCAGATCTTTATGGGTCTCATCCATATATTTCTTCATGGCATTCCTTTGTTCATCTAACTTTACCTACAAAGAGATTAATAAGGAGCTATAATCAGTTGTCGGGGCAGGTTGTGGAGCAGTTTGCAATGCCCTCTTATAGCTTTAGCTCCTTCTTTTGAAAACCATCAGTTTTCTCTTCTTGGCTAATATTTCTGCTTCATCTTTAGAATCTGAGGTACTGGCTATATCAACTCTTTCCTGAGGACTAGATGACAGTTCCTTTTCAGTCCTAGGTTGCTCCCCCTGAGTCCTTTGCTCCCTCTTAATGTTAACTTGCTCCCCCTCAATTTCTGCTTTCTCCCCCTCAAATTCAGTTTGCTCCCCCTCAGTTCTTGCTTATACTATATCAGGAAACAACTCTTCAAGGATAAACTCTTGTTGATTAGGGACTTGAGGCACCACCAACTCAGGAGCATCTGCAGCTGTAGATGTATCCTCCATGATAACATCTTGTGCTTGGCTGTTTAGTTGTACGGTCTGGTCAGCATCAATCAAGGACGTAGTTAGTATTTCATCCTCATTATTTAAATTTGTTTAATTAAATTCATGAATTACCTCAAGTATAGTTTGTGTAGCCATTTCACTTTCCAAGTGTGTAGGCTCTTCTTCAAGATGAGGCTCCCCCTGCACCGGAGCATCATCAGTAATGTCTTGTGCAGGAGATTTCTGAGCAATCTCTTGCCTCTCTTCATCAGGCATGTCCTTAGTTAGGACTCTATCCCATCTGGATATTATCCTGATATCCTTTCTTCTCATATGGTTTATTTTAGAACCAGGAGTCTGTTCCATGATTTCTGGAATTGTTCTAGCCAAGTATAAACTCATGATTCTTCCCAGATTTGGCTTCTTGATTCCTTCCTTAATCTTTTCAAGGATTACTGCAGACCAATCTATGTTTAGTCTGAAGATAATCCTGGTCATCAGGCTGAACATATAAGCTGAAATCCTATCATGCCCCTGGCTTGCAGAGAATGACTTTTCCAACCACTTCTGAAATGAATTTACCATGTAGATTCATCCCTTTTCTATTTATTGCAGACCCAATCTTCATGGTGGGATCCAATCCACACCACTGAAGTGCTTCCCTAGTCTTGGTTGTGGGTACTTCTTCTTCTTGAGTTCTTGTGAGTTGAAGAGTTTTCCTTAAGCTCTTCAAGGTAAGTTTAACTTTAGCTCCCTGAACTGTAGATTTGATCTTAAGTCCAGTCGAATCTAAGGTAGCTGCGTCATAGAATTTCAGTATTTCTTTCTTCCATATCTTTGTAGGTTCAGATACCAGAAATTTCAAACCATTTTCAGCAATTAGGGTTACTACTGCTTTAATTTCGGGTTCCGCATTATCAAAGGCATTGCGTACCAGCTCATAGCCTTCATTGACGTTATCTTCTAGCTTTGGCGCCATTGGGGTTGAGAGAAATCTTGAATTGAGAAGAGAGAATTTGTCGACACAAGGTTTTGGTCTCGAAATGGAGAGTGTGTCGACAGGGTTTCTTGTTGACCTATTTATACACTTTTATATAATGAAGGTGAAAAGGCACGTCAAAATTCACTTAATGTGTCGACACTGTTGAAAAGTGTCGACACAGACTTCTAATGTCTCGACATCAATTCTATTTGTCTTGGTTGAGTTCAACAAAGTGCCCGTGAAGTCGTCGATTTGATGTCGACGATTTGAGGTCGACGAAATGTTGTTGAATCTGCGCTCGACGATCAGTTGATTTTTAGTGTCGACACAACTTCTTGATGTGTCGACACAACTTCTCTGATGAGTCAACACCTATTTTCTAGATGTGTCAACACCACTTTCCTGGAATGTCGACACTAACTACTATGTGTCGACACAGACAACTTCTTGTGTCGACACAATTTTACTTAGCCAAATTTGTTAAACTAATTTATGTTCAACATACCTAATTCAATTTTAAAATTATTGAATATAGTTTCATCTAAAGGTTTAGTAAACATGTAAGATAGTTGTAAATCAGTACTAACAAATTCTAAAGAGATATCTTCTTTCTCTACATGATCTCTAAGAAAATGGTATCTTATTTCTATTTGCTTTGTTCTACTATGAGAAACAGGATTATGAGCAATAGAAATAGCACTAGTAGAATCACATAATAATGGAGTTCTACTTACTTGAATACCATAATCTTCTAACTGATGCTGTATCCACAACAGCTGTGCACAGTAACTTCCTGCAGCAACATACTCAGACTCAGCTGTGGAAATTGCCACACTGGTCTGCTTTTTACAGCTCCAAGACACCAATCTTCCTCCTAGAAATTGACAGGTGCCTGTTGTGCTTTTCCTATCTACTTTGCAACCTGCAAAGTCTGTATCTGAATAGCCCATTAGTAGAAAATCTCTATTCCTAGGATACTAAAGGCCTAGATTAGGGGTGCCCTTAAGATATCTCAAAATCCTTTTGACAGTAGTAAGATGAGATTCTTTAGGGCAGGATTGGTACCTAGCACAGACACATGTAGGATACATGATATCTGGTCTACTAGCAGTCAGATATAGGAGGGATCCAACTATCCCTCTATAAAAAGTTTCATCTACAGGTTTCCCTGTATCATCTTTGCTAAGAGATATACTTGTCCCCATTGGATTTCTCATGGTAAGGGATGACTCCATACCATACTTCTTAATTAACTCCTGGGTGAACTTAGACTGAGAAATGGACAAGCCATCATCAGTCTGTCTTACTTGGAGACCCAAGAAGAACTTAAGTTCTCCCATACTGCTCATTTCAAATTTCCCTTGTATAAGTTTTGCAAACTTTCTACAAAGGTTACTTTCAGTAGAACCAAATATTATTTCATCAACATATATTTGGACTCGTATGATCTTTCCTTTAGATTCCCTAAGGAATAGAGACTTATCTATTTTCCCTCTTGAGAATTTGTTCTCAATGAGAAAAGTAGATAGGGTTTCATACCAAGCCCTTGGGGCTTGTTTCAACCCATACAAACCTTTCCTAAGTCTATAGACATAAGTAGGATTGAGTGGATCAACAAAACTTGAGGGTTGTTCTACATAGACCTCCTCGTTTAAGTCTCCATTTAAGAATGCAGACTTAAGATCCATTTGAAACACTTTGAAGCCTTGATATGCTGCGTAGGCTAGAAATAGCCTGATAGCTTCCAACCTTGCCACAGGGGCAAAAGTCTGATCAAAGTCTATGCCCTCCTCCTATTTGTATCCTTTGGCAACTAGTCTTGCCTTGTTCTTCACTATGATCCCACTCTCATCAAGCTTGTTTCTATAAATCCACTTTGTCCCTATGACATTGTGGCCCTTTGGTTTTGGAACCAAATCCAAGACCTTGCACCTTCTGAATTGATTTAACTTCTCCTGCATAGCATCAATCCAGTGAGGGTATTGTATAGCTTCTTCAAATCTCTTGGGTTCCACTTGAGATAAGAAGATAGAGCAAAGAACTGTGTTTAAGTTCCTGCTCCTTGTTTGTACTCCTTGTCTTGGATCACAAATGATTTGGTGTGCAGGATGATCCTTTAACTGTCTAACTACTGGAGGTAATCTATCAGCAGTTTGACCTTCTCCAATCTCTTCATTATGCTGCACCTCATAGTCTTCATCAGCATCTTGAGTGTCTTGTACTCCCCCTGGACAGCAACTACCATTTTCCTCATCCTGCTTTGCAGTTGGAACTTCTCTAATAATAAGTTGGTCCATCTTCTGCTGTATACATGTGGAGCTACAAGAACTACTTAGCAACTCACTGTTAATAAGTCTATTTTCATCAAAGATGGCATGAACTGACTCCTCTACAACAAGAGTATCCAAATTATAGACCCTATAAGCCTTACTATTATTGTTGTACCCAACAAATATCCCATCTTGGGATTTGGCTGCAAACTTAGTTAGGTGAGATTTGTCATTGTTAAGCACATAGCACTTACAACCAAAGATCCTAAAATAGGATAAGTTTGGTTTTCTGCCTTTCATAACCTCATAGGGTGTCTTTTTGTGGCTTTTGGTGATGGAAGCCCTATTGAGCACATGGCATGCAGTGTTTACTGCCTCAGCCCAGAAATATTCTGGGAGAGAAGTATCATTCAATAGTGTTCTTCCAGCCTCAATCAATGTCCTATTCTTTCTTTCAGCAATGCCATTTTGCTGAGGTGTTCTTGTTGAGGAGAATTCCTGATGAATCCCAAATTCTTCACACAACCTTGTCATACTTTCAGATTGGAATTCAGTTCCATGGTCACTTCTAATTTTGACCACTAAACTATCTAATTCATTCTGAATTTGTTTGATAAAATTGTAGAAGACCTTTGGGGTTTCAGATTTCTGCCTCAGAAAGAATACCCATGAAAATCTAGAATAGTCATTTACAACCACAAAAGTGTAGACCTTCCTACCTAGGCTCTGAACTGGCATAGGACCAAATAAATCCATATGCAAGAGGTATAAGCACCTCACTGAGTCTTTGGTTTCTATGCTATGAAAGGAGGATCTAGTCTGCTTGCCTTTTTGACAAGCTGAACATATTACATCCTTATAACACTTAACTTAAGGACCATTCCTCACTAACTCTTTACTAAAGAGTTGGCCAATAGTCTTGTAGCTAAGATGAGCTAGCCTCTTGTGCCATTTGACACAATGAGAGGCTTTCTCATCATCCACAAGACAAATAGGAGAATTTTTATTCTCGCACTCAAAATTTAGGCAGTATACATTTCTTTTCCTATATCCAGTCAATATTACTTTTTGATCACTTGGCATCTTAATATGACACTCATTCTTGACAAATGAAATGTCATATCCTAGATCACTCAGCTGGCTTATGCTTATTAGGTTGTGTTTCAAACCCTTCACATAGGTCACTTGTATGATAGTGATTAAGTTGTTAGAAATGTTACCAAACCCTATGATGACTCCTTTTTCAGAGCCACCAAAGATTGCTTTAGGCTCATTCATTATTAGTGAGTAGTCCTTCAGCAATCCTCTTGTTCCAGTCATGTTCCTGGAACATCCACTGTCCAAGTACCATATAGGGGCATGACAATATGGACTTACCTGCAACAACGATTACTTAACCTTAGAACTCAAATAACTTTTGGGTCCTTGGTTCAAGTTAGCCTGAAACTTAACAAATCTGCCTGCAGCGCTTCTAACAGGCAGACTGCTATTTTCCTTGACACTGATGTTGTACCAATAGTCTAAGGCAAAATGGCCTATCTTGCCATAGCACCAGCACTCAAACTTATTATACCTCTTTTTAGGTACAATCTTAGTTGTATTGTTGGCAGCAGATCTTTTGTTTTGTGCTGGGGCTTTGCCCTTATTATTGGACTTAGCAGCCCATACAGTTCTCTTAAAGCCTATTCCTGCCTTACCCTTTTGTGACACAAAGTCATATATTAAGGGTAGGAGAGACTTTGGATTAGAGAAACTAGCCACAATCTCCTTCTCTTTCTGAAGTCTATTTTCCAGATTTTTAATCTGATCATTTTTGAATGTGATTGTTCCCATCTGAATAACTGTTATGTTTTTCAGCTTGGCAATCTCATTCATCTTTTGATCCAGCAGCTTCTCTGGATCAGATCAGCCAACTTAAGAGCTGCAATTTCCTTAGCCTGATGTTTGGCCAGGTTTTTGCTTCTCTTGAGTGCCTACAATAAATCCCCATATTCATCTATCAGCTGATGAATATCTCCCTTAGATTCAGACCCATCTTCATCTCTTGATGGAGATGCATCTGATTCTGACCCAGTGAAGTAATCAGAATCTACAGATATACTTTTTACCTTACTAGGGCCACGCTGATCCTAGCACTGGTCTTCTTAAGACACTGCCATCAATCCTTTGCACTGATGGTCTTCTTGCTCATAGATAGAGTCCAGTAATTGCATGAACTCATCCTCTTCTTCTGTTGCAAACAAACCAATATATCCCTCAGCCTTAGATTCAGACTCTGAAGTTGATTGATCTGTCCAACTTTTCTCTTTCTCAGCAACCAAGGATTTCTCCTTCTTGCTCTTGTGCTGGGACTTCTTTTTATTAGCATACTCCATCCTTTTGTCTTTACAGTCAGCCACAACATGTCCAGGTTTGTTGCAGCAATAGCAAATAATTTTTGATGTAGTTGACTTGCTGGGCTTTTTCCCACTCTTGTCCTTCCAGGATGATTTTATCTTCTGATAATAGTCATCCTTGGACTGAGATGTGGATGGCTTAGATTTCCACTACTTCTTATTTAAGAACCTTTGGAACTGCCTTGTGAATGCTGCAAATTTTTTATCATAATTACTGTTATCTGTACTGTGATTATCAGAATTTTCTGAAAACACTTTTGCATCTTTCTTAGGAGAAGATGGAGACATTCTTCTATTCTTCCTTGTGGCTTCTACCTTGAAGGCCACTGACTTTTCTCTGTAGTCACCCTTTGTATTTTTCTCTTCCTCCTTTCTGGCTAACAGCTGCATCTCATAAGACAGCAATTTTCCAAATAGTGTTGGAGGTGAAATCTCAGCCAGTCTTGTCACTTCCCTTATGGCACAGATCTTTGTATCCCAATCCTTAGTCAAAGAACTAAGGAATTTGTCATTCAATTCATATGTACTGAATATTCTTCCATAAGACATTAATTCATTTACAATCCTGTAGAACTTCTTATAACATTCAGTTATACTTTCAGACTTGGCCTGTCTGAAACTCTCATATTCTTGATTAAGCATAGACTTTCTATCTTGCCTAACCTCTTCAGAACCCTCCATGTAGACAATCAATGTGTCCCACATCTCCTTGGAGGTTTTGCAGTGAATTAGATTCTGGAATGTTGAATCATCAATGACACTCACTATAATATTATGTGCTCTTTTATCCATTGTAGCCAAGATGATCTCATCCTTAGTCATCTCGGAAAAATCCTTTAGAATTCTTTGATTGGCATCAAGAACAGAAACCTTCATTGGAATATATGGTCCATCCTTAACTGTTATATAGATTTTAGGATCAGATGCCTCCATAAATAATCTGACCCTTTCCTTTCATATTCCAAATATTTCCTTCCTGTAGATAGGCAATTTCATTGAACCAAGTTCTTTATGGTTTTCTCCTGAACCCATCTTCTTTAACTTAATTCTGCCTTATAGATCTCACTCAGACTGTTAAGTCTATCTTTGTGGAACCTCGCTCGGATACCACTTGAAAGAATTGGTTCCTAAACACCTAGAGGGGGGTGAATAGGTGCAATTCCTTTTTACACTAAGGAAGAATATTAATTCAGATATTCAAACTAATTCTATCAGTTCTACAACTACCACAATCACAGAATTCACAGAATTACACATAGTTTTATAGTGGTTTCTCAAGGTCTGGGTACATCCACTTTCCCCCTTCGTCTATCTAGCACTGTGATAGATTCGGCCTAACTTCTTATCTTCACCTCAGATCCGCAGATCTTACAGCTCAGAACCCAAACAAGGCTCCTACAACTCAGAGTGAGTCCACACTCCTACAGCTCAAGAAATCTGCCCTACCTCAGCCTTCAACAAGGCCTACAACTCAGAGATAACAATCTCCTACAACTCAGGCTTACAGCCCTACCTCAGCCTATAACAAGGCCTACCACTCAGAGAAATTAATCTCCTACACCTCAGCCTTTATAAATCAGGCTTACAACTCAGATCTTGTAAAGATCCTATAAAAAATAGATTTAAGTTTGTAATATACCACCACCCTGGTAGAGAGAGAAAGGATGGAAGGTTTCTTGATCAGTTCTTCGAAGAATCTGATGGCAGAGAACAACCACTCTTAGCTTTCTTCAAAGCTTCTTGAATCTGAACTTAGTAGGGTTGATCTCCTTTGAAGTTGATCTTCAATCAGCTTCTTTCTTGAAATTCAGATCTCAATCTGAATCCTTCTTGGCAGACTGCTTCAGAATCTGCACTTGAGGGACTTGTTGATGTAAGTCCCTTTCTTCTCTTGAATAGATGGAGCTCTCTCTCTCCAAATTCTTCTGAAGATTCTTCTGAATTTTTGTTTGAATTCTCTTGACAATCTCTGAGTAGATCAGCACTTCAGAATGTCTTCTTAGATCTTTTGACAAAAATCTTCTTCAGTTTTTATTTATGTGTATCTCAATCTTCAGTATTCTGTATCAGTATATATTTTGTTGATGGAGAATGCCTTTATATAGACTTCCTCCATGGTAACCGGCTGATCCGGTTTCTAACAAACTTCTGACAGCTCTGACAGTTGCAGTAGACCGGTTGGTAATGGTAGCTGTCAAGTCATCCAGTCGCCTCTTGAAACTCCGTCTCTGTCATCAAAGTGTCGAGACTGAACTTCATCATGTGTTGACACAAGTAGTCTATGTGTCGACACAAGCCTTGGTGGTGTCGACAAAGCTCCTTTGGTGTTGACACTACTTCTCGACACAGCTTCTGTAGAATGTGTCGACCCTAATTCTGTGTGTCGACACAATCACTTCTCTTTATAGAAATATTAACTTTGTTGAAACACTACTGTGTGTCGACACAAGTCCTGTGTGTCGACACATTTGATGTCGACAAAGTCTTCTCTATGTCGACACTGCCTATGTGTGTCGACATAGTTGATGTTGATTAAGCTTCTCTGTGTGTCGACAATGCCTATGTATGTCGACACAGGTTCTTCTGGTGTCGACACAGCCTTTCCAAGTGTCGACACAATTAACTCCAAGTGTCGAACAGCTTTTCTCCAGTGTCGACACAAGCCTTCATAAATGTCAACACAGCTTCTTCTGTTGTCGACTCATGGACTTAGAAACTTTCCTGCATTCCTGCATTTTCTTAACCTGCACATATAAACTCAAAACAACATCAAATATACCTTGATGCATACCATTGAGTAAGGTGAGGCTTCTTCAAATCTGGTACACATTTTCCAATGTACCCAACAGTTAGGACCCATGGGAAATACGTCAAACCCCATCTTAGGGGTCCCATTCCTAAAATCCAGTGAAGCCACAGTGAAATTTAATGTGAGTGGTGTCACTTTGGCTCCTAAGGTCAATCTGACTCTACCATCTTCACCTCCCCATTTTAGTTCAAATGAACATGGAGAAACTTTGCAATTAAATGATTCGTTATCTAATGATGTATTTTGTGCTACTGAGATAGGTCTTCTGCTGAAGGCGTAAGAGCAGGTTAAGAAAGTGATAGAACAGCTGACGTTAGCTGTGGGAGAGATAGAGATGGAGTCACTTGACGTGAAATAAGATTCTGTTGAGAAGAAACATGAGCTGAGCACACCCGTTGATAGCTTGCAGAAAACTGAATTGAAATCTTCTATTTGTACTAACAAAGTTTGTAAAATTATTAAACAGGTAACTTGGGCTGATCCTCCACCCGCTGCGGGTGTGGATAGGATGCCCCCAGATGCGAAAGATAAACTTGCTGCTGAATTGGTGGGTGTGATCATACCACACTGGCAATCCCCTTCTGTAGATCTGAAATGAAAGGAGCTGCTCCTGCGCAAGGCATAGAATTTTGCCCGCCAGCATGAGAAGGACATGGTTAGGGGCAGGGGAGACTCGTCTTCACTGGGCCCTAAAGACTATTTGGCCCTCATCTCGCGTGACTGGGTGAATCTATCACAAGTCAGCGTTTAGCTGAGGAGTGAAGCATCTCTGGGGTTTACCTTTGCTGCTTTTCCTTGTTTAATTTTTTGCATACAACTGTGTGTATTTGTAGAGCTTTATCATTATGTTTTGAACTTTTTCCCTGAACAATATTTATATAACTGCTAATAAAGGTATTTGGTCCACCTTAAGGATGGTAAAGAAAATGGCTTTTGGGAAATAACCCAATTTTACCGCTTTTAGTTTGATCAATTTTGCTGCTGTTATTATATGCTTATAGTATGCGTGGTTGGAGATATTCTCTTATGCAGGTGGAGTTCATTTGTGTCGTGGACTGTCTGCTGAAATTAACGCAAATCTTATGGTATGCTCATTGCCTGAGCATGGGGTAACCTCTTCCCATAACTTTTATTTTTCTATTTTTATTGCAAATCATGGATAGATTGTTTAGTATAAGTCTGGTGGGGGAAAGTTTCGTGAGTTACCTTTGCACATGCACTTACATACCACGAGAGTATTTTCATTTTCAATTTTTATTTTATCATGACATCATTGTGTTAACTTTAAGATAGTGGTGCTGGCTTAGGATTTTTTGATATGGTAGTATGAATCTCGTATAGTGCTCAAAATTGAGGACACATGGTGTGTAGAAATAGTATAGATTTAATTTTTCTTTATGCTCGTAGATTTATGCTTTTCTGCATTTGTAAATAATGTTTGTACTACTCAAAACTGTGGAATCTGGAGCAATCAAATGGTAGTGTAGGAATGTGTGTAGCCGCCACTAGCCTCGTATTGCTCGAGTCAGGAGGAAGGATCACCTTTCTCTATGGCTAGGAACTTGCCCCAAGCTACTCTCGAAACATTGGTGCACAGTTAGTCTAGTGTGAGCGTGATGTAGGTCATCGTTTTGGCCCGGTTGAGCCTTGTACATATCCTAACGATAATCCTTGTTAGCTCATTTTATGCCTACCCATCCTATTGATTTAGCCCCACTACACGATCACCAAGGCCTTAAAGCTTTACCCAGTTGCACAACACTATTTCGCTATAGTATTATGACACGTATTCCATTGGTGTTGTTGCTTTGATGCTATTTTGTGGTTGTGCGGTGAAGTTATTTTAAAATTTTGGCTGAATGTGCATTGTAAAAAATAAAAAAAATCTGAAAAAAAATATATATGTGATGATGATATAAATGAAGAAAGTGAAATTGCAGAGTTTGTTTTTAGTATTGTTGTGGTGTTAGGCGGTTCGCACACCCGTGTTGTCAAGTTCAAGTTTGGTGGTGGGTTGCACCTGCATGTTTAGTTGGCGAGGGGATTTCTTTTGTTTAAGCTAATGTGGGGATGTGCGTAACCATCGTTCTTACCCCTTTTACATTCTTTCCTACGTATATACCCAAGCCTTATTTTTTTCCCTAAAGTCCTACGGATTCATTCTTGAGTCAAACTAGCGCTGCGGAGAGAGTGTGAACGGCCAAGCGTATGGTCCCCGACATTGATGGATTTCTTTGGAGGTGATCACGAGCCCCGATCTTTGGTAATGCTCACCTTAGTGGCCTGCCTACTTTCTTCCTACACATGACCGAACGATTCTCCGAGATTCTATTCTTGAGTAGTTACAATACTTATTTACACTTGTCAAAATTTATAAGCATCGTAGCATAATTAAAAATTATATCTATTATATTTTTATGCCCATGTTGTTTTCAATTTCTCGCATTACTGTATTTAGAAATTACTAAGCCAGCTAGCTGTTTTCTAATTCATGGAGAGATGATTTGCTCTAGACGAGCAAATGTTTAAATCTGGTGGTGTGAAGAGTCCGATATTTATATGGTTTTTCGGACTCATCTGGGCTTATTTTTTGGCATGTGCACTACTTTTTCAATTGGAAAAATTATTTTTGTTTAGATCTTCACTTGACCATCTTGTGCACTATTTTGGCCCAAGGGTGTGCATTTGGGCATTCTGTTGTTGGGGGTCAGCACATGGTGCTCCCCATGGCTCTTTACTGCTATTATCTTTGTTGTATATTTGTTACTGGGAGCTTGTGCTCCAGTTTGGTTTTGTTGTGCAGGTGGTGCGTTTTCCCCAAGGCAGAATTCTGTTTTGAGGAAAATGCACGGTCCTGCATTTTAATCGTGCATGGTTTGAGCCCGATCGTGCATTTTGTTCAGGTGGAAGAACGTCTAGCTGAGCACGATGAATTTCGTCAAGTTGTATTTGATGATCCTCACGCACGGTTGATGCATGGTTGCATCATAACCGTGCGCAAAGGAAATGCACGGTTTTCCTGTAGCTTTCTAGTTTGTTCCATTCTGTGGTTAATCGTGCGATTTGTTCATGCACGGGCGGAAGCGCTCGTGCGCGAGTAAAACACACGGTTTTCCTATTTGTCCCTGCATTCTAGCTTTCTGTCGCTGCCCGTGCGATTTCCTTCACGCACGGTCAGAATCGTCCGTGCGCGAGTAAAATGCACAGGTCAACGCCTCTCCTTCCGCAGGCTTGTTCTGTAAGATATTATCGCATGGTTTGCGCATGGTCGTGCGCCAAATCGTGCGTGCCTATTTTTCTGACCTGCTTCTATTTAAAGAGCAGATTTCTTCTTCTTCCGGAGGATTCCGATCTAGTCTGACCTAGCCGCCCTTTTCTGCTCCTTTGAGCGGGGAAATCTTCCCTCCAGCCACCTTTTTCTCTCTCCTCCTTGGAGAGTTGATCCGGCCACCATTTCTCCTCTAAGAGATTGCAAAAGCTTCATCTTCGGCCATCATTGTCATCTCCAAGCTCCAAGCTCCATTTCAAGCTCATAGGTTACTGCATCTTTGGAGTTCTCTAGATAGATCCGGCCCAGCGATTATTCACGAAGAAGACGGGTTATTAGATGGACGTGACATCCCTTCTGGACCCCGGACATCATCTGTAGACCAAACCCGGACAAGGCCCGACATCCTTTGACTCCGGCCGTGAATCTCGGAAATCCTTCATGTGTTTTGTTATTTCTCTTCCTCTTCACTTGTAGTATTTATTTTTATGCATATTTAGGTGTTGGAATTATGTGTAAGAATATTGATAGCTTGAATTTTTCAGCATGTCTAAGTGTTGATATATTTTAGTTCTGCATATTGTTGTTGAACTTCAGATTATCTCTTGTTCAAATTGTGATTATGTCGTTCTAGTGATTGCTTGAAGCGTGCGTTGCGAAGAGGTGATTGCGACCCTTATTAGCTCATTCATCTTCCATATTACTATCTTGAGTAATCCACCAAAAAGATGCGGTGACGGCGACCCGCAATAGTTTTCTTATTGTTGTTAACTTAGGAATCCAAACCAAAACCCCCTTTGTTTACGTTAACACTTGCAATTCCTTTTTCAAATAGCGAAATCACACTCCCTACTTGCACTCCTCAAGAGATCGATATCCGGGAATTCAACTCCTCATATTATTACTTGACTACGATCCGTACACTTGCCCGAGGAAGGGTTGTCTTTCTCGGTGGCTAAGAACTTGCATTAGATGCCATGGATGAAAATCTGTGCATTAGATGCAATGGATGATATGAAAGCCGAGCATTGCATTCCTCCCGACTCGTGAAAATTTTTCCCCGATGGAGGAAAATCTGTGCACTAAATAGAAGCAGGTCAGAAAAATAGGCACGCACGGTTTGGCGCACGACCTTGAGCTAACCATGCGTTATTAACTTTCAGGCCAAGCTTGTGGATGAAGATGTGTTGACCCGTGTGTTTTACTCACGCACGGGGCTTCTGCCCGTTCGTGAAGGAAATCGCACTGGTAAACATAGAGCGCAGGAATATAGGAGAAAACAGACGAACCGTGCATTTACTCACGCACGTGCGCTACTGCCCGTGCTTGAACAAAGCGCACGATTAACCACAGAATGGAACAAACAAAAAAACTACAGGAAAACCGTGCATTTCCTTCGTGCACGAATCTGAAGAAACAGTGCGTCAACCGTATGTGAGGATCGTCGAGCTCAGCTCGACGAAATTCATCGAGCTCCACTCGACGTTTCTTCTGCTCAAACAAAACGCACGATTGTAAAGAACCGTGTGCTAAGAAAATGCACGCCCGTGTGTTTTCCTCAAATCTGCATTCCAGCCTTGGGGAAAACGCACCACCTGCATACAAACTAATAAAACCAAAGAGGACCCTCAAGCAATGCAGAAATACAACAAAAGCAACTAGAAAAAGCCCCTGGGGAGCACCATGTGCTTATCCCCAACAACAGAATGGGCAATTACACACCCATGGGCCAAAATAATGCACTTAGCATGAAAAACTGTATAAATGAAATATCAACGATAACATACCTAAAGTGAAGTGCAAGTGCGTGAAAACTAGCCCAGATGAGTACAAAAAACCCTATATAAATCGGACTCATCACACCACCAGACTTAAACATTTGCTCGTCCCGAGCAAATCATCACTAAGCGCAGTTTAAGAAAGCTAGTTGACTAAGCAATTGCATAAATAGAGTACCCGATGAAGTCATACCCTCATGTATAAAAAGCAATAGTAGAAAACTCTTCGATGCATGCATAATAATTTCTAATTCCTATAAACATAAAGATGATTTTACAAACACTCCTAAAGTGAATCGCAGTGAATCATACGGCTGCGCATAGAACGAAAGCAGTGGACAATGAGGTGAGCATTGCGAAAGATCAGGTCTCAGGAAAATCTCCAAAGGAATCCACCAATGTCGGTAACCATATGCTCGCACGTTCACAATCTCTCCACGACACTAGTTTGACTCAAGCACGAATCCATAGGACTTGTAGTATAATATAGGTTTAGGCGAAGGCGGGGTATACACAGATAAACAAGACGGACACGCACATCCAAAATGAGACCGCCTGAAAACACTCACAACTAAACTCAATGAACAAACACGAGTGGCGCACCACTAGACTTGGACTTTTGACGGTGCGTGCACGCCCATAACGAACACAAAATAACAAAATTTCCAACTCAACAACAATATTTTTATTTTTTTTCTTTTCTTTTTTATTCCACATTGGGAATTTTCATTTCATTTACTATTATATATTTTTTCTTTTCTTTTCCTTTTTTATCCAAATAGCCAAAACAAGCCAAAAAAGGGAACACCATAAGCTGCACAAACACCCACATAACTTCCACACATAACAGATACAAACTATAACAAAACAAACTAACCGAGTGACCACATTCAGATGTGCGAGTAGTAAAGGCTATATGGCTTTGGTAGCGAGGCATAGGGATGTCAATGGAAGGGACATGCTCAACGGGGATAGCAACGGATAGATGTCATGAATGGTATAAGGCTCAAACTAGACAAAGTGACAGCCTACATCACGCGCGCACTGGACTAACCATGTACCCATGCTTCGAGAGTTTCTAGGGGCAAGTTCTTAGCCATCAAGAAAGACAACCCTTCCTCTCGACTCGAGCAAAACATGGTGAAGGATTGCCCTCGCTTGTGTGTGCTTTCCCCTCTGAGGGAGTGTGCGCGACAGCCTCCCGTTCGCGGAATATTGTTGTGGACAGGCCTACAAGGGAATTGTCTGGCCCATACACTGACATAACGCACCTTACTTGTTCTTTACCCGTTGAGATTACCGAAGAATCTCTCGCTGCATACAGATCCTTCATGGGTAAACACAGAGCGCCAAAATAAAAATTAAAAATTCTAACAACTAAAAAAAAGTAAGAACCTGAAATATACAAATGGAAAAGGGCTTCGATCTACTATCTCCCTCTCCAAAAACTCACACGACTGTCTTCCCCGGCAACGACGCAATAATTTGATGTGTTGGACGGCAAGTGTACCGGTCGCACAAGTAATATAAAATGGGTGAGTTCCCCCAAGTATCGATCTCTTCAAGGAACACCGTAAGGTGGTGTTAATTTCGAGGAGGACTTTAGATTGAAGTCCTTCGGTTGGAGTTAATGAAGGGGGCTTTTGATAGTTGTGGAAAAAGAAAATAAAACACTAATAGCTACTCCTATGCAACGCCGCTATGCGATGCTTCGCCAGGTGGGATGGAAGACAACGCGGGCCGCTATGCACCGAATCACTAGGCGGATGGACGAGTAGTCTTGCGGATGAGGTGGTGAGAATGGCGGAATGAGGGTCGAGAGCACCTCTTTTCTACGCATGCCACTAGCAATTGCTAGTGCGGCATAACCGGATGTGGTGGAGGATGGAAAATAAAGGCGCACCTTAAGAAAATAATGAAAATATAAAATCACATAAGCATGATTGTATACAAACATTTTACAAACTAAACACACTTCATCATATAGAAAGAGATTAAGCTACACTATCAACAATAAGAGATGAAAAGTGTGCGAAATCGACCGGATCCGAAGTCTTGCTGAGGATTCACGGAAGGAATCGCCGGGTTGTCAATCCACATCCAAGCTGGGTCCTCAACTGCGTCCAGGGTAGAGGAGTCTTTCACTCACTCCCAATTGACCCGACTTCTTCGTGTCATGAGCCGGTGGAAGATGGCACAAACTCCTCCTAGCTTGATGGAGAAAGCTAGGTCAAAACTCTTCTTGAAGTTCAAGGATGAAGGAGGAGTCCAAGAGGAATCTTTGGCTTTGATTTGGCGTTGAAAACCAAATAGAAGCAAGTCAGAAAAATAGGCACGCACGGTTTTGTGCACGATCGTGCGCTAACCGTGCGTTGTTAACTTCCAGCCCAAGCTTGCGGAAGATGAAGCGTTGACCCGTGCATTTTACTCACGCACGGGCGCTTCCGCCTGTGCGTGAAGGTAATCGCACGGGTAAACACAGAGCACAGGAAAACAAGACAATACAGGGGAACCGTGTGTTTTACTCGCGCACGGGCGCTTCTACCCGTGTGTGAACAAAGCACACAATTAACCATAGATTGGAAAAAAACAACAAAGCTACAGGAAAATCATGTGTTTTCTTCGCGCACGGTTCCGAAGAAACCGTGCGTTAACCGTGCGGGAAGATCGTTGGGCTCAGCTCGACGAAATTCGTCGAGCTTCAGCCGACGTTTCTCCTGCATAAACAAAATGCACGATCGAGCACAAATCGTGCGTGAATGGAACGCACGACCGAGCGTTTTCCTCAAACCTACCTTCCAGCCTTAGGAAAAACGCACCACCTGCATACAAACTATTAAAACCAAAGAAGATCGTCCAACAAAGCTGAAATGCAACAAAAGCTACTGGAAAGAGCCATGAGGGAGCACCATGCGCATACCCCCAACAACGAAATGTGTAATTGCACACCACATGGGCCAAAATAATGCACTTGGCTTGAAAAACTGTATAAATTAAATATCAACGGTAACATACTAAAAGTGAAGTGCAAGTGCATGAAAACTAGCCCAGATGAGTCTGAAAAACACTATATAAATCGGACTCATCGGACCTCGCGTACATAGATCTTGCTATTAGAATGGACGTTAGGATTCGTACCTGGGAGTAGGTCTTTAGAGCTCGTCAGCCCAAGATGATCCGTGGGTGGACCACTCGTCGCACTGGGCTCGCCACCCCCCAGCTCACTCCCGAGTTGTCTCCCTTATCGGCAATGTGAAGCCTAAAATTACCAAAAATCTCAAGTAAAACTGAAGGGGGGGGGGAATGGAGTGCCCTACCGGAGCTCGACTCGTCATCCCATTGTCGAGCTGGTCCTGCGAGTCCCGACTCTCCTGTGATGACCTTTCTTCCTTATTCTTAGAAAAATGGGCAAGACATTTCAAGTAACGCCTGGTGAGGGCATGACTCCCCTATGTGTTATCCCGCCCTGCCAGCTTGGTGCTAACCTGGTAGCGGGATCTGCTCGGGGCCCGGGTAGACACCGTCGAGTGACATCCTGCCCTGTCAGCTAGGTGAGAACCTGACAACAGAATCTGCTCAAGGTTGAGGTTGACACCATCAAGTGATATCCATCCCTGCAAGCTAGGTGAGAGCCTAACAGTGGGATCTGCTTGTGGTCGGGGTTGACACCATCGTGTGACATCCAGCCCAGCCAGATAGGTAAGAGCCCGAAAGCGGGATCTGCTCGGGATCAGGGTTGACACCATCGCGTGTCATCCAGTACTGCCAGTTAGGTAAGAGCTTGATAGTGGGATCTGCTCGGGGTCGGGGTTGACACCATCGAGTGACATACAGTGCTGCCAGCTAGGTGACAGCCTGACTGTGGGATTTTCTCGGGGTCGGGGTTGACATCATCGAGTGACATCCATCCCTGTCAGCTAGGTGAGAGCCTGATAGCAGGATCTGCTCGGGATGAGGGTTGACACCATCGAGTGACATCCAACCCTACCAGCTAGGTGAGATCTTGGCAGCGGGTTCTGCTTGGGTCGGGGTTAATACTATCAAGTGACATCCAGCCCTACCATCTAGGTGAGAGCCTGACAGCGGGATCTGCTTGTGGTCTATCAAATGAACACCACCTATTCACACAAATCACTACAGGATAATTTGCATATCGAGGAGATTCATTAAAAATAAGGCACCAATTACATGTCTCAAGGATAAAAACGTTTCAAGTCATCACCGCTCCAGGTGACACTTAAGGTCTCACCCTCCGCATTCCGGAGGCAATACCCTCCTGATTTCAATGCTTCTTTCACAATGTATGGACCCTCCCAGTTGGGGTTGAGCTTTCCCACAGTTGTTGATTTTCTTGCTGCATCAAACTTCTTCAAGACCAAGTCTCCTTCCACGAATTGCTTGACCTAGACGTGTTTCTCAAAGTACTTAGACATTCTCCTCTTAACTTATTCCTGTCGGACAGCGTAGAGGTCACGCAACTCCTCCATCATTTCAAGGGAGAGCGTAGCTCTTCCTCGTTCTCGGCTATACATTCCTCTCTGCCTTCCTCCCCACGACCACCCGAGGCGTCTAGACTTCAAATTCTATGGGGAGCATTGCCTCACACCCATGGGAGATCTTGAAGGGGGTCTCCCCTGTGGTCATGTTGGGTGTGGTCCTCAGAGCCCATAGGACTGAGGGGAGTTGCTCCACCCAGCTCCTCTTCAAATTTTTGACTTTTCTTTTGGAGGTTTACTATGATCTTGTTTGTCGCCTCCACCTGCTCGTTGCTCCTGTGGTGGTGGACCGATGCAAATCTGAGGTCATTCCTGTGTTGTTCGCAGAAGCTATCGAATTCCGCGCTACCGAACTGAGGCCCATTGTCCATGATGATGGCCTGCAGAAACCCATGCTGGCAGATGATCTCTCCCCAAACAAAATTCCTGATGACCAAGGAGGTCACCTTAGCCTGCTCCTTCATCTCCAACCACTTAGAGAAATAATCTATCATCACCAACAGGAACCTCCTCTGCCAGCTGGTCTGTGGGAAAGGCTCTTCCAAGTCCATTCCATGGATGGCGAAGGGACAGGGGGCCGTATTACTTCTGTTGCGCTAAGATGGTTGTAGCAGGAGGGGGCAAATAATTGACATTTGTAGCATTTTCTCGTGAATGTTACAGTGTCGTGGCCCAAGGTAGGCCAAAAATAACCCTGTCTGATAATTCTTCCTTACAAGGTCCGACTCCTGAATGAATCCCAGACTCCAGACTCCCCAAGTGGACTTCTTCTAATATCCTCTGAACCTCCCTCTCGGCCACACAATGGGCCAGCATCCCTGAGAGAGTCTTTTGATACAATTGTCCGTCCCCGAGGAGATAGTACACCGACTTGTATTTGAACTTTTTCTTGTACATCCCCTCCGAATACTCTCCTGTGGAAAGGAGGATCGTGAATGGGTCCATCAAAGAAAGGGTGTTGATCCACCTCCATTAGCTCCTCTTCAATGGAAGGGCGGAATAGGTCGGTGATTATACCCCCTACCCGGGGACCGTGCTTTGCCAGTTTATTTACGTGCTTGTTCTCCTCCCTGTGCACTCTTCTGATGGAGAAGGTCTAGAATGTACCGATGAACGCCTTCACATTTTTTAAGTATAATCGGAGGGTAGGCTCCCTTGCCTCGAATTCCCCGTTGATCTGGGAAGCCACCACCATGGAGTCAGTGAGGACCTCCATGTCAAGCACCCCCAGCTCCCTGGACAGGCGTAGCCCGGTGATCATAGCTTCGTACTCGACCTGATTGTTAGTTATGGGAAAGTGCACCACCAATATTTGTTCATTTCTGGTTCCCTAGGGGCTCTCCAAGATTACACATTCCCCCAAGGAATGCTTCCCTATAGTGACATCTACCATCACCTTCCACGAAGCCAGATGAGTGAGTTTTTCCTCCGCCACCTCGATCACGTAGTCAGCGAAAAAGTCGGCCATTGCTTGGGCCTTTATCGAGAGGCGAGGGACAAAGGAGATATCAAACTCACTCAGTTCCACCGAATAGTTAGCTAACCTGCTTGAATGCTCCACACCCTAAAAGATGTTGCGGAGAGGATGGTCAGTCATCATTCAGATGGAGTGTACCTGGAATGAGGGCCGGAACCTCCGAGCCGAGATGACCAGAGCAAAGGCCAGCTTTTTAAAGATAGGATATCGAAGCTCAGAATTCCTCAGGACCCAGCTCACATAATATATGGGGAGCTGCTTCTTCCCCTCTTCTCGAACCAGGACGGATCTTAAGGCCTCTACTCTGACCTCGAGATACAAATAAAGATCCTCCCCTCCTTCGGCCCTTGGAGCAGCGGATCCTGGGTCAAATGCTTCTTTAGGGCTTGGAATGCCACCTCACATTTTTGGCCCCCCTCAATATCTTAAAGGGGGAGCACTTCTCCCCAGCCTGGGAGAGGAATATGCCCAATCCAACCAGCTTTCCTGTCAACTGCTGCACCTCTTTAGTGTTCCGAGGTGACCACAGCTCCATGATGTCTTTACCTTGTCGGGATTTGGTTCGACCCCCGAAGGGGTGAGGAGGTGGTCGAAGAACTTACCCCTGCTTGCCGCGAAGACACACTTCAAGGGGTTCAGCCTCATCTTGTACATACGTAAGGTGGTGAAGGTTTTCTCCAGGTCCTGGAGATGAGAGTCCACATCTTCTCTCTTGATCATGAGGTTATATACATAGACCTCCAGGTTCCTCCCCTTCTGTTCTCGGAAGACCCTATCCATCATCTTCTGTTATGTCGCCCCGACATTCTTCAGCCTGAAGTGCATCATTTTGTAGCAGTAGCACCCATCCCCCATGATGAATGAGACATCTCTAATGTCGGGGGGTTGCATCCTTATCTGGTGATAACCTGAAAATGCATCTAAGAAGCTCATTACAGGAAAACTAATGGCTGAGTCAACCAGCGTGGCGATCCGAGGCAAAGGATAACAGTCCTTAGGGCATGATTTATTAAGGAAAAATCGATACACACATGCCATCGACCGTCTCCTTTTCTTACCATAACTACATTGGACACCCAACCGGGGAATTGTTCGTGCAACCATAGTGATTTGGAAGTGATCAAGCATGTATCCTCACTGCCAACTCAGTATGAGCCTATCAGGGTCACACATAAGATTGTGGAGAAATTGGGAGATTGGATCTGAACTATTTAGCTCATATGATGAGTGAAGGATATTGAAAAGGGGCTGAACAAATAGTTTCTCTAGAAAACAAATTATCTGAGGCTAAAACGTTTGAAGAATCCCTTAATGGGATAAGTATCAAACTGATTAATATCACAAGTACAGTCAATGCCAGATTAAATGGTAGACTTGGCTTGGGAGCTTCATCCAATCAACCTCAACTTCTTAAGAAAGATATTTTAACTAACCCTGTCAAATTCATATCTGCTAGAGGAAAAAAAATATTAGCAATTACAGATAAAGACACTGAAGCATTGTCATATAATGAACTAGAGAATAAATCAAAATCCTTTTAGAAAAACCATGTTCAATAGAATTCATCGTACCATGATCGACGAAATCATTATTATTCGTCGAACAGAATTAGACGGATGCTGAACGCAGGAAATGAGTATAGTTATTCAATAAATGGAGAACGATGAAATCATTACTATTCGTCGAACGGCGCTCGACGAAATTAGAATAATTCACCGAACTCAAATTTTTCAAACAGAAAATTTAATTCTTTTCAAAAGAATAATCATACTCAAAAGTTTATAAATCCTTTTACTGAGTGGATCATTTCTCCCAGGAGATATCATCCACTTGGATATAAATATCAACCTGAATTTTCTTATATTTCTACTGATTATGTCAGAAAAATAGGACCCAAGGTAATCTGGGTCAAGAACACCTAACTTGTTCTTAATACTGGAAAAGAACTATCCTGCCACAGAGGAATAATGGTTTTTGGATGGTGGGCGCTCTAGATACATGACAGGGAGAAAAGCTAATCTAATACACTTCAAAGCAAAGATTGGATCAAAAGTCATATTTGGAGACTCCAACTGTGGCCAGACAGAGGGCTATGACAATGCTAAGGTTGGAGTTATTACCTTCAAAAAGGTAGCTTATGTGAAAGTTCTTAAGCATAACCTAATCAGCATCAATCAACCCTGTGATGAAGGTTATCAGGTATCATTTTATAAGACTTTATGCTCAATTTTATCTAATAAAAACAAAATTATATTATCTGGGGTTAGACAAGGTAACATATATTTAGTTAATTTTAATTCTGCTAAATCTGAAATATATTTGTTCAATCAGATAAGTAAAACATATGAACTCTGACATAGAAGACTAGGGCATGTAAACCATAGAACTATTGCTAAATTGTCTAAAAACAACCTTGTCAGGGGACTACCTTCTAGATTTTATAAGAAGGAAGGACTTTGTAGTGCTTGTCAATTAGGTAAGCAAACTAAAAATAATTTAAAATCCATATCTAAAAGTGATTCACCCAGAATTTTTTATTTGCAACATAAGGACCTTTTTGGACCTATTGCAATATAAAGTTTGGGATGAAAGTCAAACACTTTAGTTATTCTTGATGATTTCTAAAGATTTTTTGGTGTTCTTTCTTAGAAACAAGTCAGATAACTTCAAAGTTCTTACAGAATTTTTTAAGAACATCAAGATTGAGTATTCTACTCAAATTGCATTGATCAAAAGTGATCATGACACTAACTTTGAATCTCTTTTTATTAGAGAATTCTGTGGGAAAGAATGAATCAGGCAGTGTTTTTCTGCTCCTAGAACTCGTCAACAAAATGGGGTGGCAGAAAAGAAAAATAGAACCCTAATTGAATCTGCTGGAACATTACTTGCAGATGCTCATTTACCCTTATGCTTTTGGGCAGAGGCAGTAATCACAACAAATTATATTCTTAACAGAAGTCTCATTCATAAACTCAAGGGTAAGACTCCCAATGAACTGCTTAAAATAAGAAACCTAAAGTAAGTTATTTTAAAAATTTTGGGGGTTAATGTTATATCCATAATAATAATAAGAAACACTTACGAAAATTTGAAGCCAAAACTGTAGAAGGAATATTTCTTTGTTATTCTCTTGTCAACAGGTCTACCTTTAAAATAGAAGAATCTATGCATGTATCATTTGATGAAACTAACATGTTTTACAAGGAGTGGAATACCTCTATCATAGATTCTTTTCAGGAACCAATTTTGTGTAAGAAACTAGAAGAATTAACCCTTAAGCAAGAGGATGCATTGCAACCTTCTCAACAGAATGCGGAAGATAGTGATGAAGATTATCCTCAGATTTATGTTGAAAAGGTTATAGTTGATGAAATTCCACAATAGGAATTAACAACATAAATCATTGAAGAACCAACTCCATATGTTGATTATGTCACTCTTTGAGATCATACTATGTCTCAAGTGATTGGAGGCATATCAGATGGTTTACAAACAAGGCATCAACTCAATCAAGATCAGATGCATGCATGTTTTCTATCTCAGATTGAACCTCAATCAATAAAAGATGTAGAACACGATCCTCATTTGATCATTGTTATGCAAGAAAAACTCAATCAGTTTGAGAGAAGTAGAGTTTGGGACTTAGTTCCAAGACCCCAAGACTATCCAGTAATTGCAACTAAATGGGTCTTCAAAAATAAATTGGATGCTCAAGGAGTTATAGCGAGAAATAAAACTAGACTAGTAGCTCAAGGATATTCACAGGAGGAAGGAATGGATTATGATCAAGCATTTGCTCCTGTTACAAGATTAGAAGCTATCAGGAAATTTTTGTCTTTTGCTGCATTCAAGAAGTTCAAAGTATACCAGATGGATGTAAAGAGTGCATTCCTGAATGGATACATCAAAGAGAAAGTATACGTAGAACAACCTCTAGGTTTTATCTCTTCAACTTACTCTTCTGATGTTTTTAATCTTAATAAAGCTCTTTATAGTCTTAAACAAGCTCCAAGAGCTTAGTATGAGACCCTTGCTGATTTTCTATTAGAAAATAAATTCTGTAGAGGCAAAATTGATAAAACTTAATATTTTGGAATCATAAAACTCAGATTTTACTAGTTCAAATATATGTTGATGATATAATTTTTGGTTCTACTGATTCCAAACTTTGCAAAATGTTCTCTGACCTAATGCATTCAAAGATTAAAATAAGTAGCATGGGTGAATTATCTTATTTTCTTGGTTTATAAGTAAAGCAAATATCTGATGGCGGCTTCATATCTCAATCTAAATATGCTAAAGAACTAATTAAAAGATTTGGGATGTCAGATGCCTCTTATATGAAAACACCCATGCCTAATAATGTTGTAGTTGATAATGATGAACATGGCGATGCTGTTGAATAGAAAACATATAGAACTATCATTGGGTCTATATTATATTTAACAGCAAGTAGACCAAATATTATGTTTGCAAACTGTATTTGTGCTAGCTTTCAGGTTAACCCTAAAGAATCACACTTATTTTAGTAAAAAGAAGTTTAAGATATATAAAGGATTGTCCTAATCTAGGACTCTGGTATGCTATTGAGTTAGGATTTGAATTTACTGGATTCACAGATGCTGACTATGCTGGATGCAGAGTTGACAGAAAAATAACTTCAGGAACTTGTCAGTTTTTGGTGATAGCATGTGTCATGGTTTTGTAAGAAACAAACATTTGTCTCTACTTCAACTGCTAAAGCTGAATATATTGCAGTAAGAAGTTGTTGTTGTAACACCCTAAATCCCAGAATTTGGTAAAGTTGGGTGACACGGCCTGGGATACGGGCGTGTCCCAGAGCGTGTCCTGCTCGGGTGAGCAGTCGGCGAGTGTTCGAAGAAAATCCGTTCGATAGAGAATGAGGGCACACGCCCTCTGACACGGGCATGGCAGAGGCCGTGTCCTCTGCGGGTCGTTGAATTTCAGCTCGACAAAATTGAGCTGGGGAATGTCTAGTGTCTTGTATGGGCACATGGCCTGGGACACGGGCGTGTCATAGGCTGTGTCCTTTGCGGGATGTGCCCAAGGCATTGAGGCCTGGTGAACACGGGCAGGACAAAGCTGTGTCTTATGGTACATAGCCTGTAACACGGGCATGTCACGGGCCGTGTCACAATCGGGTTGCTCTTAATTTTTTGCAGCCTGATGTACACGGCCCGTGACACGGGCGTGTCACATGGGCGTGTACTGGACTGGATAAGTCGGTTGAGCACCGCTTGAGGTACACAGCCTGGGACACGGGCGTATCACAGGCCGTGTCAGGTAAAAAATATGAATTTGTGGCAAAGTCGTGACTGTTCCTTTTCTTCAGCTAGGATCCAATGGCTTAGCTTCCTCCCTGTGTCCTTAAGGCTGTGAAATGAGTTGGAAAAGCTCATTTGAGCTTTGTCCTTCATCTTTCTAAAACTTAGAGAGAGAGAGGAAGAAGGAGGAGGAGGATGGAGAGCCGGCCACCGGTCGTGCTGCAGAGTTCCGGCAAGAGATCCGAGGCTAGCGTTGTGGAGGAAAAGCAGTTGCGGTTCTTTTCAGCCAGCTAGGAGCTCATGGAGCCAAAGAGGTCTTCGAGGGTAACGACCTTTATTCATAACCATGTGAAGGATTCCTTTTAGGCATGTACATACGATTCCCCCACCAGAGGGTGGCTTGTTATGGGAGTCTTTTGGGTTGATTCATGGAATCCCCACTTATTTGCTATATAGATCTGGAAATGGAGTACAGAATAGGCATGCTATGTGAAGCCCATCTGGACAGGTTGGTATGGATTGGTGATGTTGCATATATGCACCGGAGAAGACTCCATGATAAACGTGTAGTTTAGGAGTCGACGGGTTGTGCCTGTGAAGGGAAGTAGCAGGAAGTACTGGAGTAGTAGTCTAGGAAAATACCCGTATAATGCTTGTGCTGAATGGGTTGGACCTGTGAAGGGTAGTAACAGGAAGTACTGGCATGATAAGCCAGGAAAATACCCTTGATGCTTGGAATGCTTGGTGGGTTGTGCCTGTGAAGGGGATTAGAAAGAAGTACTTGCTTGGCAGTCCAGGAAAATACCCTCAAGTGGATGCTATGAAGTGCGGTTAAGCCTAGGGATGGAAATTGAGTTTTGTCGCTAACGCGAGGCGTGGCTCCTAGGTAACCGATGAATGTGAAGCTAGTTCCGTGAGAATGGGCTGGTAATGTGTGAACTGATGAGTTCACCTAAAGGAAACAGGCAAGGTGAAACCGAACTGCGCCTTTTATATAGACGCGAGTACGTCGTACTCGGTGATGGCAAGGTGACTTGAGCAACGGGGGGTGGATGATCCGACCTGCGCTATGTCCGTCCGACGTGAGCCCTGAAAGTGCAGTCTGTTAGAGCGCATAACAATTGTCTTAGGCCTACGCGCCATGACACAATGGGGGGCTACGGGCCAATCCCGGTGCATTAAGACTAAAGTCTCCGGCTGCATGCAATGGAGCAAAATGCTCAATTTTACCTTTGGGTTGACCCTGATACGGTGGTGGGACCCTGGTTTACCGGTTGTAACGGTCCAGGCCCATCCCATGGGAACCCAGCTGGAACCGCCGGCCTACCAGGGTCCAGACCCGGGCCCACCACTGGCAGTCAGCCTTTCACATTCAAGCCTGCAGGCCATGCACCCCAACCCCTCTCCATCCCACCGGCGGGTTGTTGGTGGCCGCAGCCTCCCTTTAATGAGGTAAACTCGATAGTCAAGCCCGCACTACGGGGACTTCCCAGGAGGTCACCCATCCCAGGATTTCTCCAGCCCGAGCACGCTTAACTATGGAGTTCTTTCAACTCTCATCACCAATTGATCTGCAGCTCAATTGGTGATGAGAGTTGAAAGAACTCCATAGTTAAGCGTGCTCGGGCTGGAGAAATCCTGGGATGGGTGACCTCCTGGGAAGTCCCCGTAGTGCGGGCTTGACTATCGAGTTTACCTCATCAAAGGGAGGCTGCGGCCACCAACAACCCGCCGGTGGGATGGAGAGGGGTTGGGGTGCATGGCTTGCAGGCTTGAATGTGAAAGGCTGACTACCAGTGGTGGGCCCGGGTCTGGACCCTGGTAGGCCGGCGGTTCCAGCTGGGTTCCCATGGGATGGGCCTGGACCGTTACACCGGTACACCAAGAATGTGCCCTGAGTGTACGGACCGTCGGGCCGCGTGGCTGACGGTTGTGATGGAATATATGTGCATGAGAGCACAATATATATATAGCTGCCTGTGAAATGCTATGCTTGCAGGGAAGGAATACCACTGCCCCGGGAAAGGGTGGGGCCGTTATAAAATTGGTTAGCTAAATGCTGACCATTGCCTTGTTTGCCACCATTGGGTGGGTTGTCCCTGTGCAGGTGCTGGAGAGCCAAGCAGGACACATAAAGGTTGAAGTCCCTACTACTACTATTGTTTCTGCTGCTGCTAGCCCTTAAAGGCTAAATCGAAAATGCTCTGTTTGTTTATACGTGGCCGGCCTACGCGCCAATATTTGGGGCCACTATTGTATAAAGCCTTGTAAGGCCTTAAGGCCAACTGACTTTGTATTTCGACATTCCTGTTTTATATAAATGTAGAGCGTTTATATGGTGGACATTCGTGTGTGTGAGTTCAGCTTCGTGTTATAGGCTTCTGCTAGAATGGAATGAGTTAGGATGCGCAACTCCAGTATCACTTAGTGAATTTGCCGCCTGTTTTATGGTATATGTTGTGGGGCCCAGGCCGGATATTCTAGTATATACCTGTGAACGGATGGAGTCGTTACAGTTGTTCATAGATATTGTGGATTCAAAATAAGATACAAATTATTGATTCAACTTAAATAATTCTATTATATACTGTGACAATACCAGTGCAATTTCAATTGCACAGAATCCAGTCCTCCATAGTAAGACTAAACATATAGAAATAAGGCACTAGTTTATCAGGGATAATGTGGATAAAAATAATATTAACCTTGTACTTATACCTACTGGTTTACAAAGAGCAGACATTTTCGCAAAACCATTAGATGAAAAAACATAATTTCTTTTTAAATTAGTAAGGAATGATTGATGGCGAGACATTAAATTGATTTTGCACAAAGATTGATGAATTTCAACTTTTCGTCGAACGGAGATCGACGAGTTGTGAACCTTTCGTCAAAGGACGAATTATGAACTTTTCATCAAATAGAGATCGATGAGTTGTGAACCTTTTGTCGAACGACGAATTGTGAACTTTTCGTCGAACGAAAATCGACAAATTATGAAATCTTTCATAAACCTTTCGTCAGACGGAGCTCGACGAATTTTGCACCTTTCTATGAATTATTTTTTTCCTTTAAACTTCTGAAAACGTATATTTGGTTTTCATCGAACTCCGTCCCGCACATTCTCCTTTTCCCTTCTCTTGCATTTGATCTTTTTTTTGCAGGAAAATGGCAGTGTCACAAGCAATTCTCACAGTGATGAAGTTCGATGCACGATTCGATATCGACATGGACTCGTTTCAACATTCAGATCAAATCTTTCTGGACATTTTACAACTTTTTGAGGCACAGCAACTGCGAAATTTTATGACCACTCAAATCAAGCTCCCAGTCACAGAAATAAAGGAATGGGTTGACACCGCAAAGATTCATGATCACACAACTATTACTGTATCAATCTCAGGACATCAGGTTTCTCTTACACCTGCAATTCTAACTGAAATTTTTGGCTTAGTCAATGGAGAAGATGATATGGAATTGTCAAGTACAGAATTTGATGTTATACTTAATAGAATGAGTCACTCATAAGGAAACCCTAACCATTGTTGAAAAAGAATTTCTCAGTAGAATTTAAATTTCTAGCCAATGTGGTTGGAGAAGTTCTTCTAAGAAAACACTCAGCCCATGACTATGTCACCAGGAACTAAATTATATTGATGAGTGCTCTGTTTGACCAGAAGAATATTAATTGGGGCACAATTTTATTTAATTATATTAAGGAGAAGATCAATAAGAAAGATGTGTGTTATGGAAGAATTTTAGGCATTTTCCTCCAGTCTAAATGTCAAGTGATCTTGGTCTATTAAACAGTGCATATTAATGCATATAAGATGATCACTTCTGCTCTATTTGGAAAGTGGGAGAGGGTGATTCCTAAGCCTCCTAGGGCTGAATCCTCTAGGGCAGCTTCTGAAACCACTAAAGATATCCCAGCTACTCTCCCAACTTTAGAAGAAGATTCTCACCGTTTTTTTTTCCACTCCACAATCTCCACTTCCTTCCCCTAGACCTTCCATACCACTTACTCTATAAACTAATTTTTCTGAAGAAGTTCCATTCTCAACAACCTCTCATGTAGATTCTCCACATGCTGATTCCCCAGCTCATCAGTCTCCTCATTCATCTCCACCCCATTTACCTCCATCTCACCAATCTCTACCTCATTTACCTTCATCTCACCTATCTCCATCTCAATTACCCATCCAGGAAACAATTCTTGATGAAATTCCCCCTGTCATCAATCCTTCATTTATACAACAATCTTCTTATATATGTACAAACTGTGCCAATAGATCAGCTCCCTCTTCATCTACTAAGAACACATCCACTGCATCTACTCAGAATCCATCTGAGTTTATGTATCTGGATTTCACTTCCATTGCCACTCAACTTCTTGATTTCATCACTCCTACACTAAAGAAGCTATTGGATGAATCTTTGGCTGTTGTGGCTTCTATTTCTGAACTTTCTTCTAAAGTTACCTCTTCCTATTTTGTCCCTTCATCCGAGGGCCTGGATTCAGCTTTCCCAGGATCTAGGCAGGGGGTGATGCTTGATGAAGAAGCTCCAAATAAAGAAGATTCAGGTACTACAGCTGATTTTATTGAAGTGCCTGATACAGAAATGCCATAAGTCATCTCTGCTCCAGTGACAGTTGAGGATGTGGTTTCATACCTGTGAGAGATTATTACTGTTGGTGATCTTATCATTAATACAATAGTTAATATATATTATTTATTATCATATTTTAATTTAGTCCATAGTCATATTCCCATCCTAGCAGATTTTGGAAAGGATCTTTCTAAAGCAATAATTTGTTTTTCTGCTCCTATTGATGCTTCTGCTTTAGAACAACTTTTAAAAGATATTTCTACCAGTTCTGATTCAGTCTCACAGCCTATGATAATTGATGAACTAGTCCCACAAACCATTATGATTGATGATATAATAGATATTCCTAAGCAGGCTCATTCCCCTCATAAATGGGATGAGTCTCCAATACATAAATCTGATGATCTGCTAATAAAGATAAGGAAGAGGTAGATAAATTAGTTAAACATATTGATGAATTATATGAATTCCCAGAGGTACAGTCTGATGATAATACATACACTGATGAATCAGAAGATTGTAGTAATAAGAAAGTGATGATAATACCACCAATTGAAAGCGAAGGGATAGATATACCTTTACACTAGGGGGGTTAATAGTGTATATTAAAAACTTTAATTTATCTTTAGGTCAATTTTTAAAAATTAGTGATATATATATATGGATAATAATCACAACACACAAATAAAAAGAAACAATCACAGACGACATAAGGATTTTATAGTAGTTCCCCAATAAATCTGGGTACATCTTCTCTTCTACCACCCTACTAGAAATCCATTATAGATTTTTGATCAGGTGCCCTCTCACCAGAAGATTTATTTTCTATGGGAGACCTAGCAACCATTTGGGCTTTTGATCAGGTACCCCAAAACCAAACTTAAGTCTTTTAATCATGTGACTTATGAACCAGGTGTTAACTTTTGAAGGGTGGTATAACATTGTACACAGTTTAAAGAACAAACTAAATGAGTTAGATATTGTCTTATCTGTAAACAATCTCTGAGAAGACTCAGTGGATGATGTTGCAAAAATCTCCCCCAGATTTGAACAGAGATTGTGATCAAGGGAGGAGACTTTTCTTCAGGATGTAGGCCTTCTTGTATACTTTTGCTCTTCAGTAGATATTCCAGACAAATCTGTATTTGGATGTTTGAATGAAGATATGTCTCAAGAATTGCAGAATGTGTGTATATCTCTATGTGTCCAAAAAAACTTTTTGTAGCAGCAATCTTCTATAGATAAATATATATATTGTCAAGAAAAATTCAAAAATGATTCTAAAACGTCTGAATCTCTTCAGAATTTGTAACTGCCATGGAATTAATTACATTTAACACTCTGTGATAAATCCATATTTAATGTTGTCTTAAACGATTATATTCATTAGAATATTTAACATTAAATATTAGAGTTTCAGTTACCAAACATTTTGAAATCATTTTGCCTTATATTGATAGAGAAATCGTCTGATTTGTCGAACTCAGCAAGCATTTTGTTGAACTGAGCATGGCTTTCGTCGAACTGAGCATGTCTTTCGTCAAATAGATCTTTTACACACTAAGTTCATAGTTTCGTCGAGCCGAGGTCTGCGTTCGTCGAACTAAGCTAAGAATTCGTCGAACTAAGCTCAGAGTTTGAGTTCTTACTTAGTCGAACTGAGTTCGGAGTTCGTCGAATTGAGCTTCTCTGGAATTCCTTATGAAATACTTCTAACAATAAAATATGACCCTTAGTCTATACAAGTTGGATCAAAATAAAATCTTAATAGTAATCCTAGCACAAATCAGTAATAAGGAGTTCCAATAATCTCCTGCTATTTGGGTGAGGATACTATAAAATAAGAAAAAAAACATAAATATTTATCTGGCGGAAACATAAATTTCAGTATATATATAAAAAAATTAAGTTCTAATAATAATGTTTCAAAGACATATTTAAAGTTAGGAATTCTTCTAAGATGCTTCAGTTGAAGGATCTGAGGAAGATTTGGTAAAGATTAGTTGCCTTGTATGTTCATCTGGCTCTCTTTTTCTTAGCTTCAGATCTTGAGTGCCAATGATCTTTTGAGAGGAGACAGTAGGGACAACATCATCTGGATGCAATATCATGTATTTATCAACATTAAACAAGTTTTTCTTCTAATATCTGTTCAATTCTTGTTTCTTGTATGAAGACATGACAGTAAACTGAGAGGTATCCTTACCTTCAATTCTTGCCTTCCTTATCTGAGCAAGAGAAACTTGTCCTTTGAACTTGTCCATTCTGTACACAGGATCTAATTCTGGTTCAATTGCAGGAGAGGCTAGCCTTTCCTGGGTAGAATATTGCTGACTACTCTGTCTTCCATAAGTCTCAGACCATGCAAGTCTGTCTTGCCTTGTGGGTCTTTATTGCCTATACTGTGTTGTTCTAGAAGAATGAAAGGTAGGCTTCTGAGAAGAAGATGTACCTGCAAATCCTGCATCTGGAGGTGAAGGAGGAGGAGGACTACTCCAAGATTTTGGATGTGAATGAAATCTTTTAATTTTCTTCCTCCTTTTCCACTCATTTTTAGAATACCTCATCCAACTTAGATGGTTTTGAGTAAGAGTTATCCCATTCAAAATGTAGTAGGGGATATCAATAGTAGAAGAAGGTTGAGGAGCAACCTTGGCTTGAGCCTTTTTCCTGCTTTTCCTTTTCTTATTACTATAATATTCTGATTCATCAGAGTATGTATTATCATCAGACTGTACCTCTGGGTATTCAAATAATTCATCAATTAGTTTAACTAATTTATGTACTTCTTCCTTATCTTTATTAGGCAGATTATCATATTTAGGTATTGGAGATTCATCCCATTTAGGAGGGGAATGAGCCTGCTCGGGAATATCTATTATATCCTCAATCATAATGGTTTGTGGGACTGGTTCATCAATTATCATAGGCTGTGAGACTGAATCAAAACTATTAGAAATATTTTTTTAAAGTTGTTCTATAGCAGAGGCATCAATAGGAGAAGAAAAACAAACTATTGCTTTAGAAAAATCCTTTCCAAAATCTGGTAGGCTGGGAATATGACTATGTAGTAAATTAAAATCTGATAGTAAAAAATATATATTTACTGTGGGATTAATGATGGAATCTATAAGACACTTCCTTTAATTTGCTTCCTACCAAGGATTTAAGCCTACCAGATGGATATGAAGTCAGCCGTCCTGAATGGGGACTTAAAGGAAGATGTTTATGTTGAACAGCCTCTACATTTTGTTAATTCTAACTCACCTGATTTTATTTATAGACTTAGGAAAGCTTTATATGGGTTGGAGCAAGCCCCTAAAGAATGGTATGAGACTTTGTCTAGTTTCCTCATTGAGAACAAATTCTTAAGAGGGAAAATAGGAAAGAACCTATTCCTAAGGGAATCTAAGGGAAAGATTATCCTAGTCTAGATATATGTTAATTACATTATCTTTGGATCTACTGATGATAACCTTTGTAGGAAGTTTGCAAAACATATGCAAGGGAAGTTTGAGATGAGCAGTATGGGTGAGCTCAAGTTATTCTTAGGTTTCCAAGTTAGACAGACTGATGATGGCTTACCAATATCCCAGTCAAAGTTCTTGAGGGAGTTGATTAAAAAATATGGTATGGAGAGTGCCTCCATCATGAAAACTCCCATGGGTTCAAGTATGCCTATAGGCAAAGATGAAGCAAGGAAACCTGTGAATGAGACTTTATATAGAGGGATAATTGGCTCTCTTCTATATCTTATTACTAGTAGGTCTGACATTATGTATACTACACGTGTTTGTGCTAGGTATCAAGCCCGTGCAAAAGAATCTCACTACACTACTGGAAAGAGGATCTTGAGATATCTTAAGGGCACACTAGATCTTGGCCTATGGTACCCTAAAAATAGGGATTTTGAACTAACAGTCAATTCAGATGCAGATTTTGCAGGTTGTAAAGAGGATAAGAAAAGCACTTCAAGATCCTGTCAGTTCTTAGGTGGGGGACTAGTATCTTGGAGCAACAAGAAGCAAACCAGTGTGGCAAGCTCAACTTTAGAGTCAGAGTACATTTCAGCAAGTAGCTACTATGCTCAGTTGCTGTGGATCCAACATCAGCTCCAGGATTATAATCTCCAGATAAGTAGAACTCCTCTTTATTGTGATTCTACTAGTGCTATTTTTATTGCTAGGAATCGTGTCTCACATTGCAGGATAAAGCACATAAAAATTATGTATCATTTTATTAGGGAGCATGTGGAAAAGGAAGACATCAGTCTAAAGTTTATCCCCATAGTCAAGAAAGTGGAAAATATCTTCACTAAGCTATTAGATGAAGCAAAGTTCAACACCTTCAAGTTTGAGTTGGGTATGTTGAACTTAGCATAGATTCAGTTACTCCCTAGGATATTTGTGGTGCAAGATTTGTTCTTCTTACAAGTGATGAAGACCTAAAGTGGCAATACAGACAAAAGTATCTATCGGGAAGATGATGATGATAGAAGATGCTCCTATTGATGGGGAGCAAGTCCAGCAGCTGTAGGAGCAAATTGAGTCCCATATAGAGAGGAAGCTGACAGTTGCACCAGTGGTATCTTCTGCAATCAGCTAGGGGAAGCTAAGCACTAATTCAGAAAAGATTATTGCAGTGGTATCATTTACAATCAGCTAGTGGGAGAAGACTATCATGGCAGACAAGCTCCTCCGATACTATTAAGAAGTCAAAAGGGGGGATAGAAGAGATTGATCAAGTAGCATCAGAGGTTGACCAAGTAATCAAGTGCATCCAAGGGAAAAGAAGATGATCATGATCAATGTCATGCAACAAATGTTGGGGGAGAAAAAGTTGTCCCCTTATAGGGTTATGATATGAAGGTAACCAAGAAATTCAAGTGGTATCACATACCTTACACCAATTCAGGGGGAGTAGGTGAGCAATGTGTTAACCTTACATAATTTGTTCTATCGTTATAATATATTTTATTGCTTCATATGTTGTGCATGTCATTAACCAAGAAAGTTGATAGTGGGTTTTGACTTCTTCAAATAGGGGGAGATTGTTGGGTCCATTGATACCAATGTCCCAGATCTGTAAGAAGTCAAACAAGTCAATGACATACACATAGTTGTATTTGATGTGGGTTTAAGTTTATATATGTAGGATAGTCTTTGTCACATTAATTGGATAGGTGGACACAAAGAAGTATGCTGGAAAGGCAGGAAATTGCCTAAGTACACAGGCGTTGAGTAAAGCCAACTCACTCAACGCTAGAGGAATGCTGACAAAAGGCAGGATTCTGGTTAAGTCCAGAAGCATTGAGTGATGACAGCTTAGTCAATGCCAAATGAGCTAAAGCGCTGAGTTAGGTGTGGATAGTCAAAGCAAAGCTTTAGCAAATAGAAAGATCGACTAAGACCACATGCATTTAGTGATGTCAACTCACTCAATGTCATGCAACAAATTCGTCGAATAAAGCTGGCTCAGTCAAAGCCAGAGAGTTTCTGGCAAAGGAAAAGATTCTAAGTCCAGAGGCATTGAGTGGAGCCAGATCACTCAATGTCATACTGAGTCTGTTAAAGCCAAGAAGAAAATTAGAAAAAATTTGTTCACGTACAAAAGCATTGAGTGAAGCTAGTTCACTCAACGCCAAATGACTGAAATCATTGAGACATGTCTGGACAGTAAAAGCCTGAGAAGAAACTGAAATTTGACTAAGTCCAGAAGCATTGTGTGAAGCCAGTTCACTCAACCCTAGTCAAAAGGTGAGGCTGAGGAATAAAGCATTAAGTGTAGTCAACGCACTCAACGCCTCCATTAAGAAGAAAAGTTTCTAAGTATAGAAGTGTTGTGTGAAGTCTGTTCAATTAATGCCTCAGAAATTGGCATATTTTAGAAGTAGCTAAGGCAAATGGTGTTAAGTGAAGGCCAACCACTCAATGCTCTTAATGTCATGGATGCAGAAAGAGCTGAAGAATAAGCTAAGTCCAGAATCTTTGAGTGAAGGCCTTTCACTCAAAGCTACTCAATGTCTGATGTGATTCTGTGAATTTGGCTAAGTCTAGAATGGGTGAACTCAGCAAAACTAAACAAAGTCAACACAGTTAAAATTCTTTGTCGGCAAGCTGCAGTATGCCTTTAATGGCGCCGACGGACATCTGTTGTCGTTTTCTACAAATGGAAGGTGGTAACTCGTTATTTTTAGGATGGGACCATAGTACAAAGAGTTGTTGATCAGCTGACTATAAAAGGATAAGATTGGCTGAAATGAAAAAAGCTTTTATGGTTTTCTGAATACAAATAGCGGCGGAACTTCGTCTTCTTCCTCGCCATTAACATCGAGCCTGAATCACAAGTTCTGTTCAGTGAACCTGAAAGAGACAAGAGTTAGTTGTTGCAATCTTCATCAGCGACAGCAAGTTCAGAATCGATTTCTAATTGGGAAGAAAAGCAGAGCCTTTAGTGTCTGCATGTCAAGGTAGCTATTTGAAGAAGATACAAAACTTTCATATACATAATCTTCTACAACAGATCAGATTCTTGATTCCGAGTCACTTCCAGTACAAACCATCCAATACTGAAGATCTATTCAACTTGCAGCTATGAAGAAGATTGGGCTGAAATCTTCTTAGCCCAGGAAGGCAGACACGGAGAAAAATCTCTGGTGTTTAACTGTTTCAAAACTCTTATATTTTCTGTAGGATCCAATCTTGGATCTGAGAGTAGGATTCTGTGGAGAATCTGAGTTTTAAGCCTTTGTTATAAAAGTTGTGGTAAGATCACTTGTTGATCTGAGTGTAGGATCCACTTTGAATCTGAGTGTAGGGTTGTGCTTCCAGCCTGAGCTGTAGGGCTTTTAAGCTTGAGGTAGGTGATTGCTGAATCACTAAGTTGTAGGGCCTTGAGCCTGAGTTGTAGGTCTTGACGGAGACTGAGTGATCCTATGGGATTGAGTTGTAAGCTCTTTGGAGGCGAGAAATTGGTGAAGTGACTTGTCTAACAAGCTATTAAAATGGTGGAGAGGGACAGCGGATGTACCCTTAATTTGGGGAACCACTATAAAATATATGTGTCAACTATGTGTGTATCTTGAAAGCCAAACAAATAAATCACTAAGCACAGGTAAATCAAGTAAAGGTCTAGATAATTTTAAAAGAGACCTAAAACCTATTCACCCACCCTATAGGTGTTAGCTGACCTTGAAAATTAAGTCTTTCAGGGGGCAAGTAGCCGGTATGTAGGAGAGGAGCTCGCGCAGGGACTTGGACTATGACAACATCACAGCTCGAGGACTTCAACTCACTCGAGTGGGCAAGAAGCTGGTATGTAGGAAAAGAGCTCGCGCAGGGACCCGAACTACGACAACATCACATCTCGAGGACTTCTACTCACTCGAGGGGGCAAGTAGTTGGTATGTGGGAGAGGATCTCGTGCAGGTACCCAGACTACGGCAACAACATAAATCGAGGAATTCAACTCACTCGAGGGGGAAAGTATATGGTATGCGGGAGAGGAGCTCATGCAAGGACCCATACTACGACAAATTCACAGCTCAAGGTCTTCTACTCACTCTAATTGGTAATACCGAAGAGACGGGACAGTTATAAATGAACAAGTAACTTTGGTTTATGCTAGCGAATAATAATAATAAAACAAATACATTTATCATGACCTGTTTTGACGACTACCTCACTTGCTGATGTGATTAATGAGCAATAACCCCTTTGAGTATTTGTCATGAAGTATAAGCTGCTGATTTTGGCCGAACTAAAGCGAACACCTCATGACGTCACGACATGACATTGCTGAATAAGATAGCACACCTCAAGACATCACAAAAGGAGCTCATGGAATAAAATAGAACAACTTAAGATCTCATGAGATGAGCTCGTGGAATAAGATAAAATACTTTCAAATCACGTGAGATGAGATCACAGAATAAAAGATAGCTCCTGAAGAACCTCGTGAGATAAGCTCGCAGAATAAGATAGAATGGTTCCAGATCACGAAAGACGAGCTCGTGGAATAAAAGAGAACACCTTGAAACATCACAAGATGAGCTCGTGGATTGAGAAAGAATTCCTTGAAAGCTCACGAGATGAGCTCAATTAATAAGATAGAATACTTCCAGAACACGCGAGATGAGCTCACGAAATAAGATAGAACACCTTGAAACCTCATGAGATGAGCCCGTAGAATAATATAGAATACTTCCAGATCACGCGAGATGAGCTCGCGGAATAAGATAGCACACCTTGGAACCTCACAAGCTGAGCTCGCAGAATAAGAAAGAATACCTTAAAACCGTATGAGATGAGCTCACGGAATAAGATAAAATACTTCCAGATCACGCGAGATGAGCTTGTGGAATAAAAGTGAACACCTTAAAACCTCACGAGATGAGCTTGCGGAATAAGAAAGAACACCTTGAAATCTCACGAAATGAGCTCGCAGAATAAGATAGAATACTTCCATATCACGCAAGATGAGCTCGTAGAATAAAAGAGAACACCTTGAAACCATGTGATATGAGCCCGCAGAATAAGATAGAACACCTTGAAATCTCACGAGATGAGCTTATGGAATAAGATAGAATACTTCCAGATCTTGTGAGATGAGCTCGCGGAATCAAAAAGAACACCTTGAAACATCGTGAGATGATATCACGGAATAAGAAAGAACACTTTGAAACATCGCGAGATGAGCTCGCGAAATAAGATAGAATACTTCTAGATCACGCGAGATGAGCCCGTGAAATAAAAGAGAATACCATGTTGTTGAAGAAGGTACCTCGTGAGTATAAGCTTATGGAACATATATGAATCCCCGATGAGCACGGTCTTGCAGAATGCATGTATGACTAAAACCCTATAATGTGGATCCCTATGTGATGATGGCCATCATGGTCGAAATGTGTAAGCCACCGAGGTTTACAAATAACATGGTCGCACACTTGGGTTTTACCAATGCCTCAATGAGCGTTAATATGTACTATAGAAAATTGTTAGCACTAAAAGGAGTGAGAGTTTTATGCGGGTTTCGCTTCCCGGTCAACGGATGGGGGTCAAGGGGGGTAGCTCGCATAGATCTCAACTCGTTATGCCCTGAAATTGCCCAGATTTGTGCTCGATTTCATCTCGCCTACCCTTTAGATTCTCGAGTTAAGATCGCCTTCATAGGCTCTTCTCGCATCCTGCGAGTAGAATGCATACGAGTAGAATACCTATGAGTAGAACGCATATGAGCAGAAAACTCTAAGCTGGAATTCTCCTGAGATTGAACTCGTCTAGGCTTGAACTCGCCTTGCTAGAGCTCGTCAGAACTAGTATTCACCTTTGTCGAACTCGCCTAGGCTAGAATTCGCCACGTCGATCACCATCGAAACTATAACTTAGCTCATTTGAATTCGTCTACGCTAGAACTCGCCTCATATCCTTCTCATCATGGCTCATCATAAGTTCTTGCCCTAAAATTTTTTTCTTCGATTACGGTCCATGCTCACCGCACCAAAAATATTGTAACTAAGAAAATTGGTCCCTGCTATTCGGACCTGGGGGTGACCAAAGCTTATTGATTTAATTGTCGCTCCGCGAGAGTCTTGGCAAGAATAAGGTGGCTAATCAAAATAATAACTCTGGATTACCTACAAATAACACCCACATACTATAGCGAGGAGGTCCCTCCACACACCCGGAAGTCTACAGGAACTTCCCCTCCTAAAGACATTGTTGAGCTCGACACAAGTGAGGCTAACTCTAAACTCGCCCCTCATATGTGAGGGTTATGGTATGCGAACATCTACCCTGATGCACTAGCCATAACTGGGCGAGGTTTCCATAACTCACCCCAAGCTGGGGTGAGGTCTCCTCAACTCGCCCCAGCTGGGGCGAACTCTCCTCAATTCGCCCCCTGTTGTGGCAGGTCTCCTCTAATCGCCCCAGCTAGGGCGAGGTCTCCTCGACTCGCCCCATGCTGGGGCGTGGTCTCCTCGACTCCCCCTACTATGGTGATGTCTTCTCACTCGCCCCGTCTGGGGCTAGGCCTACTTGACTCACCCCTACTTGGGAGAGGTTTTCTCAACTCGCCCCTTGCTGGGATGGTGCCTCCTTGACTCGCCCCTACTGGGGAGAGGTCTTCTCAACTCGCCCCCTGCTGGGGCGAGGTGTCCTCAACTCGCCCTCGGCTAGGGCGAGGCCTCCTCCACTCTCCCCCTGCTAGGGCTAGGTCTTCTATATCGTCCTCGAGATTCTGTGATCTCGATGAATTATGGGTTATATAACCTTTATTTTAGGTCCCGCTTTATTAAGTTTTTTAGCTTGTAATGAACATTCGTTAGGGTTAACTTGGAAACGGAGCATTCCTTGAAGGCTAACCCTAAATAATGAGCTCACTTGATCGCCACACTCCTTGTTAAAGTTGAGAGGTATGATGAGGCCACATGTAAGATGGTCACACGGTCGAATTATTTCAAGTCAAGAAGGGAAAGCAACCGCAAACCCGGAAGGTGCATGTTGGTTTCCTTATTGAAATGCTTGTAAATTGATTTGCTATTACAGTGATAGGTCTGTCATGCTCGTAGACCGTTCGTACCGATAAGGGAAGATTGAAGACTCAAGGCAATATGGAGAGTGCACCCCGGGATCTTGGCCATATTTTATACCCCGTCGGGTTCCTCCACTGGGTAGCTGAATTTTCGTTATTGCTAGATGTTGATCACATCCAGGACTACACCAGGTTGTACATAAAGTACTGGGTAGTGCGTATGACGACACTTAGAAGTAGCAGGACCATCCAAAATCACTGATCTGCCATATCAGTGAGGTTCGCAGGGTTAGCTACCCCGCTAAAAGGGAAAAGTGTCAAACTATATCGACAAAGGGTGTTGTCGCAGTTTGCGAACACATGTGTGGTTGCGCATTAGCTAGTGGAGCTTTTATTAAATAACTATTTATAGATTTGCTGAATTTTAGTTATTTTCCCTTGTATTTGTTTCATCTCTTGCTCCTAGCTCTATTTCCTGCCTAACTATTTGCTTTATTGTATTAAATATTACTTCGGCTCATTGTATCATATGGATGCTCACTCTCATCCCCAAGTCTTAGCGATCTTGGGGAGGAGGTGATAATTCACCAATATTATGATTAATGCGTTATTGTACACCCTTTTTAGGGGATGGAGTTGTACCAAGCTCGGCCAGTACATGAGGGATTTCCTGTTATAGAGGTTTCTCGAGTGGACGTGCCTACCCCGTCTCCTAACTTTTGAGATATGAGCCTATAAAGCTTAGAAGGATTGAGAGATTTTGTAGCTTTTGTTTATCCCAATCGGGCCCTATGTATAAACTTATGCCAGTGACCTTTTGATTATATATATATATAGATAGATAGATATATAACCAAAACTTATACCTATATATATATATATATATATATATATATATATATATATCTGTGTGTGTGTGGTTTCTGATTTGCTTTTGCGTGCTTATCTAATGTGATGATTTTTCATAGCCTTACAAGATAATAATTATATGCTTGGAAAGCGGGCACGTTTCTCACTCAGAAAACATAGGGTGGACTTCTTGAGCAATAAGGTTCTTCCCCGACCTAGGTCACTGTTGGTGGGGGGGGGGGGGGTAGTCAGTATTCCTGCAATAAGTCTTAGGATGGCACAAGTATATGTATATGTACGGTATAAGTAACTGGTAAGTACGAATTGTAGGAAGTAACATAAGTTTAAATGTGCATGTCATGCATGGGCATGTGACCATTCAAGCGATGGCACAAGTATATGTATATGTACGGTATAAGTAAGTGGTAAGTACGAATTGTAGGAAGTAACATAAGTTTAAATGCGCATGTCATGCATGGGCATGTGACCATTCAAGCATGCTTGTTATGCCTGGTTCTGGTTCATCGCACATCTAAATCCCAAGCATTCTCACATGGTTGAGGCTGTTGATGGGCCCGCGAACAGACTCTTACTGTGGTTGGTTCGGTGAGTCGATCGCCGCAGGCTTGCTCGGGTAGGCAAGTGCACCTATCGCAAGTAGTACTCGATATTCGGGGGAATACCGAGGTCGTATTGTTCTCGGGGTCGCGTTGACTATTCTTACTCCTCCGGGAGGACTATTATTTTACTGAAAATAAGGTGGATTTTTTACTTAATAAAAGGCGAAAAAGCAAAGGAGCGAAAAAAAAACGATTTAGAAAATATTTGATGAAGGGTTAACGCTCGGCATCGAATCGGATTAAGACTAAAACAATTTTTAATAATAAAAAGACTTAGTTTTCAAATTAATAATAAGGCAACTTGGTCGTGGAGGTTCCACAAATGTGAGCGCACTTATCTCTAGGAATATTGCTCACCTGAACGTTAAGACTATTCGACCGAACGTTAGTCCGACGAAGGATTCCTCTTAACGCCCGCTTTACGCTAAGAACCCCGCTATTGGGTGGGGAACCCAATCCGGTAGAATTACGCTTGTCCTCTCTCGAGGGTATGCACGCAACTCTATTTACCCAGGGGTGATCGGTCCATATGCACGGCCTCTCGGCTAGCTAGCATATGGACTAACGGAAATAGGGCCCACACATCGATTATGTGGTCCTACGCGTCGTAGACCCGGGGTAAACCCTAAGTGCTTAAATTAAAATGAAAATAAAGAACTTTAATTATTATAAATCATTTCAAATATCCCAATGCTCTTCGATGCCGAGGCTAATAGCGATTAGCCACACATCGGTATGGGGACGGCTTATAATTTAGTGAGGCGCGAGTTCGAAATTAAATGCTAAACGATTATAAGAAGGGGACATAAGAAAAATAACGATATTTAGAAAACTGAAAAATTAGCTAAAACAAGAACTCACGCACACTCCAAATTATAAAAAAGGAACTAAGTTACACATAAAAAGAAATTTGCATAATTCAAATTTGCGAGTCCCACTCAAACGAGTGGGGGCGGTAAATAAAGGCTGAAAATTGCAAGTCCTACTCAAACGAGTAGGACTGAAATGAAAGTGAGTCCTACTCAAATGAGTAGGAGAAAATATATACGATTACAGGGCTAAAAAGTCCGGCCATTTTACTAAAGTGAGTAGGCGGAAAAAATAAAGAAAGTAAAATTGCAAGTCCTACTCAAACGAGTAGGACTGAAATAAAGTCCGGCCATTTAAACTCAAGTGAGTAGGCGGAAAAATAAAGAAAGAAAAATTACAAATCCTACTCGAACGAGTAGGACTGAAAATGAAAACGATGCGCCATTTAACTCTTAACGAGTAGGCGGAAATAAATGCACACAAACACACACACTCCATATGAAATTCAAGAAAGCAATAAAATTTAACACCTACACTCACACACTCTACAAAATTGAACAAAGCATTAAAAGAAAGCATTAAAACAAAGCATGAAAATTTAACACCTACACTCACACACTCTTCACAATTTAAATCAAAGCATAAAAGTTAATACACCTACACTCACACACACTTCATGAAGATTAAGAAGAACAAAAGGAAATTTAGGCTCATACACTCACACACACAAATAACAAAGAAAAATCAAAGTTACCTAAAAATTAAAACTTTAACTTTTTCATGCTTAGGTTTTGCCAAAAACAAATAAAAAGAGAAAATTAGAATTTTTAGAAGACATAAGTTTTTCAAAACAAATTAAAAACCAAAGTTTTTGGAAAATTAAAATACCAACATTTTCATTCTTATGATGTTATGAAAGTGATAAAAAAGTGAAAAAGAAGATGAAAAGAATAAAAGAGGTTTTACAATCCTAAAAGAAAACTAAGTAAAAAAAAACAAAATCACTTTTTTAAAATCTCTTTTATAAAATCATAAGGACGAAATCAAAATCCTAAGCATGAAGACAAGTTAAGGGAAAAAGGACATGGAAAGTAAATACATTACACTCATACACACACACACACCTTTCATAAATGAAGAACTAAATGAAGAACAAGGATGAAACCAAGGATAAAAAGGGAAAAAGGTGAGTCATCCAAATGAATTTTTCATGCTAAATAAAGAGAGAAAATCTAACATTTTTATTAAAATTTTCAAGCTATTACAAAGCTAAAAGATAAAGAAAAACAAAACATGAAATAAGAAGGGAGAAATCTCCTTACATAGCACTAGTATCCACGGATTAAGCCCACAAAAAGACACTAACTTGGCCCAAAAATCTGAACCCTTGGACCTTACAGAACTGGGCTATTTATAGGAAAAAATTTCTAAGTACACGCCCTCGGTCACGGGCGTGTAGGGGGGGTGTGACAGTACTATTCATGAAGGCGGCTGGCGATTGGACAGCAAAGTTGACTTCGGGCTGAGTTCGCATCAGTCACGCCCTAGGTCACGGGCATGACTATGGGCGTGTCGGGGAGGTAGAACCGGGCGCGGGTTGCGTCAAATGTCCTTGGCGGCATCTTGTCGGGCCAGCTGGAAAGGTCACGCCCCATGTCACGGGCGTGACTATGGGCGTGACAGTTGGGGTCGACACTCGATGAATGTCGAGCGGAATTCGTCGAGAGGAAATCGTTGAGCTGAAATTGGGTCACGCCCTTGGTCACGGCGTGACACTGGGCGTGACTGTTGGTGTCGACACTCGACGATCGTCGAGCGGAATTCGTCAAGAGGAGAGGACACGGGCTTGGGTCACGCCCCGTGTCGGGTGACACGGGCGTGTCGCCAGGCGTGTCAAGCTTTAACTTCAGAAATTTTGTAATTTCACGGGAAATGCACAGTCACGGCTCGGTCACGGGCGTGACCCATGTATCACGGGCGTGTACTTCCCAAATTTTGGCAGATTTTGGAATTTTTCTGCAAAATAAAACAAAACAAGTTAGGAGAAAATTTACAAGAATAGGAACATTTTTTTGAACAAAAATAAGTAAAAACGACGAAAATAAATGAAAATGACTAAATTAATGTGCATAAAAATACGCATATTTACAGTTTATCAAATACCCCCATACTTAGGCTTTTGCTATTCCAGAGCAAAAGTTTGAGGTGAATCTATAAGGAATAAAAAAAACTCTAAGTTTTGGCTATCGCTTAATCAATTATAAGAGAGATCGAAATAAATATACGGGGTGTAAGAGTTAAGTCCTAAAATTAAGTAGATGATTTAAATAGCGCAAAAGTTTTGGCTAAAAGACCTCTTGATGTAATCAAATAGAAGGCAACATTTGTAATGGTTAGATTAACGAAAATAGTTTGGAATTATAAGAACTCTAGCTTATACGAGTGCTACCGGAAATAATACAATTTACTAATTATGCTCTCAAAAAGATTTTTGAATTAATTCTAGAATCGTGTAATTGGCTAAGGGGGTAGTGTGGTTTATGAAGAGGGTTTTGATATTTGAGGTGAGGTAATTTTTTCTCGAACCTCCATGGTTTTTTTTTTTTTTGGATTATTAGGAAAACGAAATCTTATTTTCCTAATATGATTTTTGTTTTTCAACTTCATAATAATAAAATTAACCCAATGTATATATGTAGGAGTAATGAATGTTATCCTCTTACTCCCTATATAATCTTTTTTAAAATTATTGGGTGCCTATATTTACGGAACGAAATCTTGTTCCCATTGACATAAGATCTTTTAAGGGTAAAATTTTTCATGCCAAGTAGGTCATGAAAAGTGAGTGGAGAAAGGAAAACTAGATTGTAATCCTAAAAATTTTTGAGAGCAACCTTAATAATTTGTACGTTCCAATTTTATTCAGAAAGCTAAAAGTAAGTATAATTGAATTCTATAGTCGTTATTTCCTAACATAATATACGTGCTCCTATTAATGAAAAATTAGAAGTAGTGTCTAAAACGAGTTCGCTATTTTTAACAAAGTATAATGAATTCTTTAAAACTTAACCCCGGCTATTTAAATGTTTCAATCAATAATTAACAAACGGGTTGCAAACAGAGAATTAATAGTATTCACATATAAATAACCTCAGAACAGAATTTTTGGATAGCAGAAAAGTTAAGTATGGAATATTTGATTTATTTGTTGCAAAACATTTTTTTTGATTTTTATAGTTTTTGTTATCATTTTTTTTTTGTTTTTCATTTATTATCTTTTTTTTTTGTATTTTTGTTTTTCTCAATTTTTTTTGTTTTTTTTGAAATTTTTTTTTTTTAAACTATTATCTTTTTTTGTATTTTTTAAGAGAATTTTCATAATATGTACAAAAATAAGGGAGAAAAAGAAAAAGGTTTGTACAAGAATGAGGAAGGGGGAGAGAGAAAAAACAAAAAATATATACAAAGTGAAACTAAACAAAATAATAAGTAAAAAATTTTTTTGATTTTTGTTTTTTTTCATTTAAAATTTTTTTTGTTTCATTTTAAGATGTTTTTTTTAATTTTTTTGTTTTTGTTTTGTTGTTATATGTATTTTTTTGTATTTTTCTTTTTTTTTGAGATGCAGACAAATTGAAGTGCAGAAAGTAAAGCACGAAAATACCTCCATACTTAAGTCCAACATTGTCCCCAATGTTGTATCGTAAGTATGCGGAACAGAAAGGAAAGACAATATGTACAAAGAAAAGAAAGGGAAGGGGGTAGAAGCTTCCCTGAAATGCGGAGGGGGAGGCTGATCAGAAACCCTGAGGGTCGGTCCGTTTTGGATCGACCACCTCCTTTCCGCTACGGAGGGTTATAGCGTTGGCGTTTTCCCGCGGATTGGGCTCCGTGTTTCCCGGCAGTGCCCCGAGCGCGCGCTCGGACATCATCCTCGCCAGCTGTCCAACCTGTTGTTCCAGTGTTTTTAGCAATCCGGTGATGTTCCGGATATTTGACTCGTTGGACGCAATATACTTCGAAAGATTTTCCTCCATCGGGGAGGGTTTCGGAAGAGGAGGGGGAGGAAGAAATCCGGGCGCATAAGAAATAAGGGGACGCTGAGCATTATTCGGGTTGCTCCACGAGAAGTTGGGGTGATTCCTCCAACCTGGATTATAGTTATTACTATAAGGGTTGTTGTTGGGGTTGAAGGGAGGACGACCCGAATTTCCCATGAAGTCCACGAACTCTTCAGCTACGCAGACGTTAGGGGGAATAAAACAAGGCGGAGTGGAGGAGGCAGTAGACATCTCTGCCACCTGCTTTATTAACCTTTCAACTTGAAGGGTCAAGAGAGCAGTGGCATCCACTTCAAAAAGACCAGCCGCCGGCTTTGGCCGTCCCCGCGGGACGTTCCATTGATAGGCGTTCATAGCCATCTCTTCGAATAAAGCCTGGGCGGCCTCGGGGGTTTTGTTGTTAAGCGTACCCCCGGCAGCCGCGTCAATCATTTGACGCGTCTGAAAATTCAGCCCATTATAAAAAATTTGAACTTGCAACCACGTTGGCAGCGCGTGGTGCGGGCAACGGCGGAGGAATTCCTTAAATCGTTCCCAAGTCTCGTATAGAGACTCAGGATCGTTCTGCACAAACGAAGAAATGTCCGCCCGCAACTTTGCAGTTTTGGCGGGCGGAAAGTACTTCGTTAGGAACCGTTCCGTCAACTCAGCCCACGTGGTGATACATCCTCGCGGGAGGGCATTCAACCACGCCTTGGCTTTGGACTTAAGGGAAAAAGGAAATAAGCGCAAACGAATGGCGTCATCAGTGACGCCATTGATCTTGAAGGTGTCGCATATCTCCAAGAAATTGGACAAGTGGACATTCGGGTCCTCATCCGGCAGTCCATCGAACTGCACGGTGTTTTGGACCATTTGAATGACACTTGACTTTATTTCAAAATTATTATTGGCCACCGCAGGGCGAACAATACTCGACCCAGAATCATCCAGGTTAGGCCGGGCGTAATAAGACATAGTACGCTCGGCCGCCGGGGGAAGGTTAGGGGCGGCCATAACTACAACAGTGGGTTCTCTGATAGATTCCTCGGGATCTAAAGAAGGATTTCGGCGATGAGATCGGATACGCGCAAGAGAGCGTTCGATCTCAGTGTCGAAGTCTAAATCTTCGGACTCTGAGGGTTGTCCTCGGGTCATACACCCAAACAAAAATAAAACAAAAATAAACTTTTGTTTTGTTTTTTTAAAATAAAGTTTTTAGTTTTTTTGTTTTTTAGAAAATAAGTAAAATTAATAGACTCCGGAATTCGAAATAGCAACTCGAAAAGAGAGATTCCCCGGCAACGGCGCCAAAAACTTGATGGGCCCGCGAACAGACTCTTACTGTGGTTGGTTCGGTGAGTCGATCGCCGCGGGCTTGCTCGGGTAGGCAAGTGCACCTATCGCAAGTAGTACTCGATATTCGGGGGAATACCGAGGTCGTATTGTTCTCGGGGTCGCGTTGACTATTCTTACTCCTCCGGGAGGACTATTATTTTACTGAAAATAAGGTGGATTTTTTTATTTAATAAAAGGCGAAAAAGCAAAGGAGCGAAAAAAAAACGATTTAGAAAATATTCGATGAAGGGTTAACGCTCGGCATCGAATCGGATTAAGACTAAAACAATTTTTAATAATAAAAAGACTTAGTTTTCAAATTAATAATAAGGCAACTTGGCCGTGGAGGTTCCACAAATGTGAGCGCACTTATCTCTAGGAATATTGCTCACCTGAACGTTAAGACTATTCGACCGAACGTTAGTCCGACGAAGGATTCCTCTTAACGCCCGCTTTACGCTAAGAACCCCGCTATTGGGTGGGGAACCCAATCCGGTAGAATTACGCTTGTCCTCTCTCGAGGGTATGCACGCAACTCTATTTACCCAGGGGTGATCGGTCCATATGCACGGCCTCTCGGCTAGCTAGCATATGGACTACGGAAATAGGGCCCACACATCGATTATGTGGTCCTACGCGTCGTAGACCCGGGGTAAACCCTAAGTGCTTAAATTAAAATGAAAATAAAGAACTTTAATTATTATAAATCATTTCAAATGTCCCAATGCTCTTCGATGTCGAGGCTAATAGCGATTAGCCACACATCGGTATGGGGACAGCTTATAATTTAGTGAGGCGCGAGTTCGAAATTAAATGCTAAACGATTATAAGAAGGGGACATAAGAAAAATAACGATATTTAGAAAACTGAAAAATTAGCTAAAACAAGAACTCACGCACACTCCAAATTATAAAAAAGGAACTAAGTTACACATAAAAAGAAATTTGCATAATTCAAATTTGCGAGTCCCACTCAAACGAGTGGGGGCGGTAAATAAAGGCTGAAAATTGCAAGTCCTACTCAAACGAGTAGGACTGAAATGAAAGCGAGTCCTACTCAAATGAGTAGGAGAAAATAAATGCGATTACAGGGCTAAAAAGTCCGGCCATTTAACTCAAGTGAGTAGGCGGAAAAAATAAAGAAAGTAAAATTGCAAGTCCTACTCAAACGAGTAGGACTGAAATAAAGTCCGGCCATTTAAACTCAAGTGAGTAGGCGGAAAAATAAAGAAAGAAAAATTACAAATCCTACTCGAACGAGTAGGACTGAAAATGAAAACGATGCGCCATTTAACTCTTAACGAGTAGGCGGAAATAAATGCACACAAACACACACACTCCATATGAAATTCAAGAAAGCAATAAAATTTAACACCTACACTCACACACTCTACAAAATTGAACAAAGCATTAAAAGAAAGCATTAAAACAAAGCATGAAAATTTAACACCTACACTCACACACTCTTCACAATTTAAATCAAAGCATAAAAGTTAATACACCTACACTCACACACACTTCATGAAGATTAAGAAGAACAAAAGGAAATTTAGGCTCATACACTCACACACACAAATAATAAAGAAAAATCAAAGTTACCTAAAAATTAAAACTTTAACTTTTTCATGCTTAGGTTTTGCCAAAAACAATAAAAAGAGAAAATTAGAATTTTTAGAAGACATAAGTTTTTCAAAACAAATTAAAAACCAAAGTTTTTGGAAAATTAAAATACCAACATTTTCATTCTTATGATGTTATGAAAGTGATAAAAAAGTGAAAAAGAAGATGAAAAGAACAAAAGAGGTTTTACAATCCTAAAAGAAAACTAAGTAAAAAAAAACAAAATCACTTTTTTAAAATCTCTTTTATAAAATCATAAGGACGAAATCAAAATCCTAAGCATGAAGACAAGTTAAGGGAAAAAGGACATGGAAAGTAAATACATTACACTCATACACACACACACACCTTTCATAAATGAAGAACTAAATGAAGAACAAGGATGAAACCAAGGATAAAAAGGGAAAAAGGTGAGCCATCCAAATGAATTTTTCATGCTAAATAAAGAGAGAAAATCTAACATTTTTATTAAAATTTTCAAGCTATTACAAAGCTAAAAGATAAAGCAAAACAAAACATGAAATAAGACGGGAGAAATCTCCTTACATAGCACTAGTATCCACGGATTAAGCCCACAAAAAGACACTAACTTGGCCCAAAAATCTGAACCCTTGGACCTTACAGAACTGGGCTATTTATAGGAAAAAATTTCTAAGTACACGCCCTCGGTCACGGGCGTGTAGGGGGGGCGTGACAGTACTATTCATGAAGGCGGCTGGCGATTGGACAGCAAAGTTGACTTCGGGCTGAGTTCGCATCAGTCACGCCCTAGGTCACGGGCGTGACTATGGGCGTGTCGGGGAGGTAGAACCGGGCGCGGGTTGCGTCAAATGTCCTTGGCGGCATCTTGTCGGGCCAGCTGGAAAGGTCACGCCCCATGTCACGGGCGTGACACTGGGCGTGACTGTTGGTGTCGACACTCGACGATCGTCGAGCGGAATTCGTCGAGAGGAGAGGACACGGGCTTGGGTCACGCCCCGTGTCGGGTGACACGGGCGTGTCGCCAGGCGTGTCAAGCTTTAACTTCAGAAATTTTGTAATTTCACGGGAAATGCACAGTCACGGCTCGGTCACGAGCGTGACCCATGTGTCACGGGCGTGTACTTCCCAAATTTTGGCAGATTTTGGAATTTTTCTGCAAAATAAAACAAAATAAGTTAGGAGAAAATTTACAAGAATAGGAACATTTTTTTGAACAAAAATAAGTAAAAACGACGAAAATAAATGAAAATGACTAAATTAATGTGCATAAAAATACGCATATTTAGAGTTCATCAGCTGTCCATTTTGGTGATCCAGGCGGGGTTGCAATTTTAAAAGTGCCATCTTGACTCAGACAAACTTTAGGTAAAACTAATCAAATGCCACCAGTTTCTGTGGGTCGCAAATTGCAAAAGGTAAACTCATAATTATTTCCTAACGGTTGCATGTTTTTGGTAATGCTAGTTTGTTGGTTTGACCAATGCATTGGATTCATTCTTCCATGCAGGTCTCTTTGTGAGTTTAGTTTGGCAAATTATAGGGTCTTAGGCAGTTATGGGCTTATCCCTTTACACAGATACCATAGGCCAGTGTTTGAACTTTGAGCTCACTACTTGGTGTTTGCCTCTGAGGATGATGATCTGTACGTTGGCATTGAAGGGTGGCCATTGTGGCCGATTATCCCGGTATTATCTTATATTTGTTATTTTGTATTCGACGCAGATGGTATGGCGTAGCACCATAATATACTTTTGTTCGATATATAGCCACAGTGGCTTTTTCTGAGTTTACAAAGATGCTCTTTTATTTGAGACTCTAGTTATTTTTCGATGCATTTTGCAGCCCATCACTTTTTTGGGATGGTTACATCGGACTATTGCCAGTGTTGGTGTTGGTGGCCACCATATATTTTTGAGCTTCCCTCTTGGAAATAGCACTGTAGGTTACCACTTTGCTTTGATGTCAGAGGTTGACACTCAGATATGGCGTAGAGGGATTTTGGTTTGCCCTTGCTGTTTGGATAACTTGTTATTTTGCTGTAGAGGTCATTGTTCGCCTTGATGTCGGAGGTAGATGCTCAGATGTAGCATAGAGAGACTTTTTCTCACCCTTACTAGTTAGATAACTTGTTGTATGGTTCTAGAGGTTGCTGCTCGACGTTGATGTCGGAGGTAGACACTCGAATGTGATGTAGAGGAACTTTTGTCTACCCTTACCAGTTGTCAAACTAATTGTTTAGCTCTAGAGGTCATCTCTTGATATTAATGTCGGAGGTAGATGCTCGATTGTGGCATAGAGGGACTTTTGTCCGCCCTCGCCAGTTGGATAACTTGTTGTTTGTTTTTGTAGGTCGTCGCTCGTCATTGGTGTCAAATATAGACGTTCAGATGTGGCGTAGATCGACTTTTGTCCACCCTACTAGTTGGATAACTTGTTTTTTATTTCCATAGGTCATCGCTTAGCGTTAATGATGAGGGTAGACACTCATATGTTATATTGAGAGAATTGTTTCTACCCATACAAGTTGTGATCTTTCCACTTGTGGTCGATACCAGAAGGTTGTTGCTCAGGTAAGCTTCCTACTCGTAGAGAGTCGCGTTGGAGATCGTCACTCAATTAGGACGTAGAGGACCTTTTTCGCAGTTACTAGCTGTGAGATTTCCACTTGGTTTCGACACCTAAGGGTCGTCTCTTGGGTGAGGATCCTTCTCGGCCTGAGGAGGAATTGGAGATCGTCTCTCAATTAGGGAATATAAGTACCTTTGTGTAACACCTCCCCTGTAACGACCATATAATATGGGTCCGGCCAAGTCCCCGCAACATACAGACTCCACAGCTTAAGCATTATAAGATTATATAAACTACCCAAACTCAAAACTCAGATTACAATAGCGGAAACATACAACGAAACAGGAAGTTATCCACTAATCCAAGAGTATCAAAATATCTTTAAGGCCTTACACATCATAAGTCCAAAAACTGAATGACAACAATATCAATCATCAACGTGCATAAGCACTTCTAGGCTACCTCGGCATGCAAACCGGAAATATAGATCATGGAGAAAAACATTCAAAAAGACAAAATCTACTAAGCACAGAAATCACTTCATGAGGTTTAGGACTTTTTGTCCGGCAAGCTTGTTCCCGCTTGCGATCCTTGCTCTGTAAAAATTAGTGGTAACGTGGGTCAACAAATGTCGACCTCAATTGTATAACCAACACATCTCCTTTCAGCCATCTCTAGCAGTCCCCGGGGTCAGCACTTTGTATGCAATATACATAAGCATGTAAAGCTATACAACATGCTTGGATATCTCATACAACAAGCATGTTTCTAAGTTGAGCATGTTATATAAAGGGACCTACAATGCAGCATGAATGCAATCCTAGATTTCACCCAAGGCACCCTAACGTGTATGCTTCTAACACATCATCAATTAGATACTTCCCAATTTCCCATTGACATTCAAGCAACAAACACAAGGATACTTCCAATTTCCCCTTACGGCATACAAGCTTCCACACTGAACTCTTTCCTTGGCCCAACCTGCTCGTGGGTATCAAAATTTGGGCTTGCCTGAAAGCTCTAACTTCTCGCATCAGGATTTCTCCACAAAAACTAACTGATTCTAAGAACCCTTGCTGGACCCCACCTGCTCGTGGGCTTCATCGTTTGTGTTGAAATTGGTGACCGGGCGGCCTGGCGGTTTGTATTGGCGGGTTGAAGACCGCGCGGTCTGGCGGTCTGTCTCAGCCGGCTTGGAGACCGGGCGGTCTGGCGGTCTACCCTGGCAGTCTCGCTTCCTCTCTGGTGGTAGCCGTGCGGTTAGCCCTGCGGTCTAACCGCGCGGTTTGTGCGGTTTGTCTTGTATAGTCCGCTTAGTCCTGTAATTTTTAGTCCCACATCTCTTATTTGTATTCTCTCATCTCTCCTCCATTCTATATAAGGGAGGGCATACCTTTGTAATAGATATCTTTTTTGGATAATAAAATTTCAATTATTCAAAAGTCTATTCGCTTGTTCTCTACTTTTCGCTTCTTTTCGCTACTTTCTAACATGGTATCAGAGGACACGGTCATTTCCTCCTGATTCTGTGCGCTCTCTGTTGTTCGCGGCTTGTTTTCCGCGTTCTGCGACTTATCTCGCGGCTTGCCTTCTCTTCTGTCCGCACGGCTTGTTTCTATCCGCGCGGCTTGTTTCTGTCCGCTGCCCTGTTCGCGCGACTTGCTTCTTCTTCTTGATTCTCTTCTCCTCTGCTATTCGTCGCAGCGACCTGTTTCCTTGTCGTCGCGCTCCTTGTTCTTTCTTGCCTCTCCGACTTCCTAGTTGTTGCGGCCTGTCTCTGTCTGCGTGCCTTGTCTCTACCCGCTGCGGCCTTCTTCTCCCTCTCCGCCTCTACTTTCCGCATTACCGCTTGTCTCTATTCTCGCGGTTTGCTGCTGTGATCTGCCTGACTGTGCGGGTTGTTCCTTTTTCACCCGCATCTTGGTCGCGGTCACCTGCTCTTCTCTTCTCTTATGTTCGCTCGGCCTTCTCAGTCCGCGCGACCTCTTCCCCGCTGGACCTTTGCCTGCTTTTTAGCCGCTTGCTTCTCCATCTGCCCGCGCGACCTGTCCGCACAGCTTGCCCCTTCTTTGTTTCGCGACCATTTTCGCGATCTCCGCCGTGCTCTACTTCTTGTTGCCTTCTACCCGCTCCTACTTGCTAGTCGCCTCGGCCTCATCTTTGGCCGTGCGACTTGTTCTCCTCTGTTCGCCCGACTTTTTCAGGTCGTGCGACTTCTTTCCCTCTGCTTTGCTCGGCTTCTTGGAAGCGGCCTTCCTAGCCGCCCGGCCTATTTTCTGGTCGCCCGGCTTGGTGCTCTATTCTCTTCTCGCGGCTTGTTCTTCTCGTCGCGGTTTGCTCCTCTCTTGCTTCCATGGCTTTCCTCTCCTCCAGCCTGTCCGCCTCCGTGGTCACCTCTTCTGGTAGTGCTCATGTTGTGACTCGCGGACGATGGCTCATCGACTCTGGTGCAACAAATCATATGACAGGCAACCCTCAATGTTTCTCTCTTCTTGACACACAGGCTCAGTTGCCCCCGGTCATTGTTGTTGATGGATCTCCCTCCCCGGTCCATGGGACGGGCATGGTTCAAGTCACTCCATCTCTCTGCTTGGCTGATACCCTCTATGTGCCCAAGTTTTCGTGCAATTTATTATCGGTTACTTCTTTATGCAAGCAACTACGGTGTTCTATCACATTCACCCCTACCTCTTGTGCTTTTCAGGATCCGGACTCCCAACGGACGATTGCTATCGGGACTGAGAGTGGTGGTCTCTACTTCCTCGACAACGTTTCTGCTCTATCCGCCTTCTCCTCCTCCTCTACAGATCTTCTCCAATGGCATCTTCGCCTTGGACATGCTCCTCCCCGAATTCTACGACAGCTCCTGCCGCACCTCCCTCCTCATCATCCTCCTCTAAACTGTGATGCATGTCAACTTGGCAAACATCACCGCTCCTCCTTCCCACCAACGCAAAGTCGGGGCTCTTCCCATCCGTTCGACCTCGTTCACTCTGACATATGGGGTCCCGCTCCTACCCTCACCATCGGTCGGGGCAGTTCCTATTTTGTCACCTTCATTGATGATTTCTCTCGATCTACGTGGGTATATCTTCTCAAAGATCGCTCCGAGTTGTTCTCTGTTTGGACCTCCTTTTATTCTATGGTTAAAACTCAGTTTGCTACGTCCATTAAAATCCTTCGTTCTGACAATGCTAAGGAGTATCTTAGCCACGACTTATCCTCCTTTTGTACTCACCATGGTGTTATTCGTCAAACCAGCTGTGTCTACACCTCACAACAAAATGGGGTGGTGGAACGCAAAAACCGTCACCTCCTTGATGTCGCTCGCACTATGATGACTCAAATGCATGTTCCTCGCTCCTATTGGGGCTATGTTGTCCTCCTCTCCTGCTATCTCATCAATCGCCTTCCCTCCACCGTTCTCCACGGTGCTACCCCCTTCTCTATTCTTTATCCGGACAAGGATCCATTTCCTCTTCCTCTACACATCTTTGAGTGCACCGCTTTTGTGCACTCTCCCGCTGCCACCCGTGATAAACTCTCACCACATGCCACCAAATGTGTCTTTCTGGGCTACTCTCCCACTCAGAAAGGATATTGTTGCTTTGACCCTGTTACCCGCAAGCAATTTGTCTCTGCGGATGTTACCTTCTTTGCCAATGCATCTTACTTCTCTCCCACTTCCTCTTCTACTCCTCCTACTCCTACTTCTCCTACCAACCCATCCATTCCCTCTGCTCCCACTGATGTTCCACCCTCTCCACCCACTCCACCGTCTTCCCCATCCTCCTCATCTCCACCCTCTACTCCGCTTTCTCCCTCCACTCCGCTACCATCTCTCTCTACTCCCGGGCCAGCTCTCTCCACCATGGATACTCCGGATACTGAGGCACCTGCTGACCTGGATCTCCCGATTGCTCTTCGCAAAGGGGTTCGGGCCTGTACCCACCATCCGCTTGCTGTAGTTGTTTCCTACGATCGTCTTACCCCTGCTCGCCGAGCTTTTGCACTGGCTATCTCGGCCACTGCCACCCCCCGTTCCTACCAGGAGGCCCATACTATTCCTCACTGGAAAGTTGTCATGGATGAGGAGATTGCTACTCTCACTGAATGGGGTACCTGGACCCTTGTTCTGCCTCCTTTCGGCACAGATGTTGTTGGTTGTCGCTGGGTCTTCGTAGTGAAGTTTCTCCCGGATGGCAGTGTGGATCGTTATAAGGCTCGCCTGGTGGCCAAGGGTTTTACCCAAACTTATGGGGTTGATTACTTTGACACTTTCTCTCCCGTGGCTCGCCTCAGCACTATTCGGGTTCTTCTCTCTGTGGCTGTCAACAGGGATTGGCCCATCTCACAGCTAGATGTTAAGAATGCCTTCCTCTATGGTGATCTGCAGGAAGATGTTTACATGGAGCAACCTCCTGGGTATGTTGCTCAGGGGGAGACACGGGTATGCCGGCTAAGGAAGGCTATCTATGGCCTCAAGCAGAGTCCTCGTGCCTGGTTTGACAAGTTCAGTGGCATTGTTGCGGCCATTGGTTTTACACGAAGCTCAGCAGATCACTCCTTGTTTGTTCGGAAAACCACCTCTGGTCTTGTTGTTCTTGCGGTTTATGTTAATGACATTCTTCTTACTGGCGATGACCAGGATGGGGTATTGATGACCAAGAAACACCTTCGTCAACATCTGGTTACAAAGGATATGGGCTCCCCGAAATACTTTCTGGGGATTGAAATCTCTAGAAAGCCCAACTCCATGGTCCTTTCACAACGGAAGTATGCTCTTGATCTTTTAAAGGAGGCAGGACTCACTGGTGTTAAACCTGCACGTTGTCCTATGGCTGCTGGCGAAGACAAAACTTGGACAGATGACTCACCTCTTCTCTATGATCTTATGAGATACCGGCGTCTGGTGGGCAAGCTCATATATCTCACGGTAACCAGACCCGACATCTCTTATGTTGTTGGCAAGGTGAGCCAGTTCATGCAAGCTCCGAGGGAGTGTCATCTACAATCTGCTCTGAGGATATTAGAGTATATTAAAGCTGCTCCAGGGAAAGGACTCTTATTTCATAAGAATGGTCACCTAAGGGTTGAAGCTTACTCTGATTCAAGTTATGCGGATGACAAAGGGGACAGCAAATCGACTTCAGGTTTCTGCACATTTGTTGGAGGCAATCTTGTGAGTTGGAAGAGCAAGAAACAGTCTGTCGTTTTCAGGTCTAGTGCAGAGGCGGAATATCGTAGCATGGCATCGACTACATGTGAGTTGAAGTGGTTGAGGGCTCTCATGCTTGACTTAGGAGAGGTTTACAACTATCCTCTTCCTATGTTCTGTGACAATAAGGCCGCCATACACATTTCCAAAAATCCGGTCTTTCATGAGAGAACAAAACACATAGAAGTCGACTGTCATTTTATTCGGGAAGAAATATTGAAGAAACAGATTTGCACTCCTTTTGTCACATCCGACAACGAGTTGGCAGATGTCTTCACCAAGCCGGTGTCCGCTTCCTTTTTCCACATCTGCGACAAGCTGGGCATGATCGATATATATGCTCCAGCTTGAGGGGGAGTGTTGAAATTGGTGACCGGGCGGCCTGGTGGTTTGTATTGGCGGGTTGAAGACCGCGCGGTCTAGCGGTCTGTCTCAGCCGGCTTGGAGACCGGGCGGTCTGGCGGTCTACCCTGGCAGTCTCGCTTCCTCTCTGGTGGTAGCCGTGCGGTTAGCCCTGCTGTCTAACCGCGCGATTTGTGCGGTTTGTCTTGTATAGTCCGCTTAGTCCTATAATTTTTAGTCCCACATCTCTTATTTGTATTCTCTCATCTCTCCTCCATTCTATATAAGGGAGGGCATACCTTTGTAATAGATATCTTTTTTGGATAATAAAATTTCAATTATTCAAAAGTCTATTCGCTTGTTCTCTACTTTTTGCTTCTTTTCGCTACTTTCTAACAGTCTGGGCTTATCCTAAGCTTGGAGTTCTCGTCAGTTTCACAGAATGGGACATGTCTCATCAGGACACTCTCCACACATGACTTGCACGTCACGGGCTAGCCAGCCGACCATGGAGACGAAGTCAAGCCTTCACACATCACAACTCATTGACCTCCCACCCTAATCAAACTTTCGTACTGTAATGTTCTCGTGCTCCAAGTAAACCAACTACCGTCATAATAGAGCTAACTGTTGGGTATTGTATCCACGATTACCTAGATTTGAGGAAGCCACCTGTCAAGCTAAGATAAATTCACAATGTATTTGATGAAACATCTTAAGTTGTACTTGCAGCTCCTCCACGCTAAGTGCACACCAATGTCAGGGTGCAGTAGGTCAATATACACGAGTCTGCAAAACGTAATCCCTCGTTGAGCAGATCAGTGTGTTGGCCTACGTGTACTCTCTCTATTGGAGTGCACTTACTTTCAAGTACAGGGCCGTTCATATACAAGAGAAGACAAGGAGCATGGATGGGTCAAGGAGCAGCTCCAGGGTGGAAGACGAAAATTCGTCCAAGGAAAATTCGACGAGAATCACCAAGTGATTCTCGCCGAATCGACGAGAATCATTAGTGATTCTCGCCGACTCCTTCTGGCTACCTCAAAACGGTACCAAGTAAGATTCGGCGAGAATCACTAGTGATTCTCGCCGAACCGGTGGCCAAGCAGCTCATGTATACAAAGTGAAATTCGTTGAGAATCAATAAGTGATTCGGCGAGAATCACTAACGATTCTCGACGAATCGTCGAGAATCACTTGGTGATTCTCGCTGATTCGTCGAGAATCGCCTGCGATTCTCGCCGATTTTCACTTAGCGTTTTCTCAGGTTGCTGCTGGACCGGATTCTGCCTCTAGACTAGTTTGAACCGGACTTAGGGATTTCTAGTGTGGGTCCCACAAACGGTCATATTGGAGTTATCTACAGTATATATATTCCAGTATTTTGAACAGTAAAATTTCGAAGAAAAGAAAAAGAAGCTGAGCCGCGACGTAACCCTAGATTCGCGATTTCTCTCCTCCGCCACCGTCGCGCTCGGGCAAGTACGTCGCCGCCGCTGATCGTTCTTCTTCCCGATCTTCGGCGACAGAAGCCTAGCAAGGCTTGAGTCTCACGCGTCTATCCAGAGATCTCTTGTCTCTCGATTTGTTGACCGGGAAAAACTCCTCCGTCCGAATCGATCGAGACGACCGATCCTAGAGTGACCGTTGGTAGACCTAGTTTGCTTCGCTACGAAGTTTGGATCTCCAAGTTCAGCAGCCGCTCATCATCGTAGCCGCCGATCCCGAAGCTAGCCGCCGCTCGTGTGCCGCCGCCGGTTCCGGGGAGATCCCCTCCAAGAGAGACCGAGGTTGTAGACTCTTCATCGACTTCAAGAACACGTCGTCAAACGAAGAGGAACACCGTAGTCTCCAAAAGAAGTTTGTATCTCGTGTACATTCTATATTTTCTTTTGTTGTAAAGGAACTTTTGTTTCGTGTTGTAAGGGTTGGGTGCAACCCGTTTTGTGGGAGTGTTGACTCTCACGTGTGGAAGGGTTCCTTCCGGTAGTGCAGGGATTGGATTTCAATCCCGTTGGAGAAGTGACCGAGTCGTCCCTTGTTGGGGAGATAGGTCGAAGGGGGAAAGTGGATGTACCCAAGTCGGGGAACCACTATAATTTGCATGTGTATTCTATGTGCTGTGCTTTCTATTTTTTATTGTGCAGGTACGTTCGTAAATTCCGCAAAAGCGCTACTCGTCACCTATTCCCCCCCCCCATAGGTGCACATAGCTGACACTAGGTGGACTTTCAAGTGGTATCAGAGGGAGGTTGCTCTTCAAAAAGGTTAACTCCTTGAGTAGAATCCTGCCACCAGTGTCAGAAGCATGGATCTGGATTATGAGGTACCTCCACTCAAACTCCCCGCATGCACAAAGGAATATTATCCCATCTGGAGAATGAGAGTATCATTTCACCTTGATGCTATCGATCCTCGAGCATCCTTCATCCTGGAAGAGGGTCCGTTTATCCCCATGAAGACCTCCGACTCTGGGATCCAAGTGCCCATGGGCATTGCTGAGATGTCAGAGACGGAACTATCACTATTTCACTTGGATGAGAGGATTCGACAAATTATCATGGATGTCTGGTCTGGAGCCTCTCGCTCTAGATTGGAAAAATGTAGAACGGCTAAATCTCTGTGGATGATGATCTCAGAGCTGATGGGGGGGTCAGAGAAAGCTGGAATATGCTGTCAATCAGAGGATGAAGCGTATGTAGGAGTCCTCACTTCTGAAGATGAAGGCAAGGACCCTTCGGACTGCATCAGAGCTCCAGTGTCCGTGTCAGAGACTAAAGAGGACAGTGAGGAAAGCAGCTCTGATGTGGATGAAACAATAGTCACTGGATCTAACGACAATCACACAGAAGTGCAGGTAACTTAATCATCCTGCCCCGTATCTCTTGAAATTTCTGAAGACAGGAACTGCCCTCCTTCAGAAAATGCTGATTCCCTGAAGAGAGCCCTTCAGTCAAGCAATCTACTTGCTGAGGAGCAAGCTCAAGAGATTGCTCGACTGAAGGTCTTGTTGGTTCTCCAATTGGCGTCCAACAAGGCCAAGGACTCTAAGATCTCAGCTCTAGAGAGTAGTCTGGAGTATGAGAAAAGAATAGTATCACACTTCTCCAAGGTTGATGCCATTAAGAGAAAGCAAGAAAACGGGTGGATCTCCCGGATTGTCAATTCGTGGAGAAATGGGGAAACGGTATTCCGACCCCCCACTCCAGGAAGGAAGGCAACTCATCATGCCTTCAGGTATGACCACAGGAATGGTCGTGGTCACTGCAAGGGTGATTTGTCCCCATGTGGAAACGTCCATAGTGCAAGGGGCGTCATGGCCACCCATGAGGAAATATCTAAGGCTCATTCTGAGCCCTTCATATTCACTGCCACTGCCTCAACACAGTGTGGATCTGCATGTCCCAGCTCACAGAAGACTTCTCACCACTCGAGGACACGGGATAGAGAGGATAGAAGTCATGATGTCTGGTTCCATGGGGCCCCTGTAAGGGAGATGCCTGAAAGAATGGCACCACCTTCCCGGCCTCATAACGCTCACAACATGCATTCTTTCCACCCTTCCACGTGTCACGATGGAAGAGGAATTTTTGTGACAAGATCATGCCCTATCCCGTTTAGACCTAGGACCGTGACTACATCATTCACGAGATCAGGTCGGAAACGGCGATACAACATTCACCCATGTTGGTGTTGTGGCAAAGTGGGACACTTTGCCATCGATTGTTGGCACAACCCCTCTGTGCTCACGGCAAGGGCTTATCCACATTCTCGGGACAGAGGTAGTCTTCCAGACAGGTTTTCTGAAGGAAGGCAGTTGCGTGCTTATGCTAACAGGAACCTAGGACCCAATATGATTTGGGTGCCTAAGGTAAAGTAATTCTTTCTTGCAGGGAAGTCTAGGTTCCCGTGAATATGATGGGAACTGGACAGTAGGTGGCTCAAGACTAAAATTGGAACAAGCATCTGAAATAATAGATATGATATCTACTTGAGCATCCTCACATTAAGCTTCTAACATGATCTACCTGTGGGACTAAAACGATGAATCTCAAAATCCCAGGTACTCATGATCAGTTCCAAGACTTGAGTCATTTTCAATTAACAATTACCTATATATATATATATCCTTATATTCAGATACATCTTTGTGTATCAGTGTATATATGCGCATCTAAGGATAGGATAATTAGATACATGCAAACCTTTATACATCAATAAAAGGTTAACAAAGATATGTCATTGTGAATCTCGACAAATCACAATTGACATCAAGAAGTGTTTGGAGAAGTCTCGCTCAAATCCAAATAGATTGTTGTTACAATAAACATGTATTTATTAATCTTATATTAACTTGACATCAGAAGAATTTGAAAATGTTGCAATGCTTCCCAACGTGGAAATTCCCAGTAGAAAAAACCCTTCAATTCGGAACCTCGGAACCTTTCAATTCCTAGTAAAGAAAACCCCTCAATTACAAGTGGTAAAGAAAAACCTCAATTTCACTTTATATACTAGGAATCCCGCCGAAGCTCGCACCGTCGATCTCCCCAAGTTTCGATTTTTCTCCGCTCGAACCACCTCACCGACTTCACCTCTAGGTATCCCCTCACCCTCACTTGGACGTGATCACTAGAATCACTTCTATTTTGATTTTTGATTAAGCGATGAATAGGGCTTCTCTCTCTAGATCTACGATGGCTCCAAGGATAACTGCAGGGTTGGTCTCTGGCTGCGAGCTGGTTCGAACTGGGTTTTCTCACGCCTCGGACGAATTCCGCAACATTATTCTCATGCTGGAAGAGGCTGGGCTAACCTTCGTCTTGGAGCACCCTTGCAAAATCCTGGACAAAGAGGTGCTGGAGTTCTTCGCTACCGCAAGACTCCGAGATGGAGACTCCATAATCAAGAGCAAGGTGGCTGGAGCAAAAGTAAAGATGTCTGCCAGCAAGCTGACTCGCCACCTGCAGCTCTCTAGTTCGGAGCAGGAGGACTATCTGGAGGACGAGGACAAGACCAGAACTCTCTTGTTCTGCGGTCTTCCACGAGGAACTCGATCCATAAAGAGAAATGAGATGAATGAAGAAGGGAAGCTCCTATCTGACATTATTGGAAAAGTGCTCATCTGCAAGCCGGGCTCGCATGACCATATCTCAGGAGATATGTTCAAGATCCTCATAGCTGTTGTCTGCCGCAAGAGGTTCAACTGGGGGGGTTGCTGTTCGAGAAGATCAAGGACACCCTGGGCACTCCTAGTTTCGGACGCATCATAAGTCTATATCTAAACCAGCTAAACGGAGACAAGTTCGACATGAGCAAAGGTGTCCCTCTCCACTACTTGAAGAAGATGGATGCAAGTGTGTTTGATCGATGGGAGAGGCGGATCGGGCAGCCTGCCGTGGAAGAGCGACAGGAAGTATCTCCAGCAGCCACCCCCCGTGAAATTCCTGATACCCTGACTGCAGGAATCGAGGGGGACACTCTACCCCCTCATACAGATGTAGTTTTTGAAATTGCCCAGGTGGCCAGGGATGCGGTGGCCGAAATTCATGAAGTAAGTGAACCTGAGCTGGAGGATGAGGAGGTCCTGAACAGAAACACTCAAAGAACCGAAGTTGAAGCACTGGAGACTGCTGACCGAGAATTGGAAGAGGTTGCTGATATAGATGAATTCTTGGATGAGGACGGAGAGGAAGCTGAGAATGAGGGACATGAAGCATTTGAGACTCCGGATCCTGTTGAACCTCCATCTGACAAGTCTGCACCAGTGGAGGGGGAGTTAGATAAATCTACAGAGGCAGCCAGCATTCCTCCATTAGAGACTGTGATTGTATCCAGCTCTACAGATGCGTCTGCTGAAATGCAAGGCCCACAAGTGCCTCCGGCTATTCCGTTACGAGATGAGCTAGCTACTCACACGGTCAATATCATTCAGGGCATTGTGAATGAACTTAAAGTCTCTTTTGATACAGCTCAGAAAATACTGCTGAAAAGGATTAAGACTTATGAAAATCTGATGCTCAAGAATATGGTGGAAATCAACCATAAGCTGGACGTGATGGAGAAGAAATTTGAAGAGAAGTATACCGCGGCCGGCGAAGCTGTCACACTCTTAATGGCCGGCTTGAAAAAGAATAATGATACTCTGGCTGTCGTAAATCAGAACGCACACGTTGTAGCCAACAACATTCAGAAGTTTGATGGTAATATGGTCACTTTAAATGCCAATCAGCAGGCCCTGATCACTGAATTCGCCAAGACCACGAAGTATATTGATGACTCTCTGCACTCATATGCCAACTGCATAGCTGTCGAAGCCAAAAAGGGGGAGAAAGAATATATAGCTAAGTTGGCCGAGCTTCAAGAAAGCATGAGCACACACTTCGCCCAATCAAGTAAATATGTCTATGAGAGCTGCTGGTGGATGCTCCAACAGGCTCTAGGTACGTTAGGCGTCGTTCTGCCTGACAATCCTGCCGGTATTCATGTCCCTGAGACATCTAAGGCCGCTGAGGAAGTAAGTGTTGCTGAGGGTGTAAGTGCAAGTGCTGCAGATATTCCCACAAATGACGCTGATGCTGGGGCTCTCTCAAAAGCTAAACTGAGGAGCATGTTTGACCAAGAGGCCTTAGCAAAAGCCAGGGGAAAGGGAAAAGTTCAAGAAGGGACCTCCAAGGAGACACAGGCTGCAAAGAGAACTCGAATGAATGAGGAGGATGTACGAAACGAAAGGTGGAGTCCAGTTTCAAGGAACATCATCTTAGACACCTTCTGGCTGTAAGAAAGAGGAGAGATCAATCGAAACGAAGTATATAGCCAGTATGAGTGGGAAACGCACAAAACGTTTGAAGCGAAACGCAACATCTTTTTCAGAAACAACAAGGATGCAGATAAAGTTGCTCCTCCTAGGTATTACCCAAAGCCCAAAGAATACATGGAGAGGCAAAGCAAGAAGTACTTGGCTCAAAATCCTAAGGGTGACTTAGCTAAGGAAAAATAGTCAAAAACTTATAGCTTGTCACTTTGTCTTAAGAACATTTAATGATTTTTGTTGTCATAGAAACAATTCTGGATTATATGTGTATATATTTATATTGGTATATATATTTGAATTTGTGAATGACTCAAGTCCTGATCTGATTGCATATATTCTCTTGTGCTGCATGTTTAATTTCTGAATGCAATGTTTATTATTTGATATGTGTTATTCATCTTAGCTAGTAGGGTTTTGGCTTCGTCAAATAGGGGGAGATTGTTGGGTATTGTATCCACGATTACCTAGATTTGAGGAAGCCACCTGTCAAGCTAAGATGAATTCACAATGTATTTGATGAAACATCTTAAGTTGTACTTGCAGCTCCTCCACGCTAAGTGCACACCAATGTCAGGGTGCAGTAGGTCAATATACACGGGTCTGCAAGACGTAATCCCTCGTTGAGCAGATCAGTGTGTTGGCCTACGTGTACTCTCTCTATTGGAGTGCACTTACTTTCAAGTACAGGGCCGTTCATATGCAAGAGAAGACAAGGAGCATGGATGGGTCAAGGAGCAGCTCCAGGGTGGAAGACGAAAATTCGTCCAAGGAAAATTCGACGAGAATCACCAAGTGATTCTCGCCGAATCGACGAGAATCATTAGTGATTCTCGCCGACTCCTTCTGGCTACCTCAAAACGGTACCAAGTAAGATTCGGCGAGAATCACTAGTGATTCTCGCCGAACCGGTGGCCAAGCAGCTCATGTATACAAAGTGAAATTCGTTGAGAATCAATAAGTGATTCGGCGAGAATCACTAACGATTCTCGACGAATCGTCGAGAATCACTTGGTGATTCTCGCTGATTCGTCGAGAATCGCCTGCGATTTTCGCCGATTTTCACTTAGCGTTTTCTCAGGTTGCTGCTGGACCGGATTCTGCCTCTAGACTAGTTTGAACCGGACTTAGGGATTTCTAGTGTGGGTCCCACAAACGGTCATATTGGAGTTATCTACAGTATATATATTCCAGTATTTTGAACAGTAAAATTTTGAAGAAAAGAAAAAGAAGCTGTGCCGCGACGTAACCCTAGATTCGCGATTTCTCTCCTCCACCGCCGTCGCGCTCGGGCAAGTACGTCGTCGCCGCTGATCGTTCTTCTTCCCGATCTCCGGTGACAGAAGCCTAGCAAGGCTTGAGTCTCACGCGTCTATCCAGAGATCTCTTGTCTCTCGATTTGTTGACCGGGAAAAACTCCTCCGTCCGAATCGATCGAGACGACCGATCCTAGAGTGACCGTTGGTAGACCTAGTTTGCTTCGCTACGAAGTTTGGATCTCCAAGTTCAGCAGCCGCTCATCATCGTAGCCGCCGATCCCGAAGCTAGCCGCCGCTCGTGTGCTGCCGCCGGTTCCGGGGAGATCCTCTCCAAGAGAGACCGAGGTTGTAGACTCTTCATCGACTTCAAGAACACGTCGTCGAACGAAGAGGAGCACCGTAGTCTCCAAAAGAAGTTTGTATCTCGTGTACATTCTATATTTTCTTTTGTTGTAAAGGAACTTTTGTACCGTGTTGTAAGGGTTGGGTGCAACCCGTTTTGTGGGAGTGTTGACTCTCACGTGTGGAAGGGTTCCTTCTGGTAGTGCAGGGATTGGATTTCAATCCCGTTGGAGAAGTGACCGAGTCGTCCCTTGTTGGGGAGATAGGTCGAAGGGGGAAAGTGGATGTACCCAAGTCGGGGAACCACTATAATTTGCCTGTGTATTCTGTGTGCTGTGCTTTCTATTTTTTATTGTGCAGGTACGTTCGTAAATTCCGCAAAAGCGCTACTCGTCACCTATTCCCCCCCCCCCCCATAGGTGCACATAGCTGACACTAGGTGGACTTTCACTAACCTTTTTCGGTTCCAACTACACATAGTTACGTGAAAGAAGGGGGACATACATCACAAATGGCATCTTGCCGGACTGGATTTATTGCAAAAAGCTTAAGGCTCGATATGCAACATCACCGAGTCGGAGCAACGGTCGCGAGCACGGCTTCACCCACAATGCCTAATCCATTAAGCGGATTTCAAATGTAATATCATGTTGGGGATGGACTCAATCGACCCGGTGGCTCCTCTTGAACCTAGGAGACTCTAACCCCTCTCATTTGAGAGATTCGGTGCCTAAACTGCTTGAAAGAAAACAAAAAAGAATATGGATGCCATGTATGCATCCTAAAATCGAGAGGAGAAATGTCATTACATTACGACTCCTCTTCCTTGCCATGGAATCCTTGTCTTGCATGGATGAAAATGAGTACCCCCGCATCCTCACCACGTATCTGGCCTTGGAACGATGATCGGAGCTCCGAAGCATCGTCAAAGGTGGAAGAAAGCTCTCTTCTTCCTCCTCCTAACTCTCTCTCTCTCTCTCTCAAACCCTAAGCCAACTCCAAAATGAGGTGAAATGAGGTAGAAATCCATCTTATCCCTTCTTAAGCCCTTTGGGTGGAAGATCTTGGGCCCTTAGATCCTATTTGATGTGAATTCGGACGGCTACGAAGCCAATCGACAGAACAACCACCTTAACTCAACACTTGATGAACGGACCTTTCGACTCGACGATTTCCGTTCATCGACCTATCCGTTCGATGTTCGTCGAACCCGAGAATGCCTTTTGACATTCGTCGAACTTGAGAATCAGTTCGTTGTTTGTAGACCTATCCGTTCGACGTTCGTTGAACCCGAGAACGCATTTAACTAGAGAATCCGTTTGACGTTCGTCGACCTATCCGTTCGATGTTCGCTTCTAGAGATTCAAGGTCTATAAAATCGGGGTGTTATAGCTCCTCCCCCCCTTAGAAGAATTTCATCCTCTAAATTAAGAATGCACTCAAACAAAAGCATACCTGAAGTAAACATCTCTGGGAAGTCCTCTCACATTGCCTGTTCACTCTCCCAAGAGAACTCGTCTCGCCCTCAGTTGTCCCAGCGCACTTTCACGAGCTTTACCTCTTTGTTCTGCAACCATCGAACCTCTGAATCCTATATGCCAACCGGACGGACCTTCGTCCTCAAGTCCTATTCTACCAGCACCGTCGTCAATTCGATCACAACAGTAGGCTCCACCAAGGCTTTCTGCAAGATGGAGACATGGATGACATCATGTAATCCACTCAGCTCTGTAGACAATGCTAATCGGTAAGCTGCTTCTCCAATAAGTTCTATATTCTCAAACGGTCCAAAAACCTCGGACTCAGCTTCTTGAGTCGGCGTATCCGCGAAACGCCTTTGAACGACTTAATCTTGAGATAAACCCAGTCATCTACCACGAACTCCACATTCCTATGACGAGCATTAAAATACTTTCCTTACTGGTCCTGGGCAACCTTCATGCGTTCCTAAATGGTTCGCACCAATTCGCAAGCATCGGTCACCACTTCTTTTCCCAAAATTATGGTGTCTCCCGCCTCTATACAAGACATCGGTGTTTGACACCGCCATCCGTACAAAGCTTCTATGGCGCCATCTTTATACTTGTCTGGCAACTGTTGTTATAGGAGAACTCTACCATGAAGAGGTGATCTTCCCACTTCTTCCCAAAATCGAGGGTACACATTCTCAGCATATCCTCCATTGTATGATTCGTTCTTTCTGTTTGTCCATCGGTTTGAGGATTTTAATGTCGTACTGAACTTAAGCTTTGTGCCCAGACTTTTTTGAACCAACCTCCAGTCTTTGGATGTGAAACATCCATCGTGATCACTAACTATACTCTTAGGAATACTATGTAGTCGCAGAATGCTGCGAACATACAACTCTACCAGCTTCTCCACGCTGTCCACTTTCCGATTTGGGATGAAATGGGCCACTTTGGTCAAGTGATCCACAATTAACAAAATCGCGTTGTTACCCTTCTGCGATCGAGGTAAGCCATGCACAAAGTCCATGGAGATGTCATCAAATTTCCACTTGGGAATAGGAAGAGGCTTTAGGAACCCACCCGGCTTCTGACACTCAGCCTTCACTAAGGCATAAGTTTGGCACCGACTCACGTACAAAGCTATGTCTCGCTTCAGACCAGCCACCTAAAGAATTTCTTCATATCCAAGTAATTCTTTGTACTGCCCAGGTGAATGGAGTACTTCGTAAAATGAGACTCAAACATCAACTCCTCACAGAGCTTGTCGAACTGCGACACTCATATCCTTCCATCCTTCCTTAGGATACCATTAATCATCTCCCAAACGTTACCTTTGCCCTTTTGATCTTCCACCATAAATGGCTGGAACTCTTCATCCAAACTAGTCGCATCTCGAACACGATTGGATAAGTCATTTTGCAACTCAATCCAGTTCAATCGATCCATTCTAGACTTACCTCATGCTACACACTCAATGTCAAGGGACCCACAGTCCCACATCAACCGCTCATCATAAGCTTCGATCCAACTCCCTTGTCCAGAGAATGTTCTACTCAAAGCATCCGCCACCACATTGGATATTCCTGGCGTATACTGAGTCGCCACATCGTAGTCTCCAAGGAACTCGACCCATTTGCGTTATCGCATATTCAAGACCTTTTGATCTAGAAGATACTTCAGGATTTTGTGGTCCATGAAGATCTCCACCTTCACACCATACTCATAGTGTCGCCACAACTTCAACGTAAAAATTACCGCCGCCAATTCCAAGTCATGGAAGGGGTAATTCCTCTCGTGAGTCTTCAACTGCCTAGACCCAAAGGCTATCACACTGCCATGTTGCACTAACACGTAACCCAAAGCACATCCTGATGCGTCACTAAAAATCTAAAATCCTTAATTCTCTTTAGGTAGACTTAGGATTGGAGCTGTCATCAGCCTTCCATTTAGGGTGTCAAACGCCTGATTACACTCCTTAGTCCACACAAACTTCTGGTCCTTACGAGTCAGACAAGTGAGAGGTAGAGCTATCCGTGAAAAGTTTTCCACAAACCTTCTATAGTACCCGGCTAGTCCAAGGAAACTCCGGACTTTCGCTACGGTTCTCAAAATCGGCCAATCCCTGATAGCTTCAACTTTTGTCGGATCCACCGCCACCCTATCACCACTAATCGCGTGGCCCAAAAACACCACCTTCTCTAACCAGAACTCACACTTCGAGAATTTTGCATAAATCTGGTTCTCTCTCAACACTTGCAAGACTACTCTCAAATGAGTCTCATGCTCCGCCTCTGATTTGGAGTATACCAAAATATCGTCGATAAAGACGACAACAAAAGAGTCCAAGTATTCCTAAAATACTCGATTCATCAAATCCATGAATATTGATGGTGCGTTCGTCAACTCGAACGGCATCACCAAGAACTTGAAGTGACCATACCTCATACCAAAAGCTGTCTTGAATATGTCCTCATATCAAATCCGCAAATGATAGTACCCTGCTTCAAGTCTAACTTAGAATACACCACTGACCCGACAAACTGGTCGAACAGGCCATCTATCCAAGGAATCGGATACTTATTCTTAACAGTCAGTTTATTCAACTCTCGGTAGTCTTTGCACAGCCACATGCTACCATCTTTCTTTTTCACAAATAGCACTGGAGCGCTCCGTGACGAAGAACTTGGTATAATATATCCCTGCTACAACAGTTCCTGTAACTATACTTTAAGTTTGGCCAACTTCTTTGGTTCCATCCTAAAAGGAGGACGTGACACTGGCTTAGCCTTTGGCACTAACTCAATCGAGAAATCAATCTCCCGTTGAGGAGGTGCTCCAGGAAGCTCCTCAGGAAACACATCCTCAAACTCTGCCACTACCGGCACTTCTCCAAGTGATAACCTAGAAAGTAGAACCTCCAACTATGCTATAAGAGCTACTCCTCCCTGGTTAATTGCCCGTACCAACTACATGGCCAAAATCAGGGAACATGCCACTCCACTGAGGCCCTCAAACTTAACTTCTGCCCGCCCTTCGATTATCAGGGTCACCATCTTACATAGACAGTCAATACTGGCATGTTGTTCTGCAAGCCAGTCCATTCCCAATATCACATCGAACTCAACCAGTTGTAGAACTGATGCTTCCAACGTGAAATCAACTCTGGCTAGACTCCAACAAATGCACCCCTTCACCCCGGTAATCATGGAAGACCCATTGGGCATGCACACCTTCAACTTTTCGTCTGTTGAGATAGACTCAACTCCAATTCTCTGGATAATGCTTTCCGCAATAAAGGAGTGTGACGCTCCTATATCAAACAATACCCTAGCGGGGTATTTGAAAACTAGCACAAAGCCTAAAATATAGGAGAAATAAATAAACAGTCTTGAAGGTCTAAAGCAGCAAATAACTACACTTAAACTTTCCATACCTGTAACCACATTGGGTCGGCAGATCGCTTCCTGATGCCCTAGGTTGTAAGCCCTTGGCTGCACGGGTTGGAAACGAGAAGCCCTAGACTCAGCAATCTTTCCTTTTTCCACGGTGCTGGGGCCAGACTGCATGGACTGCTCCTGCATTGGCTCCTGCTCAGCACCACCCTTAGTACATAAATGTGTTATGTGGCCCGGCTTGCCACCCTTAAAGCACGATGGTGTTCCCTTGAAGCGACACCCTCCAGACATCATGTTGCTTCTCTCACCTGACTTGAATGGATAAGGCTTCTTCTTCCACCTATTCCCTTTAGACTTCCCTCGTGATTGAGAAGGCTTCCCTTCTCCCTACTTGGCTGCAAAACCCTTATGATGTTGGGTTCGCTTCATATCGCTTTCCAATATTCTGGAAGCCTCAACCAGCTCATTGAAACCAACATTCTTCATATCCATGAGGGGTTGTCTCATATTCTCTCTCAGCCCATGGTAGAATAGGTTGTCCCACTCCTCATCGTCAGCCATGGTCATTCCAGCATAATGACCCAACCGAGTAAACTCCTGAACATACTCTTCTACCATCTTGTCCTACTGCTCGGAGTGCAGAAATTGCCTCTGAAGGGATAACCTTGCTGACGATGGGATATACTTCCTTGTGAAGGCCTTCCCGAACTCTTCCATGGACGGGGTGCGTCCAGTAAACTAGAGGTCGCTAAGGCTCACCCATCACAACTTATCTTAACTTTCCAACATGAAGGTGGTGAACTGAGATTGCTTCTCCTCTGGCATCTCTGCCGCCCTCAGCAATTCTTGAATCCTTGCCCACCAATCTTCAGCATCAGTCGGCGTGCCGACTCCCTTAAACGTCGAAGGATGGAAGGTTAGAAAATAATTCATTTGTCGGTCTCCGTGCCCGACAACCACACTTTCAGCCAACTGCTCTTCTTGCCTGGATCCTCTGCCTGGCACGACTGTTGTCGCATCCGGGGTAGCAAGAGTTGCTACCTGTGCAATAGGGGTAACAACTTGCTCTGCTGCGGCAGCATGGGCTGCCACCATTGCTTCTACAGGCATGCGACAGAAATAGGTTGGGGTTACCCCCATGCCCAAAAGACCATGCGTAGTAGCACTGCTCGGCGAAGGCTCTTCTCGTTGCCTCGACATCCCCTCCTCGTCGCTTGCACCCTTCGCAAAAATAAATTAAAACAAGAATCAGCTTCTAGTCGCGAAATTGGACACAAGGACACTCATAGTCCTACGATACTCCTAAGTGGATACTTCACTACGCGATCCGATTACGACATTCGACCACGAATCTTTTTCTTGGACAACAAACTCCCTCTGATATCAAATTGTAACGCCTCCCCTGTAATTATCGTATAATATGGGTCCGGTCAGGGCCCCCACAACATACAGACTCCACAAATAAAGCATTATAAGATGATATAAACTACCCAAACTCAAAACTCAAATTACAACAGGCTAAACATACAACTAAATAGGAAGTTATCCACTAATCCAAGAGTATCAAAATGGCCTTAAGGCCTTACACATCATAAGTCCAAAAACTGAATGACAACAATATCAAATATCAACGTGCATAAGCACTCCTAGGCTACCTCGCCATGCAAGCTAGAAATATAGACTATGGAGCAAAACATTCAAAAAGACATAATCTACTGAGCACAAAAATCACTTCATGAGGCTTAGGCCTTTTTGGCCGACGAGCCTGCTCTCGCTTGCGATCCTTGCCCTATAAAAATTGGTGATGATGTGGGTCAGCAAAGGCTGACCTCAAATGTGTAACCAACACATCTCATCTCGGCCGTCGCTAGCGGACCCCGTGGTAGACCATCACCTTGCAAGTCAGCACTTCGTATGCAATATACATAAACATGTAAAGCATACAACAGGCTTGGATGTCTCATACAACAAACATGTTTCTAAGTTGAGCATGTAATATAAAGGGGCTTACAATGCAGCATGAATGTAATCCTGGGTTTCACCCAAAGCACCCTAACACGTATGCTTCTAACACATCATCAATCAGGTACTTCCAATTTCCCCATCAACATTTAAGCCTCAAACACAAAGGTACTTCCAATTTACCCTAACAGCACACAAGCCGCCACACAGAACTCTTGCCCAGGCCCCACCCGCTCGTGGGTATCAAAATCTGGAATGTCTGCAAACTCTGACTTCTCGCGTCAGGATTCCGCCACACAAACAAACTGATTCTAGGAACACTTGTTAGACCCCACCCGCTCGTGGGCTTCATCGCCCGGAATTGTCGTATGCTTGACGTTCTCGTCAGTTTCACAGAAGGGGACTTGTCACGTCGGGACACTCTCCAAAAATGACTTGCACATCTCAGGCTAGCCTGCCGACCACAGAGACGAAGTCAAGCCTTTGCACATCACAACCCATAGCCTTCCCACCCTAATCCACCTTTCATACTGTAACGTTCCCGTGATCCAAGGAAACCATCTACCATCACAATGAAGCTAAACTTGTTCGGTTCCGACTACACATACTTGAGTGAAATAAGGGGGACATACATCACAAACGGCATCTTGCCGCAACGGATTTCTAGCAAAAGCCTTAAGGCTCGATATACAACATCACCGAGTCGGACTAACGGTCGCGACCACGGCTTCACCCACAATGCCTAATCCACTAACAGAGCGAAATTCTAATGCAATATCATGTCGGGGACGGACTCAATCGACCCGTTGGCTCCTCTTGAACCAAGGCGACCCAAAGACCTCTCATTTGAGAGATCCGGTGCCTAAAATGCTTGAAAGAAAATTGATTCCATGTACGTATCCTAAACCGAGAAGAGAAATGTCATTATCTTACGACTTCTCTTCCTAGCCATGGAATCCTTGCCTTGCATGGTTGAAAATGAGCACCCCCACGTCCTCTCTACGGATCTGGTCTTGGAACGACGATCGGAGCTCTGAAGCTTCGTCAAAGGCGGAAGAAAGTTCTCTTCTTCCTCCTCCTAACTCTCCCTCTCAAATCCTAAGTCAACTCCAAAAAGAAGAGAAATGATGGAGAAATCCCACTCAGCCCTTCTTAAGCCCTTTGGGAGGAAGATCCTGGGCCCTTAGATCAGATTTGATATGAAATCAGACGGTTACAAAGAAAATCGACGGAACAACCACCTTAACTCGACACTCGATGAACGAGCCTTTCGACTCAACGATATTCGTTCGTCAGCATATACGTTCGACGCTCGTCGTACCTGAGAAAGACTTTCGACATTCGTCAAACTCGATAATCCGTTCGACATTCGTTGACCTATCCGTTCGACGTTCCTCGAACCCGAGAACGCCTATCGACATTCGTCAAACTCGAGAATCCGTTCGACGTTCATCGACCTATCTGTTTGACGTTCGTCGAACCCAAGAACGCCTTTCGACATTCGTCAAACTCGAGAATTCATTTGACATTCGTCGACCTATCCATTCAATGTTCGCTTCCAGAGATTCAAGGTCTAGAAAACCGGGGTTTTACACTTTGTCCCCCTTACCAATTGTGAGTTTTCAATATGATGTCAACACCAAAAGGTCATCACTAGGGTGAGCTTCCTACCCAGCACGAGAGGGTGCTGGAGATCGTCACTCAGTTAGGGAGAAGAGGAGTCTTTGTCTACTTTACCAATTGTGAGTTTTCCACTTGGTGTCAGCATCAGAGGATCGTCGCTCAGGTTAGCTTCATGCCTGGCACAAGGGGTGCCAGAGATCATCACTCAATTAGTACATAAAGGGACCTTGGACACCCTTATCTATTGTGAGCATTCCACTTAGTCTCAGCAGCAGAGGGTCGTCGCTTAAGTGAGCTTCCTGCTCAGCGCGAGGCGATTCTAGATTTCATCACTCAATTGGGGCATAGAGTAACTTTTGGCCTCCATTCCAGTTGTGGACTTGTATCTAGAGACCTGTATTGTAACGAAGCCATGAAGAAATTGTAATAATATTGAAGGATAAATAGATACATGCACTATAATAAATTGCAACTATAGTAAATACTAAAATATAACTAAAACATAATTTGTTACTAATAGTTATATTTAGTACCGAGATTTTTCTATCGTTACAATAGAGTATTTTCTGGAAACAAGTATTTTATATTTTGTTATAATAAAAATAATACGTTACTATAAAAGCAAGCATTTGTAATAAGACTAATCGTACGTTAGAGATAGCAAAGTGTTCTCACAATAAATAGCAATTATAACAACACATTGAAAGTATTTGCAACAACTAGAATTTACTTACAGTTATTAATTTTTGTAACCAAAGTTTTATTACAATAAATATATTAAATTTTCAAACGAACGAAAACTTGACACTATTTTTTTAATATAAATTCATATTAAAAATAAAGATCATATTTAATAATTATAAATTAGTTAGTGATTTCTTATCTACTTAGACATAAAATATAATAATTAATAAAATCACCAAGTGTTTTTGCGTGTGAGCTCATATTTGATTTATGTGTAATATATGCATTGAGGAAAATTAGTAATCATTTTTCGCACCGATGCGTATTTTCGCTTTTGCCCGCATTTTTGACTATAGAGCGTGTTTTTTTGCTCGTGCACGTGTTTTTCACATGTGCACGAGTTTTTTGTGCGATCATGCTTTTTTGCACTAACAGGGTGCGTGAGCGTGCACACGGGGGCTGCCCGCACGTGCGGGGTGCGCATGCTTGTGCGCGATCGTGACCGGCGTGCCGCGCGCGTCTGCGCTTGACCGCGGCCCGCACGCACGCGGGTGCGGTTCGTGCGTGAGTGTGCATCACACTCGGTTTGGCTCCCCTTTAATTAGGGGTGAAATTGTACCCTTCGAGTTGGTGCAGCTCAGCTAGTGGGGTTGTCCTTGCTTGAATATTCTAGGTGGGAGACCTATCAATTTTACATTATGAAATATAAAAATTAGGGGTGAAAATCTAAGGAAAACCGATTAATATATATTGATATAAAAAATTTAACTGAATATTAATGTTGATTTAATTAATTGTAAAAACTTTGCATAAATGTTTTTATAAAGTTTTATATAAAAAATTATAGGCAAAATGACTATTTCAGTCCCAAATCTTTATTTACTTTAATATTTCAGTCTCAAAACTTTTATTTTGATTAAATTAGTCTCAAATCTTCTCCTAACTTTTCATTTCAGTCATTTATTAACATATTGTCATTAAAAATAACGGAAGTATTGACTGAGCAATAAAATTATACTCTATATTAAAAATATCTTTTCATAATTTTCATTTTAATCCTTTATTAACATCTTCTCATTAAAACTGATTAGAAAATAGAAAAACAAATGCTTGCAACTCGAGCACTATCGTCAGTGAGCTCGCAAAAACCTGAGAAGCACAAATGTCTTAACAGACAATCCTTCCCTAAATATAGGAGAAACCTAAAAACCTGAGAAGAGTACTTAAAAACCTTGTGAATGATATGGCCGGTGGAATCTCCTACTAGAGCACTATCGTCAGTGAACTCGCAAAGGACGTCGCCAGAGAGAATGCTGCTCGGGAAGGGGGAGAGCGCTGCTCCTTGAGAATCCTGCCCGCGATGGGGGAGAGTGCCTATGCGAAGAACTAACAGACAGAAGTTTAGGTTTAGCTAACAAGAGAGTTAATGGAATGAACTTTGTGGGACTGAAATGAAAAGTCAAGAAAAAGTTTGGGACTGATTTAGGCAAAATAAAAAAGTTTGGGACTGAAATAAAAAAGAGATTAAACGTTGGGGACTGAAATAGACATTTTGCCAAAATTATATATAAAGTTCTTTATGTAAAATTTTTATAAACTTTATAAAAACATTTATATAAATTTTTTATAAAATTTAAAAATGTTTTTAAAAAAGTTATGCTTTGCCTCTCTCCCTCTCATAATAAATGAAATATATTGATGAAAATTTTCCTTCTTAAAATTTTGCAAAAAATAAATGCAAATTTTAAAACATATTAATTTTAGAAATAAATGCAATTATTACATTAATTTATTAAAAGAATTTTAGAATAAAGAAAAGATCGTCATGACCCCGCACACACAAAAATGCACTCTCGCGCGCACACGCGAGCGCCACCGAGTACAAGCGCACGCACCACGTGTGCTAGGGAGAGCATTTTTTGCCAAGGTTTTCATAATCGTGATCCAGATCATAAGATCTTACGATCCTACGATCCAGATTTTGTAAATCGATTTGTATTTTATAAAGTGATGATCGATCCGACCCTACTATCAGTTTCGACCCTACCTCGAAACGATCTCATCTATGATCTCGATCGTGACAACCTTGTTTTTGGCCCGAGAGAGCATTTTTCTCTCGAGCACGTTCTTTTCACTCGGACGTGCGTTTTCTTCCCAAGCGCATGTTTTTGCCCATGCGCCCGTATTGCACTAGCTCTTTTTTGCTCGGAAGCATGCATAATTTTGTCAGCACACACGTTTTTCGCTCGGGAGCTAGTGTTTTCTTGCGAAACACAAATTTATTCGGGCTCGCTTTTTTGTACTATAACTTTTTTGCACGGGCGCATTTCGTGCCATTCACACATTTTTTTCAAAATATGTGTGCATAACAGTACACATATAAAAAATACATGTTATATTGATTGTTATATGACACGCGGTTTAATGAAAATTGATGTACTGAAATTCATAAATGCATGTTAGATCGATTTATAAATACAACGTGTGGTTTAATAAGAAATACTTTTTAAATAAGATTTTTGTATTTTTTTTAGAATAAGAAATACATCCACCCAATTTCGCCGGCTAGTTCTCGGACGCTGGATCAACTGACAGAGCACAGGAAGCTCATGTTCCCCGCGAGATAGTACCCCCAACGCGATGACGCTCCTACAGCTCGCAAACCCCCGCGCGCGACTGTCGCAAACATGTCGCACTATTACTGCATGGGTATTTTTGTGTGCGGGAGTTTGCGAGTTGCAGGAGCGTCGTCGTGGTAGGACACACATAATCCCATGCAGATACAAACACATGCAGACATAAACACACATAATCACTTACATTCATAGACACACACACACACAAACACAGACACACACACACATACACACACATACATACACACACACACTCTCACACGCACACAGACACACAAACACAAACACAGACATAGAACTGACAGACAAAAACACACAAACACATACACATACACAAGCACACATAGACACACAGACACAGACACATACATGCATAGAAGCGCGTGCGCGCGCACACACACGCAGATAAACACAGTCACAAATAGACACAAACACAGATAGACACAAATACACAGGCATGGACATAGACACACAGGTACAGACACAGACACGAAGACAGAAACATATAAAGACTAACACAAACACATACATACAGAAACACACACACACACACACACACAAACACACACTGAAAGTGAGAGTTAGATATGAAATACTCTAGAAGAGGGTGAATAGAGTATTTAGGTTTTTTAAAAACTTTTTGCTAATCAACAAACAATCAGTTCTAAGATAAGTTATTCTACCACAGGCTCAGCAAAATATAAACTAACTAAACATAAACACAGCAAACCTAAATAGCACAGTCACAGCAAGAACAAAAGAAAAGAGCAACCAGACAACACAAGAATTTTATAGTGGTTCCACAACCTGGGTACATCCACTCTTCTACTACCCTAGTAGGAATCCACTCAGGTTTTTGATCTGGTGACTGCCACCAATGAGCTTTAGTTCAAGTGCTCAAAAATCAATTCTCAAGTCTTTTGATCAGGTGACGTGCAACCAGGAATAACCTTTGAAGTGAGTTAAAGAACCCTTTATACAATGGGGGATGAGAGAGTGATTATGTCTTCTCTTTCTCAAATACAACTGAGAAGACTCTAGTGGATTTTGATGTTAGCAAAGGCTCCCCCTGAGATATTGAAAGGTTCAGGAAGTTGGAGCTTTGCTGCAGGGTGAGAAGGCCTTCAATATTTCAGCCTTGACCAGCAGGTATCCAGGATCTTCTTTGACAGATGGAATATTTGTTGCCCTTTAAAGAATCCTGGAATGAAGAGAGAAGAGGACTCTTGGTTTTAAATGTATGTTCCTCTTCTTCTTCAGCTTGCTGGAACTTCTCTGGTCTAGGGCTTCTGTTTCTTCACTGTGTTATTGGCCTGTGAGTATCTTTCTCTATTGTGTCTCAGAGTACTGTCGAGAAAGAAGGAGAAGATCCTTATTCCCTATTTTTCTGACTGCTGCACAGGAAGAGGAAGAAAATCCCTTTTATATTTTCCATATAATTTCCTTTTCGAAATTTGAATTCCTTCCGGCATTCAATACTGACGGCCTGAAGAATATTTGCATTGATTGATTTCCCCAACTGTACCATTGAAAAACGACAAACAATAATCCTTACGAAGACCACAATCAATGCTGCGTCTAACGATAATATTCAGAAAATGTTGAGCATTGATTACTCAGGAATTATCGCAATAAACTAAGGACAGGAGAAGGGAAATAACCAAGTCTGGATCTGTACAGAATTCGTCGAGTGATGAATAGAATTCGTCGAGCTGGGTCTAAAGTTCGTCGAGCTGAGAAGTCAAGTTCATCGACCAGATAATCTTTGTTCGTCGAGATGAGATCCAAGATCGTTGACCTGAGAGCAGACAACTGCTTTCTCTGGAACCTTGCCAACTCTGTGCATCAAGATCGTCGAGCTGAGATTTTGACTTCGTCGACTAGAGTTCAGTAAAGTGTTTCTGGACTTAGAATATGTTAGATGGTTCTGGAATGAAATGCTGAAGTGGAGTATCCAAAAATCGTCGTCATGAGAACTAGGTTCGTTGACCTAAGAACTAGTTTTGTCGGGCTGAGAACTGCTAACTGCTACTTGATAAGTCTTGCCAAGAATGTGGTCTAAGTTCGTCGAGCTGAGAAGATGAATTCTTCGACTGGAGCATGATTCTGGACTTAGAATACTTAGATGTTTCTGGAATAACATGTTGAAGTATAATACCCAGGAATCGTCGACCTAAGATCCTAGTTCGTCGAGATGATATTCTAACTTCGTCGAGTGGAGTTTAGTGAGAAGAATTCTGGACTTGGAATGTTGAAGTATAGTGTCCATAGATCGTCGAACTGAGAACTAAGTTCGTCGAGCTTAGCTCAGAGAATTTTCTCTAAGTTCGTCGAGCTGAGCACGACTATTGTCGACCTAACTTCGACGAACGTCGAACTCATTTTCTCTGTCTTTGAAATTTCTCTAAGTCTTGAGTCTTTTGCAGTCTGTTGATGGCTGGTCCATGCAGTGTTGACTCTAAGAACTTGTTCTATACTCTAGGACATAACCATGACCTTGGCTATACATGTTGGATCAAATGATCCTAACTTAGTGAACCTAGCCCAAATACAACTGGAGGTCCAACAATCTTCCTCTATTTGGGTGAGGTCACTAATTACAGACACAAACTATATACAAAGCAAAATAAGAATATAACTGGCAGGAAATTTAAAGTATACAGCAGATATATATATATATATACAATAAGCTTTGTATTAAGAAATAGATAAGTAGTTTTAAAATAACTCAGAAAGACTAAAGACAGTTCAAAATTTATTTCTTCTTCTTCTCCTTGTGCTTCTCCTCTTTGGCTTTGTCTCCAGACTGTGTAAATATAATTTCCCTGTTAGGGTCTGTAGCTTGAACCTTGGTCATTGTCATGTCAGCAGCCCCAATAATATTAAGAGATGTAGCATTGGGCATTACTGCTTCTTCTAGATGCAGTTTCATATAATCATCAACATTAAAAAACTTGTTAGCCTTAGCAAACCTGTTCAGTTCTTCCTTTCTGTACTTGGATATTGTAGAGTATTGAGAGGGATCCTTCCCTTCAGCTTTAGCTTTGTTAATCATGGAAAGGCCAACCAGTTCCTGGAACCTGACCATCCTAGCTGTTGTAACTGTTTCTGGATCTTAAAATGGTACAGGTGGGGAAGCAGGTCTTTTGGGGCTTTCAGCCTTTTCATGTTCAGGGAATTGTTGTTGTTGTTGTTGATGCTGCTTGACAGATGAATACTGTCTTTGATGGCTGCTTCCTGAATATGAGGACCTACCCTGATGCCTCTGATATTTTTGATACTGGGTAGTCCTCTGAGTTGAGGAACTTGAAGCCCTAGTAGCTGGTGGAGGAGGAGGATCCTTTCTGAATCTCTGTGGAGGAGGAGAATATCTACTGCTTCTCTTCCTTTCTTTTTGCTAGTTCTTGGACAACCACATCCATGCTGGCATGCCCTTATATGGTGTGATCTTCTGCAGTATATAATATGGTGTGTCATTTGCTGGATTTGGTTTTGGAACAGGAGGTGGAGGAGCTTTCCTCTTCTTGGATACTTTATTTTTCTTGGGTTCCTCATCTGAGTCCTCATCATCATCAGAAGAATCCTGAGTATTATCATACATTGTATTTATTTCTTTCAAGGCTTCAGCAGATATCAGTGGTTTCTCAGCCTGGGAGGGAGCTGGAGGAGGAGCTAGAACAGGAGAACTGTACAGTTCAGTGCTTTCAGCAACTGACTTATTTTCCTCTTTTATATCATCCATGATTAATTCATCCAGATCAGGCATGGGTGAATCATCCATAACAAAAACTGGAGTAGGAGGAGATGAAATAATGGGGAAACAACTCTGGGAGGAGATGGCAGAACAGGAATCTCTGAAATAGCAAAACTGGCCTTTAGTTGCTTGGCAACTTTGGGGCTTATGGGAGAGGTATATGGAATTATAGCCATGGATGGCTTAATGTTGCACTCTGGAAGACTATTAAAATAAACTGTATAAAAATTGTTCAACAACTTTAAGAGATCAACTGTGGGATTTATAATAAAATCACTAGCAGTTTTTATTTCCTCTGGAACTTGCACATCAAGTTCCATATCAGACTCAATAAAATTAATCAAATCAAATAAATCTGTATCAGCATCTGCATCTACTGTTGCTTCTACTTCTGCTGCTGCTTTTTCTGATGCTTTTTCTGATGCTGCTGCTGCTGCTAATTCTGCTGCTGCTGCTACTGCTTTTTTTGATGCTGCTGCTACAAATTCTACTGCTGCTACTACTGTTGTTACTGCTATTGGTACTGCTGCTGCTTCTTCATGGAGTATCTCCCCCTACATGGTTTCAGTGGGTACTGAGGCCAGGACCCTAACTGAAGAAGGAGAGGCATAGAGGGCAGATGTTTGGGCAGCAAGAGAGGAAATAGAAGTAGCAAGAGGTGAAATGGCCTCTGCTATGATGGTTTTGAGGAGTGGAGTAAGAAGTGCAATGAGAGATAGAATGATGGAGGGGTCCAATGACAGAGTTGCAGAGGGTGTGGTAGAAGATGTTTGAATGGTAGCAGAAGTGGGGATGGTAGTAGTTGGTGGAGTAGGAGGGAGAGCATCTTGCATAGTTTCATCTTGTGGAGAAGAATTATGGAGGGGGGAGGAAAGCAGATTGAAGGATGGGGTGTTGTCTAGATGGGGAGGTAAGGGAGATGAGGGTGCTGAGGTAGTTGGTGTACCATGGGGAGAGGGAGTATGAGTGGGGGATGGAACTTGGATATCATGTGGGGAGGAGGGTGAGGGATGAAGAGGAATATGAATTGGAGATGTATGGATTGGGGATGATGGAGGTGTAGGAGTATGGACTGTTGTGTGGACTGTGGAGGAGAGTTGGTGTAGGCTGGGAGAATGAGTTTGGATTGCTATAAGTGATGGAGGTGGAGGAGGGATCTCTTCAGTAGGATGGGAAGTGGCTGGAGCAGCCCTGGTACTCTCAAAAGGCCTGATGGAGGAGGAGGAAGCCTTGGAGTGCTTGGTGATGCTCCTCTCCCACTTGCCAAATAGGTCACAGGTGAGCCTCTTAGAGGCATTGATGAATATGGTCGGGGAGACCAGTGATTCAGCAACCTTTTCCTTCAGGAAGAGTCCTAGAATTCTTCCAAAACAAACCTCCTTTTTATTATTCTTTTTCTTAATTAGCTCAAACAAAATCTGAGCCTAGTTCACCTTCTTCTTCTTTACCACTACACACATTACCAGGAATTGGTGCCTGGTTATGTAGTCATGAGCAGTGTGCTTGCCCAGCAACACCTTGCCCACAAGATCTGCTAGGAATTTAAATTCAGCAGAGAGTTGTTTCTTCAGCAGTTTGTTAGGGGTTGAGCTAGAATAACCAATCATACTTAGCATCTCTTCAAACTCTTCAATTTCAATCTCTAATTCTTCTGTTCCATTGTTTAATCCAAAAATTTCGGTTAACACTGCAGGGGTAAGGGAGACGGCATTACCCGATATAGTTCCAATCATGGTATTCTCATCGGCGGTGGAAGAAGTGTAGACTCACTCTCTGATCTCAGCGCCAGCTATCTTCATCCGGGTGGACATCAGATTCTTCAACTGATGTTCTTCAAGGAGTTGCAGGATGTCCAGAAAGATAGGGTCTGAATGTTGAAATGATTCAAAGTCCACAACAAAGCCTGTATCGAATTTCATTGCCGCAAGGCTGCCTGCTGGAATCGCCATTAGTTCACCTACAAGAGAAAAACAAAGATCAAGTGCAAGGGAACTGAAAGCGCGGGACGAAGGTTGAAGAAAACCTAGATATAATATTTTCCGGAATATGAATCGACAAACTTCGTTCCACGAAAAGTAAATAATTCCTCGATCTGAGATCGACAAAATAATTCGTAGTTAAATAATTCGTCGAGATTAGTCTGAAGATTTGAATACATTTCGTCGAGATCCGTTCGACGAAAGTTTTCTGAAGCAGATTCGTCGGTCTCCGTTCGACAAAAACAGCTTCACTCACAGAAAGTTTGTCGATCTCCGTTCGACGAATATCTCAAGAACTTTTCCCAGTTCGTCGAGCTTTGTTCGACGAACTTTGAAGAATTCGTCGAGTGTTGATAGAAGTTAAATCAAAGCTTCTCCATTAATCATGCCAAGCTGATTTATAAAGAACAGATGGTTTCTTTCATCCAAAAGTTTGGTGAAGATATCTGCTCTTTGTAAAGCAGTGTAGATATAGACAAGTTTGATTTTTTTTCTACACACGCTCTAATGAAATGATGCCTAATATATATATGCTTTGTCCTACTGTAATGGAATGGATTTTGTGCTATGCATATAGCACTTGTGTTATCACATAGTAGAGTTGAATTATTTAAGTTGAAACCATAGTCTGGGAGTTGGTTTTTAATCCACAACATCTGGGAACAACAACTGCCAGCTGCAATGTATTCTGCTTCAGCAGTTGATGTGGACACAGATGATTATTTCTTGCAGAACCAAAACACTAGTCTCATACCAAGGAACTGGCAAGTTCCTAAGGTACTTTTCCTGTCAACCATGCATCCAGCAAAGTCAGCATCTGAATATCCAGTTAAATCAAATTCTGACTCAGTAGGATACCAAAGGCCTAGACTAGGACAACTCTTTATATATCTCAAAATTCTTTTTAGAAAAACTAGGTGAGATTCTTCAGGGTTCACTTGGAACTTAACACAAAGACATGTGGCAAACATTATTTCAGGTTTGCTAGCTGTAAGATATAATAGGGACCCAACAATGCCCCTATATAACTTCTGATCAACTAGTTTTTCATGTGGATCAGAATCTATTACAACATTAGTAGCCATATGTGTTTTCTTTGCTGAGGCATCAGCCATCCCAAACTTTTTAATAAGCTCTTTAACATATTTAGCCTGGGATATGAAAATACCATCAGGTAGCTGCTTCACTTAGAGACCAAGGAACTAGGAGAGCTCACACATGCTACTCATCTCAAACTTTAAATGCATGAGGTCAGCAAACCTCTTGCATAGTTTGGGATCTGTTGACCCAAATATAATATCATCTACATAGATTTGTACAAACAAAATTTTATCCTTATGATGCCTAGTGAACAATGTTTTATCTACTATGCCTCTAGTGAATTCATGCCCTATTAGAAAGCTAGCTAAGGTCTCATACCAAGCTCTTGGAGCTTGCTTTAAACCATAGAGGGCTTTATGTAATTTAAATACATGATAGGGATGGGTTGGAGAGATAAAACCTAGAGGTTGTTCAACATAAACCTCTTCTTTCAATACTCAATTCAAAAAAGCACTTTTTACATTCATCTGATATACCTTGAACTTTTGGTATGCAGCATAGGCAAGGAATATTCTGATTGCTTCTAACCATGTAACTGGTGCAAAGATTTGATCATAGTCTATGCCTTCTTCTTGCCTATAACCTTGAGCAACAAGCCTAGCCTTGTTCCTCACAATTACACCATGGGAATCAAGCTTATTTCTATATACCCATTTGGTTCCAATGACTGGGTAGTATTTGGGTCTTGGAACCAAATCTCAAACTCTACATCTCTCAAACTGGTTGAGTTCTTCTTGCATTGCAATGATCTAGTGGGGATCTTGTTCAGCATCTTTTATGGATTGGGGCTCAACTTGAGAGAGAAAACAGGCATGCATCACATCTTGGTTGAGTTGATGTCTTGTCTGTACACCTACTGATATGTCTCCAATCACTTGAGATCTAGGGTGATCCCTTAGTATGACAATATTAGTGGGTGGAGTTGGTTCAGCAACAACATTTTGAATTAATTTTTCTTGTGGAATTGTGTTTGCTGTTGGAGGAAGTTCAGTCACTTCAGTTATTTCTTCTTCACTTTCTTTTTCATCTTATGGAGAAGGATGTGTTGGATCCTCTTCGGTGAGGCTTAATTCATCCAAATTCTCACACAAGTGAGGTACCTGCAAGGTGCTTTTGGTAGAAATCTTTTTTTCCTTGTATGACATGTTAGTTTCATCAAAAGTTACATGTATATATTCCTCAAATTTTAAAGATGATTTGCTAAACACCCTATAAGCTTTGCTTACTTGGGAATATCCTAGAAAAAATCCCTCTTCAGCCTCAGCTTCAAATTTTATAATGTATTTCTTGTTGTTATTATGTATGTAGCATACACAACTAAATACTTTAAAATAAGTGATTTTAGGTTTCTACCCTTTAAGTAATTCATAGGGAGTCATATTCTTAAGTTTGTCTATCAAACTTATGTTCAGTACATAATTTGATGTGCTTACAGCCTCTGCCCAAAAGGATAGTGGCATATAAGAATATATAAGTAATGTACCTGCAGCATCAATCAGGGTTCTATTCTTCCTTTCAGCTACCCCATTTTATTGGGGAGTTCTAGGGGCTGAGAAGCAGTGTCTGATACCTTCCTTCTCACAGAACTCATGCATAAGAAGAGACTCAAAATCTGTACCATGATCACTTCTGATCAATGCAACATTTGTAGAGTACTCAATCTATATGATCCTGAGAAAATCTGTAAGAACTTTAAAGGTATCTGACTTAGATCTCAGAAAGAACACCCAAGTGAATCTTGAGAAGTCATCTACAATGTCTAGAGTATAGGATTTCCCTCCTAAGCCTTGTACAATAATAGGTCCAAAGAGATCCATGTGTAGCAGGTACAAGATCCTAGGTGAATCACTTTTATTAACTGACTTAAAGCTAGATTTAGTTTGCTTTCCTAGTTGACAAGCCCTACATAAGTCTTCCTTCTTGTAGGGACCAGAAGGTAAACCTCTCACAAGGTTGTCTTTAGATAGCCTAGCAATATTTTTCATATTAACATGTCGTAGCCTTTTATGTCATAATTCATTTTTATTGCAAATAATATTAAACAAACAGATATTTGAATTGGCAGAAAGAAAATTAACTAAGTAAATATTTCCTTGTCTATTCCTAATTAAAACAATTTGTTTTTCTTTATCAAAAATAATGCAAGAAGTTGAGTTGAAATGTACCCGATAATCTTCATCACATAATTCACTTATGGAGATGAGGTTATGCTTGAGTTCTCTTACATAAGTCACCTTCTTGAATGTGACTGTTCCAATCCTTACTTCTTCATAACCTTCAGACTGGCCACACTTTGAATCACCAAAGATTATCTTTGGTCCCAGCTTGAACTTGTAATTGTGTAAGTTGTCCTTGCTGCCAGTCATGTGCTTGGAGCAACCACTGTCCAGATACCATAGTTGATTTACAACTAGACAGCTCTTCTCCTGTAGAGAAAATAATTAATTGTTCTTGACCCAGCTTACCTTGGCTCCTTTGTTTTGCTGATAAGAAAACTTGAAATTACAGAAAATTCAGGTTGTGATTTATATCCTAATGGGTAATATCTTGTAGGTGGAATTATCTAATCAGCAAGTGGGTTAAATGGTTTCTTAGTTTGATTAGAGTTATTATCATAATTATGATTTTTACCAAGTCTGACTGGGTTCGACGAAAAGTTGTGAGTTCGTCGACCAGAGTTCGACGAAACGGAATGAGATCGTCAATCTCTGCTCAGAGAATGAACATAGTCATTTTCTGTGCCCCCCAATTCATCGATCTTTGCTCGACTAACCATACACAGTTCGTCGATTGCAGTAAGACGAATGATTATTATATAAATTTGCGTTCAGCATTCATCGACTTGAGTTCGACGAACTGGCCACATTTCGTCGATCTGAGTTCGATGAAATCTGATGAACTTTGTTTTTATCTAAAGTTTTGTGATTTTTGTTATTTTGACCTTTTAATTTGGGCAATTCTTCTATAGTTTATTTCTGGTTTATTATTTCTTTCCCCTTAGCAGAAACAAATTTGATGGGGGTTGATAAAATATTCTTCTTAATAATGGTGGGTAAACTTGATAATGCACCCAAGCCTAGTTTGCCATTAAGTCTGGTATTGATTGTGTTTGTAATGTCCATCAGCTTAAGGCTTCTCCCATTGAGAGATTCCTCAAGTTGTTTGGCCTCACATAACTCAGTTTTAAACAGAATAATTTGTTCATTAGCTAATGTAAGTTCATCTTTTAGCTTGGTGTTTTCAGATTTCAGTGTCTCTTGACTAGCTAGTTTTTCCCTAAGTGCTTTGATTTCTTTTTCAGAATTTATTAGATCAATGCACATAGTTTTAAATTCAATTTTAAAAGTATCAGAACTATAATCAAAAGAGGACAATACCTGATGAGCTTCTGATTTAGAAGCTCCTTCACTGTCAGAATCTTCTTCATCTGAATGACTTCTGGAGGCATCAATGGTCATGAGGTAGACTTCTTTGGCCCTTGCCTCTTCGTTTTCTTCACTAAAGCTGGAAGATGTGGATTCATCTTCAGTTTCACTCCAAGATTCAGCCACAAAGCCTTTTTCTTTTTCTTGTATTTGCTGGAAGGTCTTGAGCCTTGTTGTCTTCTTGTATCCTTCTCTCTTCTTTTCTCTTTCTTCTGATTCTCTAGAAACTCTGAGATGAAGTGTCAAGGTTTCCTGCAACCAAAGCACACCACTTCTTTAGTGGGGGTTTTGTCATACCTTGATTTGTCATCCTGCCTGGATGACTTTCTTCTGAAATCTTTCCTTGCCATTTTATAGAATCACTTGGAAAAGAGACTCATCAGCTCTTCATTCACATTTGAGGCTTCAGTTTCTTCAGCAGCTTTAAAAGCTATGTTGTGCTCCTTCCTTGCTGGTGGAGGTGTTCTCTGCTCAGCTGCTTCTCTGGATTTGATTTGCTGCTCATAAGACTTGTGCTTTCCTAAAAGAGATTATGTGGAAATCTCATTTAGGCTCCTGGCCTTCTTGATTGGCCAGATCCTTGAATCCCATGAGCTTGGGAAGCACATGACGATTTTATCATTCACTTCAGTGAGGGTGATGTCCTTGTCCAAGTTCTTTAGCTCAATGATGATTGAGCTCAACTTATTATACATATCTGCAACTGATTCTACATCCTCCTTCTTGAAGTTCTCATATTGTGATATGAGATTGGATCTTCTGTCCTTTCTTTCATCAGCAGATCCAGCCACCATTTGATTTAGGGAGTCCCAAATGACCTTTGCTAATGTGCATTCAACCATTTTCTGGAAAATGTCATCTGACATTGTTTGGGCCAGAATTTTCATGTCTTTAGCATCAGCAACTTTAGCCTTTTTCTGATCGTCAGTCCACTCAGGTTGTGGAACTGCATTAGTTCTGGATGTTGTTGTAGAGGTAGATGCAGTTGCTTGAGGAGGACCTGTCAAAATGGAATTGTAGATATCCTCATCAATAGAGTTCATATATAATTTAATTCTTGCCTTCCAGATGACAAACTTATTCAAATTGCAAACTAGAGGTCTGGTGCTTGCATAGTCTTTGTTCTATGCCATGCTGTGTATATAATCTTAATAGAAATAAAAATGTCAGATCTAACATAGGATCTTTTATTTCAAGGATTATCTTGTACAACCAAAGGAACCTTGCTCTGATACCAATTGAAAGTGAGAGTTAGATCTGAAATACTCTAGAGGGGGGGGGGGGGTGAATATAGTATTTAGGTTTTATAAAAACTTTTTGCTAATCAATAAACAATCAGTCCTAAGATAAGTTATTCTACCACAGGCTCAGCAAAATATAAACTAACTAAACATAAACATAGCAAACCAAAATAGCACAGCCATAATAAGAACAAAAGAAAAGAGCAACCAGACAACACAAGAATTTTATAGTGGTTCCCCAACCTGGGCACATCTACTCTTCTACCACCCTGGTAGAAATCCACTCAGGTTTTTGATCAGGTGACTGCCACCAATGAGCTTTTGATCAGGTGCTCAAAAACCAATGCTCAAGTCTTTTGATCAGGTGACTTGCAACCAGGAATAACTTTTGAAGGGAGTTAAAGAACCCTTTATACAGTGGGGGATGAGAGAGTGATTATGTCTTCTCTTTCTCAAATACAACTAAGAAGACTCTAGTGGATTTTGATGTTAACAAAGGCTCCCCTTGAGATATTGAAAGGTTCAGGAAGTTGGATCTTTGCTGCAAGGTGAGTAGGCCTTCAATATTTCAGCCTTGACCAGCAGGTATCTAGGTGCTTCTTTGACACATAGAATATTTGTTATCCTTTGAAGAATTCTGGAATGAAGAGAGAAGAGGACTCTTGGTTTTGAATATATGTTCCTCTTCTTCTTCTTCAGCTTGCTGGAACTTCTCTGGTCTAGGGCTTCTGTTTCTTCACTGTGTTATTTTCCTGTGAGTATCTTTCTCTATTGTGTCTCAAAGTACTGTCGCGAAAGAAGGAGAAGATCCTTATTCTATATTTTTCTGACTGCTGCACAGGAAGAGGAAGAAAATCCCTTTTATATTTTCCATATAATTTCCTTTTCGAAATTTGAATTCCTTCCTACATTCAATGTTGACGTCCTGGAGAATATTTGTATTGATTGATTTCCCCAACCGTCCCATTGAAAAACGACAAGCAATAATCCTGATGAAGACTATAATCAATGGTGTGTCTAACGGTAATATTCAGAGAATGTTGAGCATTGATTACACAAAAGTTATCGCAATAAACTAAGGACAGGAGGAGGGAAATAACCAAGTCTGGATCTATACAGAATTCGTCGAGTGAAGAACAGAATTCGTCGAGCAGGGTCCATAGTTCGTCGAGCTGAGAATTCAAGTTTGTCGACCAGATAATCTTTGTTTGTCGAGCTGAGTTCCAAGATCGTCGACCTGAGAGCAGACAACTGCTTTCTCTGGAACCTTGCCAACTCTGTGCATCAAGATCGTCGAGCTGAGATTTTGACTTCGTCGACTAGAGTTCAGTAAAGTGTTTCTGGACTTAGAATAGGTTATATGTTTCTGGAATGAAATGCTGAAGTGGAGTATCCAAAAATCGTCGTCATGAGAACTAGGTTCGTTGACCTAAGAACTAGTTTCGTCGGGCTGAGAACTGCTAACTGCTACTTGATAAGTCTTGCCAAGAATATGGTCTAAGTTCGTCGAGCTGAGAAGATGAATTCGTCGACTGGAGCATGATTCTGGACTTAGAATACTTAGATGTTTCTGGAATAACATGTTGAAGTAGAATACCCAGGAATTGTCGACCTAAGATCCAAGTTTGTCGAGCTGATATTCTAACTTCGTCGACTGGAGCTTAGAGAGAAGAATTCTAGACTTGGAATGTTGAAGTATAGTGTTCATAGATCGTCGAACTGAGAACCAAGTTCGTCGAGCTCAGCTTAGAAAATTTTCTATGAGTTCGTCGAGCTGAGGACAACTATCGTCGACCTGACTTCGACGAACTCATTTTCTGAGTCTTTGAAATTTATCTAAGTCTTGAGTCTTTTGCAGTCTGTTGATGGCTAGTCCATGCAGTGTTGACTCTAAGGACTTGGCCTATACTCGAGGACATAACCATGACCCTGGCTATACATGTTGGGTCAAATGATCCTAACTTAGTGAATCTTGCCCAAATCCAACTAGGGATCCAACACACACATAGACACACACAAGCACAAACACATATAGACACGCAGACACATACACATCTACACAAACAAAGACAAAAACAGACAGACACAGACAGGTATAGAAAGACACAGACACACAAATACAGACACGCAAACACAAACAAAGACACAAACACAAATACAGACACAGACACAGACATATACCGATAAAAATACAAACAGAGACAAACATAAACACACACAAAAACAAACACACACAGCCATTGACACACATAGATGCAGATACACAGACACATATACATGCAAATACACACACACCAACACAGACACACACACATACACCAGCACACGTAGACACGGACACACCCGACCCAGACCCCAACACATGACACAAACACAAACACATACATGACCCAGGCATAGACATAGAGTTCGAGCAAAAAAGAATATTTTTGAATATGAGTCGAGCTCCGGCTCAAGTTCGATAAGCTCGAGCTCGATTACTAGTCGAGATCCAGCTCAGAAATTTTTTATCATGAAGACACGCGGGCCTCTCGAGCTCGAGCAAAAAAGAATATTTAATGAGTGCATGAAATATTTGGAGGGAAATTTCCCTCCAATAAAATTATTATCAAAAGCTATAAATCTCGATCAATTCCATCTCGGCGCTGCTCCAGAAACACATTCTCGAAACCCTCGATCTCGAGATTGGATTCTTCCTCCGGTGAATCAATGCCACTCCTCATCGATAACCCCTCTGGCTCTGTTCTGGAGAGATGAAGGGCTCGCGTGCCATTCCGTTTTGCTAGAAGGACTCGCATGTCATTCTGCTCAGCTATTGATTGAGGCTAGGGTTTATGTTATTTCTCTCCTTTCTGCTTGAAGGGCTTCTGTTCTCTCATTGTTGGTGCTGGAAGCTTGCTTTTACTGCGAGCCTTCTTTCCTCCACTGCGAGCCTTCTCCCTCTTCCCCTTCTTCCGCTCTTCCTCTTAGCATTTTTAGGTAGAATTCTGGTTGGTGGATTTGGTGAATTTTGGTGAGCAAGCTTAGACCAATTCATGGTTTTGACAATTTAAAGTTGTGGTTTTAGATGTAAGCATGACTTCACGAGGTAAACAACACCTGATAAGTTTAGATTTATGCTATAACAATGTATGTAAGGTTTACGCTATTTACATACTACCTCACGAGAATGCATGTTGTATATAAGAATGCTAGGGTTAACGCTATTTACAAGAGGAATGCAACTTGCCGCTCCTCTTTACCAAATCCAAACTAAAATAAGCACTTAATTATGACTCAAAACTCCATATGAAAAATGACAAAAAAATTTAATTTTTCTATATTGTAATATTACTAAACATATAAATTGTGTAGATAGTTGTTTTCTCGCTCATTGAAGTTTTCGTGCATTTGTAATCTCCTTCATTGAAATTTTTGTGCTTTGATTACCCTTTATTATGGCCCCACAAGATCAGGATGATGGTCTTCGTTAGTAGATTAATAAAGCAGCTGTTATGAAGTTGAGAAAAATGTGCATACTCTCATTGCACAAGACTGTGTAGTATTATTGTTGTTTTCGATAATTATTTTAACTGGCATGCATTTATCAAATTTTATGCTATTAGTTTTAAAAGCACTTGTAATTGCAAATGCGTACATACTGGTTCTGTGCATGCAATTGTTTATAAAAATATTATTCATTCTTTTTAAATGTGAACAATGCACATGAATGTACTACTATGATTCTTCTTATTGGTTCAAATGAAAGGGTAGAGTACGTTCATGAAAATAAAGCTACTGTTTTTTCTTCCTCTTTTCTCCTCGCTCCTGCTTTGGCTAGTGTTGCTAGTTGTCTTGGGCTGCCATTAGATATTTATATCGTATGATTTGTCTGTTTATGTTTGGATAATTTATTTAAGTATACTATTTTAGTGTTTCAATTTGGGGTGTGAATGTCTTTATAGTGTGTTAATGTTATCGTAATCTCTTTCTATTTTTTGGTAGTTATGGATAAAAGTTGGATTTATGAACAAGATAGATTTAATTCTACCTATACCAAAGACGTGGATTTATTTCTGGAGTTTGATATAGTAGTATAACTTTGATATAATCTGTACTATTAATTAAGACGTGTGG